>JBBPBT010000935.1:1215909-1359141 GCA_037974875.1 Cicer bijugum | reverse complement strand
ATTATTTTTAGAAAAATATATAAAATAATAAAATAAAATATTTATTATTTATATTGCTCATTAAATATAATATCTATCAAACCAACACATCATAGAAAAAATCCTTATAACAAAAATTACTCACAAAATTTATCAACATATATTCTAAAATAATTTTGACATCAAATTAATTATTTAAAATCTTATTTAATTAATAAAATAGTTTATTATCAAATTTAGGTGTTACAATAAGTCCATAACATTCATGATAAATGCAATCACTTTTAAGGAGTTTGACAAGTGCACCATCAACGAGACAATAAAATAGTATTTATGATAGTTTGATTATGAACTATGAAGGAAGGAAGGAAGTTCAAGATGGTAGAAGATGGTAAAAGATGAAGACATTGAAAAAATATTTTCCTGATTCTAGACTTTGGTTGTAGGTTTAAAGATACTTGAGAGGAGTTATACTATTCTTGATCATGGGAAGAAGATAATAAGAAGTCTGAAAGCAAGTGGAGACTTATGATCACTACCATTCAAGAACCAAAGGATATAAATACTTTTAAGCTGGAATAATTAATCAGTTCTCTTATATCACATGAAATCGAACTTGTAGAGGATGAGTGCAAGAAGAAGCAATCAACCTTGGCTTTGAAATCAAGGTAGAAGAATGTTTTTAATGACACATCAATGTTAGAGGATGATGATTCAGAGGATCAAAATGTAGAGTCAAAGGACAAGGAATTGGTTTTCATATCCAGAAAAGTTCAAAAGATTTGGCACAAAAAAACGAAGAAATTTCTCCGAAGATATTTTAGGCAGTCCAGTAGAGGTAATGATGATAAATCTGGAAAGAATAGTCTGGTGGCTACATGGGATGATTCTAATTAGAGGAAAGATTCCAGATCCAAGAAGAAGAGTCTGGTGGCTACATAGGATGATTCTAATAAATCCTCTTATGATGAAGAGCAAGGAGATTTTGTTCTAATGGCTCATACAAACTTTGCCACTGGATCCAACGTAGATTCTGAATTTGGAAGTGAATCATCATATGAAGAAATTAATGTTTTAAAGAATCAAAGTGATGAAGGTAAAATAGAAAATGCAACTATGAAAATTGATATTATTGAACTTAAGGCTGAAAATCTAACTCTGGAAGTTAATCATCCTTCAACTTCAATTGAGAATACCACATGTAACTCTAATAAGCAAAAAGAAGTATTTCAAATTTTTCTTGTTAATGGTACGGAAACAAGCAAGTATGCTTCTATGATTTATGGAGTTAGTAGAGGTCTAGCATTTGAAGAAATTGTAATTGAACCTAAACTTATTCCCTCTGATATCTTGAGTACTATTTTCTCTAAGAAATGACACTCCAAATTATCTTATTCCATGTTAAATACAAGGAAAGACAAGAAATCTTTCAAGACTAACAAACCAGGACATAAGAAAATTTGGGTACCTAATAACAAAATTGTCTATGTTGTAGATGTCCTTAATAATCAAGTTAAAACACCAATCATGGTACTTAGATCGTGGATGCTCGCAACACATGATAGGATAAAATTCTATGTTCCAAGAACTAACATTGAGCAAATGAGACACAATTACTTTTAGAGGAAAGAAAAAAGGCCAAATCATTGGTCAAGATACAATTAGTAAGGGTACTTCCCCTTCTATTAAAGATGTCTTGTTTGTTAAAGGTCTTAAGCATAATTTAATAAGTTTAGTCAGTTAAGTGATAATAATTATGATATTATATTTAATCAAAAAATATGCAAGGCAATTAGTCAGAAGGAATTATATGTACTACTTGAAGGTCATATATAAAACAATATTCATAAAATAAATATGTTTAGTGTAGAGAAACAAGAGGTTGGGTGTCTTATGTTGGTAAATGAAGATAAACTAATTTGGCACAAAGATTAAGCCATGCAAAACTTAGATTAATTTCCAAACTGAATAAACTTCAACTAGTTAGAGGTTTATCTAAGCATAGTTACAAAACTGAAATTATGTGCTAAGCTTGTCAAAATATAAAGAAAAAAAAAAACAAATAACTCATTTACCCTTAAGAACTCAGTCTCTACATCAATTCCCCTTAAGCTCTTACATATATCTCTTTGTACCAGTGAAAACAACCTCTCTAAGTTGAAAGAAATGTGGCTTTGTTATAGTAGATAATTACACTAGGTAGACATGGGTAAAATGCTTAAGTAAGGACAAAGTGTTTATCACATTTTGCAAACAAGTAATAAATGAAAAGGGTCTTAAGATTGCAACAATTAGAAGTGATCATGGAGGAGAATTCAAAAACAAGTTCTTTGAAAGTTTTTGTGAAAAGTTCTTTGAAAGTTCTTTGAAAGTTTTCATAAACAAGCTAATTGAAAAAAGTGAAGTGGTAATAAATAAGGCAAGACTTTTCGCACAAGGCTACAGTGAACATGATTACATAAAGACATTTGCTCCAGTGGTCAGGTTAGAAGCAATTCATATCCTACTTTCTTTTATTGCAAATAACAACATTGCTTTATTTGAAATGGATGTTAAAAATGATTTTCTAAATGGTTATATAAGTGAAGAAGTTTATATTAAACAACCTTCAGGTTTTGAAAGTTCTGAATTTCCAAATCATGAATTTAAACTTAGGAATTCTCTATATGGTCAAAAACAAGCACCCAGGGCATGGTATGATAGACTTAGTAATTTCTTGCTTAAAAATAACTTTGAAAGAGGACAAGTATATAATACACATTTTAGAAAATCAATAGGAGATGACATTCTTATTAATTAAATTTATGTTGATAACATTATTTTTAGGTCTACTAATGACACTCTTTGCCAAGAATTTTTAAAATTGATGTAGTTTGAATTTCAAATTAGTATGATGAGAAAACTGAAGTTATTCTTAGGATTACAAATTCAGCAAAGTCAAAAAAAGGTATATGCACTCAACAAACTAAATATACAAAAGAGGTTCTCAAGAAGTTTAAGTGATTGAAAACATATGGCTACACTAATGCATCCTACTTTTTCACTTGAAAAAAATGAATCATACCAAAAAGTTGACCAAAAAACCTATAGAGGAATGATTGGATCCTTACTTTACCTTACTGCTTCATAACCTGACATCATGTTTTGTATGTGTATGTGCAAGATTTCTAGCTGATCCTAGGGAATCACATTTAATTGTTGTTAAGAGAATCCTTGGATACCTAAAAGGCACACTAATATTACCTTGTTCTATAAGAAATCATCTCAGTACAAACTAAGTGGGTATTGTAATTCTCATTATGTTGGAGATAAACTTGAGGAAAAAAATACACAAGTTGAAATTATACATTTCTAGATGAAAAAATACACAAGTTGAAATTATACATTTCTAAACCCTAAAACACGTAGTAAAATATGGTGTAAGTTCTCAGCTATTTTAAATATTAAACAAAATGACTAGTATAGAATTATCGTTGTTTTTTAAATCAACAAAAATTCAACTCAATTTAATTTCTCTAAAATAATAAAGAGTAATTCAAACAAAAGTCATTTTTATTTTACAAAATAAGTTAACATTAACTCCTTCAAAATATCATTTTTCGTTTTAAAATTCTAAGTTTTAGAAACCTCTTATATTCAAGAATTATTATTATTAATAATATAAGTTTCCTAATGTTTCAAAACTACTACTAACGTTCTGAATTTATTACATTAGCATGATCAAAATTTTAATAATCATCTTACGACCCCAAAGATAAGGTTTATCAATCAATAATTAGTTTTACCTCTATTAAATTAATAATTTCATACATGTGGCTGGTTAATAAAAAATTAATTCTAACTATTCACTATAACTATTCCAACACTATGTTCACTCCAAGATCAAAGCAAGCAATAGGAATGAAGTTTCATCTCAAGAATTTGCGAAAGCAAGTTTAATAAAATATGAACAGTATCAATATGAAGAATTTACAAACTCAATCTTAACAAAATACAAACAATATCAATCTAAAGAATTTACAAACTCAATCTTAATAAAATACGAAGAGAATCGGCCTAGAAGAATTGCTCATATTGGATTTAGAAATAAAGAATTGGCTAAAGACCATATTATCAAAACACATATTGTTTAGAATTATTTTTGAAGAAGATCATTGTTGAGCTAGCTAGGAATGAAGATTCAATTCATAATTAAAACAGGACTAAGGTGAAACCCTAATTTTATCTATAAATAGATACTCAAGGTTGAAGAAGAAGGAGATCATTGAAATATTTGAAAAGAGTAGAAGAACTCAAGCTCAAAATTCCAAATTCATCTTAAGTTCAAAAAGAGAAACACTTGTTCGAATGAGAAATATTTTCAAAGTGCTTTGTAATTCAAGTTGTTGAATTAGTGGATTAAATCCTTCTAAGTGAATGGACAAGATGTAGCCAAGTTAGTGTTGAACCAAAATAAATTACTTGTGTCACTCTATTATGCACTCCTTAGTTTTTTTATTACTTCTACTCCAAGTAAATCATCAAGTTTGAACCAGTTTAATCAAATGATTTATCAACTTAGTCAAACACAATTCAACCTCTTTTTCTCGAATTTTACACATTCATCTAGTAGTGTGGATTTTTTTGACATAATAATTGCATCAGTGTTGTCACATAAAATGAGAATTTTGTAGTACCTTAAAGAATATTCTTCTAATTGGTTTTTCAGCCAAAGTACTTGAGTGTACCAAATTGTAACTTATACATACTCAGCTTATGTGATTGATAAAGCAATGGTGTTTTGCTTTTTATATTGCCAACTTTGTCACCATCACAACACGATGCAAAATCAAAATAAGAACTTTTCCGATACCAAATGCCATGATAAGTAGTACATAACAAGTATTTTGCAGCACTATGATATGATTTGTGACACCCTAAACTCCAAATATATATATATATATATATATATATATATATATTTAATAATTTATATTATATTTCTAAATTTGCAGCAATAAATAAAAAAAAATTCTAAGAAAATAAAAACTTTATTTTCAATTTTGGATATCACGTATCTCAAGAATCAAAATGAATACTTTAAACTTATATTCTCCATTAAAATAGTACAACCTCAATAAACTTGATTTAAGTCTAATTACTTGATTTAATTCTAAAATCTTACTAGTACTTCTAAAGTTTTCATACAAAAATTCATTTCAAATTAAATAAGTAAAATATAAATTAAAACCCTTATTCCTAGTATCACTTATCAAAGCGGAGTTTCTCCCAAACTTGAACTTCAAGACTCGTTAACCTGTAACAACTGCAATTTCACAAGGCCAAGCTAGTCAAACACAAACAACGAAGGAGATGAGTTTTAAAATCATGTTAATAGTATAATACAAGTAAGAAGAACATGTAAACAATCATTATAAAACTGTATGATTACACAAACGTTGCTCAAGAAAAATATCACATTAAAAAGTCAAAATCACTCAAAGGAAATCTATACATTTCACTGTAACATTAAATCATCTAAGAGAAATTATTATCGCATCCTGTACACATTAATCACAACAAAACACTCACAAGAAAATGCAATGTTATGCATGAGCTTAGACTCTACTTCACAATATGGTACCATTCTAACTCTGAAGCACTTGGTTAGGTGGCTTGATACTATGCCACCATCCCGATAGACGGACAATTCAAATTGGTCATATCCTCATAGATCCCCTCAACTCAACCCGAGATACATATACGCGACAGTCGAGGTAAATGTGTGTTGCACGGAAGCTCCCGACATTTGGAGTGCGGCCTCCAAGTTACCTAGAAATTCCCCACCGGAATACCTCCAAGGTCTAACAATCTTATCTTAAGGCTCAACAGCAGACCTCCATGATCAGACTTATTCATTTGTACTTCCCCAAAATCACTAGGTTTGCCAAGCTCTACCTATATGATGATAAAACAATCTCCACTTCACAAGTTCTCAATATTTATTTTCTCCCATCCTTAGCTTAGACTACTCCATTAAGAGCATCATCTTTAGGAATCATCACTATCTCATCAACTATGGGATACTTCAATATTCTCATCATAATTTTATAATATCATTAATCATACATAATCTCGATCAACATATAAACTCATCACAATTTTATAATATCATTAATCATACGTAATCATGATCATCATATAAACTCATCACAATTTTATAACATCACTATTATCAATCAAAAATCATCATTATCATCACGTAAACATATATCATATCATGCATCCATTTTTTATCATCACATCATATAATTTCGTCTAATTAAACATATGCACATAATTTCATTCAACATCCAATATCACAATAAGGACAAATATCAACTACCACACAAGTATCAAAAATTAAATCAATTAACACCTTATAAACATTTCAATTTCACATTTTAATCTCACAATTCTCATATTTCACATTAATCAATTTATCTCTCAAAGGGCTATTGTCGTACGTAGCAAGCTCTGGATGACTCGTTGGAAAATACAATTTTCCCGTTCATCTCACAATATATTATACTCATGAATTCAAACGCTCTCTCACACCTTACCTTATTTTGACGCTTTCACACACGAGTACAATTTCACGAGCAAAAAATCTTTGTTCTTTGACTTTTTTTCCTTCATCGATCTAACTTGACAGTTTATGGGTACACGTTAAAAATAAATTATGAGAAAATACTCTAAAAACTAAATTTTGAAATTCGGTAAAGGAAAATTACCATAAATCAATAAACTAATCAGGGGATAATACATCCACTTTTCACACGATCTTTTTGGCGTTGGTTTCACTCAAATTGAACTTACGGTGAAGAAGAACAGTGCAAAATAACGAATTCTGTAAACGAATAAGTCGGGTATTTTAGAGAGAAATTGGGATTGTTAAAAATCTGGAAAATTGTGTTTAATTGAATAGCTAAATGAGTAAAACAACATATTAAAATTTGGACGAAAACGGATAAACTTTTCTTGGATAGTCAACGATGAACAGTATCAATTTTCTTCTTTTTCTCTCAATGTGCGGATGCCCTATTTTGTGTCCAAGTTACTCTCTATTTCTCATGCACTTCTTTCTTGTTATTTTCAATTAATACTTTTTTTATTATTTAATTAAATTTCACTCTTAAATATGTGTCTCATCTATAAAATAAATTTTACTTATTTCTTCTATTTATTTTTATTTTTTAAATAAAACAAACAATTATTAAAATTATATTCTTTGTTAACACTATTTTTATTAATAAATAAAATAAAAATAAAACATAATTTAATTACCAACGTGTTACTAATATTTCAAAAGCAATATTTTATAAAATGAAGTAATTAAAGTAATTAATATTTTAAAATATATTAATAATCAAAGCCCTCATATTCAAAGTAATCCCAATCATAATACTTATGTTTCCAAATACTTAAATTAAAATATTACCATCATAAGAGAATAGTCGAAATTATAAAATAAATAAATATAACATCAACACTTTATATTAATTACTAAATCTTTGTAAATATATATAAAATCACAATGTCATAACAACTATATAAAAATAAAGGTAACCAAACACTATAAATTCTATCTCAAAATAATTATTTACAAAAAATAACTAAAAATAGAAAATAGTTATAAATGATTGAAATATAACTACGTGCATACTTAACATCACTTAAATGAACACAAAAATATTAAATTAATTGGATATGCGTATATACATGTAACACCGCATAAAATATTTTTCGTTAAAATGTATATACACATAAAAACGCATAAAATCTTTATATCGCTCATTTAAATTAATATTTTTAAAACTTCCACATCATAGAAAGCACCTATATAAAAAAATTAGTTAGAAATTTTGTTATCACAATAGATGGGAATGTTGGATTCTAGGATTTTGTAGTCTTCAAGTTGATGTTTCATCCAAAGTAGTTGAGAACTGTAGACAACTGTTGAAATGTACTCAGCCTCCGATATTGACATTACAATGGTGATTTGTCTCTTAATGGACCAAGATATTAAGTTGTCACCTAAAAAGGTGCAGTTGCAACTAGTACTCTTTCTCTCAAGTTTATCTCCAAAATGCCCGTATTTTTTGCCAAGCTCTCACAAATGCTAATCTTAGTTTTCCACATCCTTCTTCAAGTGTGTTCTTCTATATTACTATAAATAATTGACTATATTATTAATATTTTCTTCACATTTAATAATTACATTATTTTTAGGTAAGTCTTATTTGGTGGATTCTGCCTATCCAACACCAATGGGATACATTTAGTCTCTAGAGATGTGAAAGTTGCCATCTTCCTTATTTTGGGCGTTCTAGCGGGTTTGCAAATCATATTGAAGTATTCAATTACTACCACTCAAGTTTAAGGTTTACAATAGAAAGAATTTTTTGGTATGGATGAACATATTTGCAATTTTACGTTGCATGCCATAGTTCAAATTGTTGTTGCAATAATGACTATACACAACTTTATCAAAAGGAATACTCTAAGTGGATTTTGATTTCAATTTTTACGAAGATGAAAATAAGGACATTCACCATGATGATGATCACATAAGTTAACTTAAATTCATCACAAATTTTTAATGTTTCTTCGTCCAAAATTATTGAGTACAGATAAAATAATTAGCATTGTACGTAGTAATGCTTCAATATTATATTGCACTATAAATTTATTATGCTAATTTAGAAGTTTGTGAACATAATTATTTTATTAGATTTTATGTTTTAATTATAATCTATATAATCATATTAAATTTAATAATCAAAATGATTTAAATTAACAAACATTTTTAATAAAAATAAAATGTCTAGTTTTAAAATTAATTAAAACTCATTTTCATAATTATATTTAGACTAAATTATATACGTGTTTTAAATTTTCAACAATGTTATCCTTTTTTGTACAAAAATTCAAAAAAAATCATCAAAATTTTCAACCAAAACTCATTAAATTAATAATCATCTTCAATATAATGCAAATTTTATCAAATCCATAACTCAAATATTCAAATACACTCGTATTTTCATCTTCAACAACATCAAATAAAGAATGAAAATATGAGTTTATTTCAAGATACCTATATATAAATTAATTTAAGTTAAATATACTTTTAATCAAAATTATGTAAATAATTTTAATTTATCAGAATCAATTTTACATTAAGATACCTATATATAAATCAATTTAAGTTAAATATACTTTTAATCAAAATTAATTCTATTAAAATTAATTATAATCGGCATTTAACCATGCGCCATGAAATACTCTATTTACTTGTGACATGGCAACACATGACATCTTGAGCCTACTGTCAATGATTCAAATCTGGCATATTTGACAGTGACGAAGATTTAGAGCTTCAATATTAAAATGATGTAAAAGACAAGATGATTATTTTTCGAATTTACGGGAAGAAGAAAGAAGGTTAGTTTGAATTGGTGAGTGGAATGAAAGGACGTGGAAGCCACAATTGAAATCCACCCATCGCTAGCTTATACTAGCAATGAGAAAGTAACGGCCATGGGTCCCCACTCGACCCACTCACACATATTCCCTCTCTCTCCCAATGAATCTTAGTTTAACAAAAAAAACTGTTTAATACCTTCAAATAGTTATTATCCTCACAAATTACAAAATACTAAAGGTACATATAGATAATAGTGAAAAATAATGTTTAAGATGAATTATTTAATAAAATAAATTATTTTTTTTAATTATTAAATTTTGTAATATATATTAAATTCTAAATAATGATAGTCATAAAAAAATTAAGTTAATTCGAAATATACAAACATTACAAACATTATTGCATCGATATCCTAAAAAACGACAAAATACATCTTAAAAGACACATTGTTGCTATTACTGTTAAAATATTATCATCTTAATATATTTAATCGTTTAATTATTATATATATCTTTAAAAAAATTAATAAAAGATAAAATATTACTTTTATTAAATTATTTTTATTAGATATTGATTTATTATCAATATTATATATACATAATAAAAGATACAACATTTAAAATAATACAAGTAATATTAATTAAATAATACAATTAAAAAAAGTAAATTAAAAATTAAAATGATCAATTATTTTAAAAAAAAATTAAAATGAAAGAAGTATATAAATATTTTAGTAATTTGAGAATGCTTTTAATCATAACAATTTTACTTACTACCGAAGAAAGATTCGATGGAGCAATCGGATCAAGTTCCACGTGATGTGATTATTGATTTAGGGTACTCTTTTTTATTTCTTGCAAACCAAAAATTAAAAATAAAGTCATTCTTTTATGGTATTAAGTTAGACGTTTATCATTTATTTTAAAATAAAAACAAAACAAAAACAAAAAACTTGTGATAAATGTTTGAACAGACCAATAAAAAAAAATTGTGATTCCATGATCTATTTCAATTTTAAAACACACTCTGCCTTGTTTTAATAAAACAAACATCAATTAAATCATTTTTTCAATTTTAACTAACACCAATTAAATCATTTTCTCAATTTTAAGAATGAATCTTCTACTTTCATAAAAAGTCCATTATTATTAGTTTTCAATTATCATCACGTCATAGTAACAGTTTATCAAAATGATCCAGCGTAACTTAGACTAAAAATTTGCAAATGTGAGGCACACAACTAGAGACAGCGAAAAGCAGGAGGGTAAACAACATGCGAGGAAAAACAAGAAACGCCAACGCATCTTTATTTCATCTACTTTCTCTGCTTTTTATGCCGTCTAAACTCTTTGAAGTCCAACTCCCCCTCACTTTCACTGCAAAAGCTAACACAACGACCCTCATTTTTAATTTTCTTCAACAAACCACAGAAGCCCCACTTAATTACTTTTATTCAACAGATAATAGATTAGACTTTACAGGGAAGACAACTTCATCTCAGTACATGGTCGTCAAAATGCGTCTTACATTCACAACAACTTAAGAAAAAATAATAAGTTGAAAAAAAAAAATCCTTCCACTATCCATTCATCCTTTTGTATAAAAACTGTACATTGTTTTTATTTTTCTAATAATATCCACGCATTTGAATCTTATCTCAGGGAAACAATTCCCCCTTTGTTCCCTCTTCCTATATGCCATCATATTCATACCTATTAGTAACCACAAAAAATTTAATAACTCCCACCCCAATAAAAAAAAAAAAAAAAAGACCGAATTTCATCCCATTTTTTTTCATATACATGTTTTCCCAGCTTCATTCAGCATATCATCATCATCATCATCATGGCTGTATCTTTAAAATTCAGCCATAAAACAATCCCAACTCAAGTGAGATTCTTTGAGGCCCCACCTGAACACAGTGACATGATAATTAAACAGTAAACTCCAAGGTCCTACCTCTGCAGTGGGCTTGAATCTTCAAAATACTTTTCCTGGATTTTGTGATCATGGCTTTTTTAACTTCCAGGAGGAAATATTTTTTAGCCTCATTTTGTACTCACTGATCACACTGATACTACCAGTCTTCAATGAATATTCTCCCAACAAAATCTCGAAACCTTTTTGAGTAGAGCTTTGGATCAACAGCAGAAATTGAAGTAGCGTCAACTTGCAAGGACTTGTAAGCATGCTCAAGCTTCTTACTGATGTCATAATCTTGCAAAATGTCGATAATACCGAAATATAGAACGACTTCATATGTCTCCCCACTGCTATAAGGATTCAAATGGCTGATTCCGATGTTGGTATATTGATCAAAATCGCTCCTCCTTTGCAATCGCTCTGCTCTTGCAGGCATATTGGCTCCTAGCCCAATTAATGATTTCCTGAAGTAAGAAGAATCTTACTTAATACATGTCATGAAATTAAATTTGCAAATATGAATTCATAAGAAAAATACTAACAATCTTAAATAGTAATTAGTGTGGTAAAATAGTGGGGGAAAAAATCAGAATCATTAAACCATACAGTATCAGAACGTTGAAATTATTGTGACTGTAGATACGCTGGTGTACAGGATAAATCCAGAGAGAACATGAATGCAAAGAAGGTAAGAAACAAACATGATTGCATCAATGAATTCATTGTCATACCAAAAATAAATGTAGAAATCAAATTAAATTTAATAAATTAGAACCACAGCTTGCATGTGCCCCACAACCAACTATTTCCTGCATTGCTATACTGACTTAACTTGCCAACATAATGCAAACTACTTTCCATTATTATCATTAAATATATACATTGAAATCAAGAAATGATCAAATATTTTTAATGCAATTAAAGTGTTTGAATTTAAGCATACATCTGATAGACACCTACATCTTATTCATTTGTGATACTTTCAAGAGATAATAATAACAAGATAATATCTAGTTTTCTCATTGTAATGCAACACAACCAATTTAGCTCCATGATTAATTATTAAACAGTTCTTGTTTTAACCCCGTAATAATGAATGATTCCAACTGATTTATGGAAAACCCCTCAAGCCTATCCAATTTAGCTTCAGTTGCAAGTCATTTAACTACCCAATCATTTAATAAATTAATAACTAAAAAAATCCATCAACATTAATTTTAAGGAATTGGAACAAATCATGACATACCTTCCAGATTTAACACGATCCCTATCTTGCAGCTCTGCTTCGAGAAAGCGATAACCACGCATGAACTTCTCGCTATGATAAGAATCCTGATTGCCTAAAAGGGAAAGAAAATTACTTTTAAAATTCTGCAACATAAACCATAACCATATGCACTGAAGTGGGTGATGGATCAATACCAGTGCGTAAAAGAAAAGGTGACAACCCCATTTTGTCATATGTGTTATCATCACGAAAATGAAGGCCGACCAAAAGACTGTAATCCATAATTTTCTCAGTTTCCAAGAACTCGCAATCCCGGTCAATTTGTCTGGACACAATACACAATATCATGACATGTAAGATATGTATGCAATAACGTTTTTCACTGCTAAGTAACGGCCTAGAAAAAGCTAGATACGAAAAACAAACACAACAGCTTACTTGATAAGGTCCTGGAACCAATTTCTTTGTACACGGAACACATAATTCAGATCAAGGTCCTTGAGGGTGGTTGTTTCATCAATCTCATCCTCAGGTTTATCAGTTGTGCGACCATGTGAAGATCCTTTCAAATCAAATCGTCTATGAATTGGATATTCAGAGCAGAAAAGATTGCCCATCACAATAAACCGGGTCTGATTTTCCAATAACAATGAATATTAAGGTACAGAAAAACACAGGACAAACCCTTCAAGGAGTTACTATAATATATCTATCTATCCATACCTTCTGGCCTCCAATTGGTTTGACACAATGTACGCCATAGAATTTTGTCACAAGTGAATTCTTATATCGAGACACATGTTTGTAATAGCTTCGAAGCATCCGAAGAAGAACCTAAAAGTCGGTAGTCAGAACCAGCCATCAGTGTTAGTATGCATCGAGTCAAAGACTTATATTCGTGTTATAGAGAGTAAGAATCTAGTTTTAATCGTGAATTTTGAATTGCAACAAAGATAAACAACAAATTTAAATCTCCATCCCATACCCATGTTATGTGTTCTACTAAAATGTGACTAATAGTTGCCTTAATCATGGAACCCTTATGAAATTCAACAAGTCACAAAAGTCTATACAACACATGTATCTAACCTTGACTTCCGATTTCTTCACTGTCTTAATCATGAATCTGTCATCTTGGGTCAAGTAGAAGACGCTTCCGCTTTTCCCAGGAGAGGAAAGTTCCCTGAGTGTATCATCCCCACATATAGCCAACATATAATCAGCAGTATCAACCTGAAACAGCTTCCTCAAATGTCTGAAGATTCAAAGCAGAACAAAGTCAACATCAAAACACAACAAAATTGCAACACGCTTAACCACTCTAAACCAAATATCATCCAAAAAACCCAAAAAAGAAAGAAGAAAAAGAAAGAGCTCTACCTAAAAACCACAGGGCAGTAATCTTTCCATCGAAACTCTGCGGATTGATGGGGCGGAGTAATCTTGGATCCTTCAGAGGGAAACCTAGTCCAGAACTTCTCCTTAGGATCAAAATCATTAGATTTAAGCTCTCGCAACAACGATGCTTCCTTTCCAACAGTATACCTTCACAAAATATGGATTATATTAAACAACAAACTCAAACACAATAACAACAAAAATCGTAAATGTCCCATTGACAGTGATTTACCTTATCCCCAATTGTAAATTAAGCATCAACTCATAATTTTTATGCCCTTTGGATATAGTTTGACCAGGTCTCTTAACCTCAGCCGAGAAGCAACAAGGGTGGCGTCGAAATTCATCAGGATCCGAAATCGTTCCATCACGATAAAACATGGAAGCTTCCACATTATCAACAATATCACAAGTGATATCACCAGCTTCACCTTCTGATTCCCAAATACAAATCCTGGGAAAACTCTTCTCATTCACACTCCCTCTAGCACTAACTGTATCAACAGAAGAACGTTTCTTCATAGGAAGGGCAAAATTGTCACTCCACAACAACCCACCAAAATCACCACCACCGCCACTGCTTGCCTTCAAATTGAAACGATGTTGTATCTTCATAACTCCTTGTCCTTTCGGTACCCCGCTCTCCCACTGACCCTCGTAACGGTTTCCGTTAACCCATACTAACTGACCTTTACCAGAAATAATGCCGTTACGCCATTCCCCAACGTACTCGTTCCCATTCTTCCAAACGTAACGGCCCTGTCCGTCTTGTACGTTACGCTTCCACCAACCTTCATATAAATCACCGTTCGCGTAACGTTTCTGCCCGAACCCGTGTTTTCTATCGGAGCTCCATGACCCACGGTAAGTATCTCCATCGGATCCAACGAATGTTCCAAACCCTTCCATTCGACCCGACTTGAACTCTCCCTCGTAAGTCGCACCTGAAGGCCATGAAAATTTTCCCTTGCCGGAAGCTTTTCCACGTTTCCATTCACCTTCATACATGCAACCATCCGTCCAAAGATATTTACCGGATCCGTGAGGTACGGTGCCGGAGAAGCTTCCGACGTAGAAATCTCCGTTAGGAAGAACTTTCTCCACAACAGATCCGCCGTCAGAAATAACGGTGAGGCTTGTTGGTGTTACTCTCCGACCTCCTCCTTGAGAACGACTTCTACCGGCTATTACAGCCGGAGGAGACGGTCTGTCTTCCTTTTCAGGCTCTGGAATGTTGTTCTTCGAGCTGGAGACATCGCCGCCAACTTCATCGTCGCGCATTTTTTTTAATCTTTTGAGGCGATAATATTGTCACTGTTTCAGATGATGCTAGAGAATCAATGCATTTTCTGGAAACAAGGGTTGCTCAGTGAAAAAATCGAGTGAACGTCACTTCACTCCGGTGAGTTTCGTGTTTGAGAATATCGCCGGCGGCGAGATTTTTTCTCTAACCTTCTCTCTGTCTTTTAATTCTTTTCTTTTTTTCTCTTTTTGTACTGTTTGGGGTAAAACGAATGGGAATCATAGAAAGCATAGAAGGGAAGCGGATAGAGAGGGAGAGAGAGAATTCAGACAGGACAACGTATTTTCAGTTTTAACGAAAACATAAATTAATTGAAAATGTTTTTTTTTTCGAGAAAAAGGGGAAAGGAAAAGAGTATAATGTGCCAGCTTTGCTTTGCCTAGGTCAGTGTTTATTGATAAATTAAGTTTAGTTAATTAATATTGTTATGTAAGAAAAGGTGTTTATTATTAATTATTAATACGATGGATAGATACATACATCCTCTTCCTCTCTGTAAATTGACTGATTTATTTGTCTTACCCGAACGACAGCGTATCATGATCTTCTATCTTCCCTATTGGGTTTCACCGTGACGTAACGGAATCTCTTAGGATTGCCAGCATGAGCGGATGTCATGTCATGGTTTCAGGTTCTCTATGTGTTTCGAGTTGAGGCTAATTGGAGTTGGTCTATTGTTAAATTGAATTATTTTAGATGAATCCCTAAAAAAATCGGTATGAATATTAATTAGCTGCAGATAACTTGTTGTTTGCTTGCATTAAAACAAGTGATGCTCGCGGGTATTTATTAAAAAATAAAAAGTAAATAAATAAATAAATAAAAGGTTTAATTGCACTAACTTTTAAGTGAATCATGAAAGTAGTTTTTTTATTTTGTTTTTTTTTTTAATTTTAGTCCCTCAAATAGAATTTGAGTCCAAGTCATGATGAGTTGTCATTTTTTAATGACATGTCAAAAAAATGGTAATGTGACAGACGTCTATGTGAATTAAAAGTCATTATTATAATATTCCAAATTAAAAAATATAATTTATGTTTAGAAAACCTATTATTATATTGTTCCAAAATTTAAAAGAAAAGCCAAAATTAAAATAAAAAAACAACCCCAATTCAACGCATCAACCCCAAATCAACGCAAAAATCAGCAAGGCACGTGAACCCTAAAATCAAAAATCGAGCACTTGTTCGTCATCATCGGTTTTTATCTTCTTCTTCATCTCCCCTTTTCTTCCTCTTTTTCTTCATCCTCTTCTTTATCTTCGTTTTTCTTCTCCATCGTTCGTATTCTTCATATGGATTTTTCTTCTTAAAAACATAATCATCATGTTAAAAACAGAATCAGAAGAGCATGTTAAAAACAAAACCAATATGTAAAAACATGTTAAAAACACAACCATAACCTAATTGAACTAAAACAACAGAACCATACCAATTTAGTACAAGAACTGAACATATTAATATAGTACCAGATGAAGAATACGGAGGATGAAGAAAAAAAACGAAGATGAAGAAGAGAATGAACAACAATGAAGAAGAAGATGAAATTGGATGAAGATGAAATTGGATGATGATGAAAAGGGAAGTGGTCGATTTTGATGAAAAGGGTTCACGAACTACTTCTGTTGAATTGAGGCTGATTTTTTATTTTTGAATTGGGGTTGATTTTCATTTTCATTTTAGGGTTCACGCTGCTTCTTAGGGTTCACGAATTGGGGCTGATTTTGATTTTGATTTTGAATTGGTTCATTTTGAATTGGAGCTGAATTGGTTCTTAGGGTTCATTTTGAATTGGTGCTGATTTTGATTTTGATTTTTTTACTTAATTTTGACAACTTTTTTAAAATATAATAATAGTTTTTAAAAATATAAATTGTATTTTTTAATTTGAAATAATATAATAATAACTTTAATCCACATAGACGTCTGTCACGTCACCATTTTTTGAAACGTCATTAAAAAATGATTTCATCATGATTTGGACTCAAATTCTGTTTGGGGACCAAAATTGGGGAGAAACAAAATGAGGGGACTATTTTCGCGATTCACCTAAAATACGGAGACCAAAAGTGTAATTAAGCCTAAAAAAAATCATCTTTGTAAACTTTAAGGTATTAAATACATATTTTTTTAAAAATTTTTTTTTTTTATTTTTAAGTATTCTGAGAATACTTATTAGTAATCTAAATATAGAAGTTTAATATTGAAAGTGTACCGAAACTTGTACATTTAAGTTTTTAAAAGTTAAAATATAGGTTTTTCCAATACAAAATTTTTCTCTTTTAATTTATTAACAAGTGAATTTTTTTCCTAAAAACACTTGTTAGCAAAACTCATTAACCATTGCAATTATGATTACATCTCCGTTCAATAATCGTTGGATGAAGAAAAACCCTCGTATATGTGTATAATTGAGAGGGAAAGATCATATTTTCTTTCGATTTTTGTTATCTTCTTTTCTCTTAAGTCTTCTATTTTCTACATGCATCCTTCATGCAATTCTTCAAACTTCACATAGTATCTTCATCCCTTCCAAGTATCTTAGTTATTGCTCCATTTTTCTTGCTTCTTGTTTTCCACATGTTTAATGTATTTTTGGCATTATGGTCTCTTTTTACATAGTTGTTCGTTTGGAGTTTTGTGCTAGTTTTTCCTCATTTCCCCGTTAGCAACAGAGGCTAGTGTTGGTTACGCCCTTAGACTATTTCCATTATTTCTTAAGGAGATTAGGCAAACTCACCTTCAAAGTAATGGAACTCAATGAAGATGATACACTTATAATGTTAAGTGTCTTCAGGTCTATGTTGAGGTCTTCAACAAATAATATGGTATTAGATAGGGCTAGAAATCATATCTTGGACAAAAGGGGAAACAAAATAGTATCAAAAGATTACAACAATAGTTTCAAAAGCTTTAGAATGAGATTTTGAAAGAGCTCATACAGTACACAAATATATCAATCATTCTATGGATTGTGAAAGAACATTCTCATAATGAGCACATTTATTATCTTCACAAAATTTCTTCACTAAATACTATAAAGTCAAGAAACACGTTTTGTGAAGGACTCAATGAAGAACAAATTACACGATCATGACATTCATTGTTAAGAATATTTGTCAAATTTTCGAAAGAACATTCTCATAATGTCAAGGGTACATTAGTCCTAAGAACATTTTGAATAACATAATCATGACCTATGTGCACAAATTCTTATGAAAAGAGAAATAGGTGTCTTTTATGGTTTGTTTGGTGTGTAAAAGAAAGATAGAAGAAATGAAGATAAAAGAAAGAGAGAATGTAAGACATGTAATTTATTTATAACAATAATTAGGATTTAATGTCTAATTATGCATTATTTTGTTTATTATTGTGTGTTTACCGTTTTCATTATTTATTTATAAAATTATTGTAAGTGTCTGACTTGTAAATTAATCTATGAAAAAAAATTTGGATATTTCCTTGACGTTAAATGACTATGTGAATGTCTTGGCATTATTGAAATTTCAAAAATAATTTTCTATTGAGGTTTTTTAGAAATGGACAAGATATATTCGTTGTTTAAACTTTGACGAACTATGTATGGCCCCAAAATTTAATCGAGTGTTTTATATATCAACTATAATGATAATTTGATATCATTATATTTTATCTAGGCTAAGGAACAAAAATTTCGTCGGATAAAAATTTATTTGCGAAATTTTGTAAAACTTTAATTTGTAGATTTATTATCAAAATTTTAGGTCACCTGATAAATTTACCAGTGAGCGAAATGCGACTTGTTTAAGAACGAACTCGAAGACTGAACAAGATGATGTGACTTAAAGTCACAAAATATCTAGATAATTTTCTAGGATATTAATATTTTATTGAGTGATTAATAAAAATATATAGATATTTCCTTACTATGTAGTAAGACTTTTGTAAGGACCAAAATGAGCCACTTCATTATATATTTTTGTGTGCTGACTAAAATTACTTGTGTAAGAAGGATTAGATGAGAAGTGACAGATTAGTAAATTATTCATAGGAGAATAATTTAATCGAATTATAGAGGATTGATTATTATCGACAAATATTTTAAGATGTCACACATTAATGTTAAATTTATCTGTCAATTGGACTGTGAAGTGAGTAGATATTTTTATTAAAGTATATCTAGAAGTGAGTGATGTGATTATGACTAACTATCATAAAGGATATTGTGAGATTTTAAGATTAAATTTATGTGATTAACTTTTGTGGTTAGAAATTTTTAGAGATTAATTTGGAATTGAGATAGTAGATTAATTAAGGGAAGGAGAAAAAATAATTTCCCCTCCTATAAAAGCAATTTATGGCCATCATTATCATCATCATCATCTTACTATCACTTTTTTAATTCTTCAACAACATCTTCTCTCATTTCTTTCCAAACCCAAACATTCTCCTTCATTTTTGAGCAACTTAGAGGAATCACAAAACCTCTAACCACAAAGTTGTTTCACTACTTGAGAGGATTGCAAAGAGCTAAGGATCACTAGTTGAGGTAGCTATTTCTTTCCTCGTTTCTCTCAAACCCATAAGCATACATATATAGGAGGAAAATGATTTTGTTTTAATATTTTGAGCTTTAACCTTTCTTGTTTATCACTACTATGATTGTTATTAATGTTTAGGAAGTCAAAAGAAATATTTTCAACTATTTTTCGATAAAAAAAAATCCTAAGTAAGACAGTAAAAGGAAAGTGTGTTTTTTTTTTTGCTCTGGTGTTTTGATAATATTGAAATTAGAGGAGTTAATAACTTAAATAACAAAAAATAAAACTAATCCCCCAAATTTTTTAGTAAGACCAATTGTGGTGTGTCATAATGTGAAATTTTGATTTTTGTATTTGTTTGAGTCACATAATGAGTTGTTTTCAAATAAATGAGTTTGAACTAACAATAGGCATTTTATTATAGGGTTTAAGTCAGTAAAGTTAAGAAGACTTTTTCATGTGTGTTTGGTTATGTTTTTTTAATTAAAGTGATAGCTAGATGTTAAAGTGTTTGGGGACTAAAGTGATATATTTTTTTATAAGATTTCTTGATAAAAACCATCTACTAGTTTTTCAAATATTAAAGTGTTGAAATTTATGACGTTGATGGATGATTTAATCGAAACTTCAAATGGTGTGAGTATGTTTGTCTTTGATTGATTTTACTTAGAAAATATTTTTTCCTAAGTTGTTAAAGACAAATATTTGAGTTGAACTTCAATAAATTTGAAAAAAAAAACAATTTCAAGATTTTCAAAGTGTAGCATAAGTGTCTTAAAATTCGCTCTCACCAAAGTACTTAAAGCAAGGTCTTCCTGAAGTTAGGCAACCTAAGAGAAAAGCCAAACCTTAATTGATTTGGATAGTGGCCGAACCTAGGGTTCATTTAAGGTACAAGGAAATTGAGAGATTTTGTTGGAATCGTCAGATAAGTTATGTTGACATAGCATAATTTCCTTCCATAATAAAACAATGTCGAGGTAATGACACTTTTCAAACGAATAGAGTGTGTCTGTATACATGTTCCTGGTGCTCATGGTGAATAAATGTGCACACAATTGTTTTATGTATTTCATGTGATTACGTATTCATAACTGATAACATATGTGTTATGAATTTTATTGATGACAATATGATTTGAGTATGCTATGTGAAAAGTAGTAGAAATTATTAGGGTTTAATGAGTATTATCACACGAGTCATGTTTGTTATATGATTATATTTATATGCATGCTTGTTTATCAATTGATGTCATGTCATGTTATTTTGTCGTGCTTTGTATTTTTGTATATATGTTGTTTTTAGATCGTGACCCTATACTATTATTGTGGACCGTGCTTACGCATCAGGTTCTTAGAGTTTTGAGTCGTGCGAGAATTGCAACAACTTGAAGACGTGACAAATGATTTTGGATTGGCAATCAGAAGCAGTTGGGCTTGATGTCGCCCATGGACCCTCAATATTCAGTCATCCTTAGTTAGAATTCATGATCAGCTTAGGTTTTTAATTAATTTTTTTTCTCCCTTCCTTATTGCAATGTTGTTGTTGCAATGGAATTTATGTATCAGAAATAGTTTGATTTTTTTTGGGGTGCAATGTGAATTGTTTGGTTGTAAGTAAGTTATTTGTGTCAAAACCATTTTACATAATGCAACAATGATTCTAATTGTCATTTTTGAAAAAAAAAATTAAAATTAAATATTTTACTTTGATTTAAATTAAAGTACGATTATGAGTATTTTAGCATGAAGTGTTTAGTTGTTTTTGTTTTATAAAAAATTTACACTCTCAGTTAAAAATCAAAGTGTTACAAAGAAGAAGAGAAATATAATAGAAAAATGAGATGATTATTTGGTGGTTTGGTTTAAGAGAAAAGAAATAAGTGTATATTAAAAATGTCATAAATATCTCTAAGTAGAAATAAAATGTGATATTGAAAATAAAAATTTGAAAGGGAAAACAAATATTTTCTCAAAATCTAAGATAAATAAAATTTTAAATAAATAATAAAAAGAATAAAAATATAAAAACAATCATTAGAGTTTAAAATGAATATTAACATTAATATTAATAACTTAATTATCAATAATTATTATATCAAAAAAATAGAATGAAGGCAAAATATGTTAATTTTTTTTGTTTACGTAAGAAAACATATGTTTACTAATAAAAGTCAAAATTATTATTTAAAGTATATGTTAAATCAATTTTAATATAATCCCACACTACAAAGTATATATTTTTATTAGTGCAATAGTCTAATTTGATTATCTATCAATTGTTTCCAACATTTTCTTCTCAAATGTGAAAGAAAAGTCTTGTCTTGGGAAATGCAAAAAAGTTATTTTTCATTAGTGATCAATGATGTCAAAGGTTGGGTGAAATTTAAGAAATTGTGTTTCTTTTCTTTTCTTCTTTTTTTTTTTCTTTGCACAATCACTATAATAACAATATAGGTTTTAAGTATAAAAAATTCTACTTGTTTTGATGATAAGTACAAAATCAGTTTTGATGACAACAAAATCAATTTACGCACTAATATTTTATTTAAGTGTACATATCCAAGACCGCAAACAACATTGTAGGATATTAGCATATATCCTTTGATGAATTGGTCAAAATGTCATAAAAATTCCGCATTCAAAACTGATAAAAAAAGTCTTTGTAACACTACCTCTAATGATACAAAGCATTAGACTACATCTATCTCTGGTAGTACAAGAAGGTTTTCCAAGACAGCGTCTAATTCAATTATGCTCTTAGTGCATATGTTGAAGTCTACCTTTGATGAAGCAAAACAGACATTGGGAAAGTCTGCCTTTGGTGAAGAGAGTTTGGGAAAGTCTGTCTCTAATAAAGCAAAATAAATTTTGGGAAAGTCTGTCTCTGATGAAAGAAAATAGACTTTGGGAAAGTCTACCTCTGGTGAAGAGACTTTGAGAAAATATGCCTCTAATGAAGAGAATTTGGGAAAATTTATCTCAGATGAAGAAAAATAGACTTTGGAAAAGTCTACCTCTACTGAAACAAAACAGACTTTGGGAAAGTCTGCCTCTAGTGAAACCATCAAGCTTTTGGTCAAATTTCCTCTGACCAGTTGCCTTTAAAAATTTGCCTTTGGAGATGAAGTAAGCATCTGACTTTCTCACCTCTAGTGAAAGTCAACATAATGGCAAAAGTAAGCGCAAAAAAATCAATGATATAGTAAAAGTCAATGCTAAAAAAGTCAACATTTGGAAAAGGACAACGGGTCAGGTAAAAGGTCAATGTCTCTAGTAAAAGTCAACGATGGACATAGGCACTGCCTCTGGTCATTTACTTCTACTTTTGGTTGTTGCCTCTAGTCCTTGCCTCTAGTCCAGTAATCGTGGCTATCGTGTCCTTGCCTCTGGTCCAATAATCATGTTTGTGGTTGCTCTTGCCTTTAGTCAAGAAAACATGATTCTTGTGTTCCTGTTTCTGGTCAAGAAACCATGCCTCTGGTGTTCATACTTCTTGGTCTAGTACATTATATTTCATCTAAAATTGAATTTGAATACATTATATGCTCAACGACTAGAATTGAACTCAACAAATATATTTTTCAAAGACAATGAAGTACCATGTTGAAGGACAAACAAACAATACCATGAAGGACACAAGACCATTCTTTGAAGGACGGACATTCATCCGTACTTTGAAGGACAAAAACAATGCTACAAAAGTTAATCTAAATAGAACCTGATTCTGAATTCAAATGATACAACTAATCACTACAACTTACAACAAATTTTCAATCTCAAATCGACAAGCAAAAACAATGCGTTATAAAATTGTTAAATTTATTTAAGTGTTTGAACACATTCATTATGACTAATCAAGTGTTTAAGTATAAGTTCTAAATATAGTGGATTAAATCCTTCAAAGGAAGGGACTAGACGTAGCTACTAAGTTAGTAATGAACTAGGATAAAATTGCTAAGTCATTTATTTTAACATTTCAATTTTATCACTTCAGTTTCTTAAGCCATTTGAAATATTTTCAAAAACTAGAAACACAATTCAAATCCCATTATGTGGTATCAGAATTCAGTCTCAAAGTTGAGCAGTTAACTGTATTTTGAGTAAATATCTAAATTTTTGTGTGGCTAACTGTGGTGAAGAAAGTTTAGGAGGTAATATAAGCATGTGTCCCTTGTTTGATGGATAATGGTTTGAATATTAGAATGACAAACTCAGAAGTTTCTACATCTCTCTTGAACTTGAACATTGGTGCATGGTAGAAGATGACTATGTTGTTTCAACAAATGATAAAGGTATTGAGATAGCTAGAAAAGATCTTGATGCTGATTAGAAAAGGCAATATAAGTTGCATCTTAAAGCCAAAACTTTCATCATCAATGCTATCACTTTCAAAGAGTTTGACAAGTGTAGAAACAAAGAAACAACCAATAGTACTTTTGATGCTTTGGTTCTGAACTTTGAAGAAAACGAAAGGTACAAGAGGCCAAAGCAAATCTTCTTGTCAGAATGTATGAAATCTCCAAGATGGAAGAGGATGAAGATATTGGGCAAATTTTATCTTGATTTCTGTAACACCCCAATTTTTAACAGCGTGAGTGTATTTTTTTTTTAAACAAAGAAATAAAGAAAGAAAATACTTTTGGATAAATATTTAAGTCGTAACATAACGACAAAGTCAACAAATATTTACAAACAGTGAAATAGTTTTTAAAATAAAAATCCAAAATATTCAAACATCAAAATACAGCGGGGCTATGAGGCCTATTGGACATAGCTCATACCCCTGGAGTATTCTCAGCAGACTTGTACAAAAGCACTGCCCCAAGAATTTTAACTCCCCCCACGTCGCATCCAAAAGTAGTACATGGACCCATCAAAATAAAAGTCAAGCTGACAATATTAGTATAGGTACAATCTTTCAACATACTGTAAATACATCCACAAAAGAAAGACCTCTAGCCCCTATACAACCGTCTAATCTGATCATACTACAAAAACTATACGACCTGAGTGATCTCCTCACGCCCCACAAGATCCTCCTGACACAGCTCCAATCAGGTGTGTCCAACTACCTCCCCATCTACAGGATACTTACCGGTGGGAAGATCCTGGTTCTCATCTGAGGACAAAGCTCAGATTTCCACAATAATTGTAAAGGGTCACCAACCAAAATTAACAAATATCACATAGCATTTAAATTTCAAATGCACAAAATAACCTTTCAACTTAGCATACTCTTTGAAAGGGTTTTCATATGTCCAAAAATACATAAAAGATGTTGAAAAATGAAATTTTAACAAACTGCATTGTCGTAGCCGAATACAACTGAGAAAATGCAGATTTTCAGTTCTAAAATGGCTCTGAATCAAACAACACTTCAAACATTAATATTGTCAATTATGAACACATAATTAACCCCAAATTAATCTCCACAACACATCGAATATTCATAACGTCAATTATGAACACATAAGTACATCAAAACTTAATCAGCCCAACTTCACAACTCTAAGCAATAACGACAAATCACCACAACAATCGAATATGTATATACAACCATCATAGTATAACAAACATGACTCGCGTGCCAAGCACCGTAATGCAATGCGTATATGCCAAAATGCATGAGCTCAGAATTCCAAACCAAAACCCTCCTCGAAGGGGCGTAAATCATAATTGTACCGCCTATCACAAACCAATACTAATTAACGAGGTGCCACCTATCACGGGTCAGCACGATTTACTAAAAAGCGTAAATTGTAAGTGTACAACCTATCACATACCAGAACTGTTTACCGAGGTGCCACCTATCACAGGTCAACACGATTTACTAAAAAGTGTAAATCGTAAACGTACCGTCTATCACAGACCAATACTGTTTACCGAGGTGCCACCTATCACGGGTCAGCACGATTTACTAAAAATGTGTAGTCTATCACAGACCTACACGACACAAAAATCCCTACAAGGATAAAATGAACCAACAGATCACATGGCATCATCTCATGGCCCATCACGGTCACCACTATCACCATGGCCCCATCGCGGTCACCATGTACTATGAAATGCATGAGCATACTCTTACCCTTTTTACCACAATCATTTAGTAAATGCAGCTATTAAAAGATTCCTCTTTCTTAATACTCATTTAACACTAATGATTTTTCAAACACAACACAGAGCATACTCAAACATATTTATTCACACCAATTAAAATTTCCACAACCACACATAAATCACATCTTCAAATTCCGTTCACACCTAAATTGATTTAAATTCATTTTCCACCAAGTCACACATAAATTTCTTCTAAAAAATTTATAATATTAATTATGAACACATCAATTTCGCCAAACATGAATCACCAAAATTTCGAAACATTAATCACCCATATTCAATCTCCAAATTTTTCAATCATAAATCACCACAACAATATTAATATATCAGAGTTCTCCCCACCGCTAACTCGGTGCCAATAGTCTCGATTCATTTTCGAGACTCAAGGAGCTAACTACATAAACATAAATATTTATAACAATTTGTTCACAATAAAATTAATTCACACACAACAAAATTCTTAAAATTAAATCCTTCTCACACACCAAACTTTTAAATCAAATAATCTATATTATTTACTTAAAACTAAATAAAACAAATATTGTCCAAATTTCACATATACACACTCGACTATTAAAGCACCAAAATTTTTGAGTTAATAAAATACTCTAAACCTTTGTTTTTTCTTTTTAAACTCAATCAAAGAGTAATCAAAAGAGTAACATTTTAAACTCTAACCATTTTTAATTTCAATATATCTTTTTTATCAAACTCTTTAACTTAGTCAAAATTTGAACTTTTTCACAACTTTAACAATGCTAATTTTTTTTTTTGTAAAATTTCAATTTCAGATCAAACTTATTTATTTGAAAATAACTCATTACGTAACTCAAACTCATCAAATTTAATTACCGCCAATTGACACCAACAACAATCAATTCAATTCCACAACACATATAACACCTCAATTAAATTTCAACAATTCATACATAACTCACCCAATTTCAAAACTCCATATTTTTACACATAACCCACCAAATTTCATCAATTCATTTTCCACAAAATCCGCAAATAAATCGCATCTCAAAAATTCCTAATAATAATTATGAACATATAAATAACATCAAATATGTATCACCATAAACCACCCGTCAAATTTAAATTTCACTAAATTGCACATAATTGCATTAAATTCATTTTCTATAAATTTACACATCAAACACATCAAATTTCTTTTCCACAAAATCACAAATAATATCCTAAATGCAAATTAAAAGTTCGGAAAAAGCCCTTTCCTTAACGATAGCTCTAACAAGCGATTACGGTACCATAACTAATTCTGGTAAACAACTTTCTCTTCTGTCACTTCTCGAAACGAAGCTTAGATCTAAGAGAAAAATAATGATTTGTGTTTTGTTTATTTATTTAAAACCACTAACATACACTTCTTTTTTGAAACAGAAAGAAAAAGAAGAAAGGAGAAGTAAGGAGCAGGGAGCATGGAAACGTGTTTTCTGTTTCTCTTTCTAATTCCTTTATCTTTGTTCCATATATATATATATATGTTAAAATAATAATAATATATTATAATAATAAATATCTAAACAAATATTTAGATATTTTTATAAAAAACATCATTACGCCTATCACATCACATCACAAACCACTTTTTCAAAAAAAATATCTACTCTCGCCGCAATTCAATGGGCAAATGAATTTTTTTGAAAAATGTTGCATCTCAGAAATTTTTTTCTTCGACAAAAGATTCACCTTAATTAAATAAAATTATTCATTGACGAATAGTTTTAATCAGGTCTCCAAAAAGATATTTTTGGCATTTTACTCACAAAATGTCATAAAATTGGCTAAAAAGCCTTAGAAATTCAACACAAAATTCCCCAAAGTACATAAATTAGAATTTAAAATTAAGGGTCTTACATTACTACCCTCCAAAAAGAAGTTTCGTCCTCGAAACTTAAAGTACGAGTAACAATCCACACTAAGTTTGTACTCAAATTCAACATACATGTCACAACTTGTTTCACCTGGCCTACTCGAAGAAAGTGTTGTCTACCCCTTTTAGTAGGGTGCTTTATAACTCTACACACTACTGTAGCCGGTAAGACTCGTTGATTCCATTCAACATGATTTTGTTACTATCAACAAAAGATTAAGGATGATTAGTTCCTCAATTTGTCAATAAGTAGCCAACAACCATGATGGTGGCTTAAACTATCTTAATCGAACTGTAATAGCACTATTTGCGACTTACACTTAAGGTTATCCTAATGCACAAGTGGTCAAACAATCTTATCAAGGTCCACCGAGTTTCCCTTATCTTCATATGACTTTGGTTTTATCAGCGAAGTACAATTGCTCCAAATATGACACATAGCCTCATATACGTCCACTTGGTACGAAACATCCATTAGGTATTAAACTGAAACACTAAGTATGACATTAATATACTAAGCTTGAAACAGTCATTACCGCCGTGAACTCCCTAATTTCTCCATAACCTCGTCCTCATAACTTTGTAGTAAAATATCTCAAAGATCTACATATTTTTCATCTTCCATCTAGTCACTAAAACACTCATTTTAAATCTTAACGCTTGACTGCCCAAGACCAACAACTAAACCAAAAATCATTTGTTACATTTCTTCTTTTTCACTTTCTACCATTAAATAAGATTATAAAATCTGATACTCAAAATCTCTAAATACTCATCACACCGTCTAATTTCATCCATTTCATCTTAAGATACAATACCATGACTTTTTTTATCATTGACTCTAATCGTCTTAGTAATCTCACTAATTAAAACTCTTCTATTCATAACACAACATTTTTAGTATATCTTCAAACACTCTCATCCAGAACCTTGTGGATTTTAAACCATCGACTTAAAGATCAACCGTCTTAGGGTCCCAAATCAAATCTTGATCAATCCCTCTATCCTATCAAAATATACACATTCTCCAAATGTTTACCATCTTTTACTAAGCTTACTTTGCTACAATCTCTAAGTATTCTCGAACTCTATACTTCCAATTCCACTTAATAGTGACATATGGTTCAATACATCAAGGCTTAACCTATTATGTTTATCCATACATCACCCAAAATTCACACTTACACGTCTATAGTTTCATCTAAAATCACCATTCATACTTACCATCTCCTAAACCACACCGATATTTGTCACTTATCAAAGAAATATATATTCTTCCCCTTATAATTGTTATGACATTCATACTTAACAATCTAAGTTGTGAATCTAGTTTAACTCGAATGCTTGACCTTACCCCTCATGGTATTGACTATTCCTCAAAGCGTCATTTTCCTACCCAAGGTAGTATTCACCACTAATGTGCAGTGCCCGTTGACTTTAATACAAGCCTCTTCCAAGACACCTTAGCACCAATTGCTATTCCAAAAGGAAGCCTCGTCTTCTCAACCATTTCATGATGTTCACATCTCTTTGATAGTTATCAAACTTCATCTAGTCACGTCTTGAAATCTACCAAGAAAACATCTAATATTTTTCTTAATAAAAGTCCTCCACTTAGATCTTTACTTTAAAACTCTTATTAGTCTAATGTTAATCCACCCATACTCATCATCTTCGAGTTAACACCAACACATAGCTTTTGTGTCCTTGGAACCACTTCATCATTTTCATGTCGTCATGATTCACTTCAACTCTTCCTGGCAATCCGTCATCTTGAAGATCTTTTCCACTTCGTGAATCCTATGACAAAATATATGAACTCGGAATTCCAAACCAAAACCCTCCTCTAAGGGGCGTAAATCATAATTGTACCGCCTATCATAGACCAGTACTAATTAACGAGGTGCTACCTATCACGGGTCAGCACGATTCACTAAAAAGCGTAAATCGTAAACGTACCACCTATCACAGACCAATACTGTTTACCGAGGTGCCACATATCACGGGTCAACACGATTTACTAAAAAGTGTAAATCGTATATGTACCACCTACCACAGACTAGTACTGTTTACCGAGGTGCCACCTATCACGGGTCAACATGATTTACTAAAAATGTGTAGTCTATCACAGTCACCACTATCACCGCAAGGATAAGTTGAACCAACATATCACATGACATCATCTCGTGGCCCATCACAGTCACCACTATCACCGTGGCCCGATCGCGGTCACCATTTACTATGAAATGCATGAGCATACTCTTACTCTTTTCACCATAATCATTAAGTAAATGCAGCTATTAAAGTATTCCTCTTTTTTAATACTCATTTAACACTAATGATTTTTCAAACACAACACAGAGGATAATCAAACATATTTATTCACACCAATTAAAATTTCCACAACCACACATAAATCACATCTTCAAATTCTATTCACACGTGAATTGAATTAAATTCATTTTCCACCAAGTCACACATAAATTTCTTCTAAAAAATTGATAATATTAATAATGAACACATCAATTTCACCAAACATGAATCACCAAAATTTCCAAACATTAATCACCCATATTCAATCTCCAAATTTTTTAACCATAAATCACCACAACAACATTAATATATCAAAGTTCTCCCCACCGATAACTCGGTGCCAATGGTCTCTGATGTAGCTAAATATCACTAGAAGGGGGTTGAATAGGGATTATGTTGTTTTAAAAATAATTTCTCAGTGTTTTGAAGACTATCCTCTCACTGAGGATGATTAGCTCGAGGATGAGATTTTTCAACTTGTTAGATCTAAGTTGAGCAAAAGAGTAGAAATGGAATAAGAGAGACACACACACAATTTTATATTGGTTCACCCAAAGATGGCTACGTTCATTCCTCACACCCTTGTGAGATTTCACTAACTTTCAAATAGATCAATCCTCAACCCGAGGATGATTACAAATCGTGTATTCTTTAGCTTCACCAAGCTTACAATCAGTTTCTGAATATTTCCCAGTGTAACTCAAAAGGAAATTACAAAGTGATATGAGAGTGATTGATACTTAATACTTTCTCAAAAGATTTACAAAGATATAGTGTAAGATCAAAGAAAGTAAGAAGTGAGGGTGTTTTGCTCTTGATTAGCTTTAAGATGCTTGATCTTTTTATGCAAGTGTGTTGTGTGTTGATGAAGAACAACTTGCTGTAATTTATAGAGGTCTGGTGATGTTCATATCATAAGCCAAGCTTTTTATGACCGTTGGAAAATCCATTTGAGAAATGCCAAGGTTTTTCTTCATAATTACGAAAATGCCATTGAGCTCATTTGAAATATGCATTCCATGTTTTAGTACGAGGTAGCTGGTTTCTTTGCATTTGAAGACATGAGATGTCCTATTCTCTTTTCCTTGTTTTAAGGTTTGAATGTTGTGAGTTGTCTTTTTCCTTCTCTTTCTTCCATGCCTTGAAAAACTTCACATGTTAGCTTTTTATCTCTCCTCCATTTAATGCCTTATTGCAACATGTGATGTCTTTTTCATTCCTTTCTTCAAGACCTTGTGAAGGTTTCACGTGAAGTCTTCTTCCCTTGCCTTAAGACATGTGATCAAGTTATTTAGGACAAGTTTGTTGTTGCATTTTTGAAGATTTAATATTATAATCCTTTTCAAATCACATAAAGGTACATGTAGCCTTTTGCCTAAGAAGCCTAAGACATGATGAGTTGCCTTCATAAAATGTTGGGATGCATTTCAAAATGTTGACTCTAGACACATGCTACTATCATCATTCATCGTGCCTTTCTTTTGTATTTTTGCAACTTTTCTTCAAAGGCCTTTCTTTAAAATAATAGTATTTTGCCTTTATTGAATGAATCAACAATTCATTCTTTAATACCATTCTGCCCTTGTTGAATAATTCATCCTTTAGTACTATTCTGTCCTTGATGAATGAATTCAAATAATTCATCTTTTAATATTATTCTGCCCCTTGTTGAATGAATTCAAACCAGCGAGGATGCAGATCTGCAGCTCGTGAGGCCATCCTCATCATTTTCAATACTTAGCATTTAACTTAGAATTTTCTTCTTTTTCCTTAATGAATGATAACCTGTTTTCTTATATGAATACACTCAAAAGCACAAATTAGTCTTTAAACACAATCATAATCTTTTCATTAATTTTGTTATCATTAAAACCAATTTGGAGAGATTTTGTCTCAACAGTCTCGATTCATTTTCGAGACTCAAGGAGCTAACTACATAAACATAAATATTTATAACAATTTGTTCACAATAAAATTAATTCACACACAACAAAATTCTTAAAATTAAATCCTTCTCACACACCAAACTTTTAAAACTAAATAATTTATATTATTTACTTAAAACTAAATAATCTATATTATTTACTTAAAACTAAATAAAACAAATATTTTCCAAATTTCACATACACACACTCGACTATTAAAGCACCGAAATTTTTGAGTTAATAAAATACCCTAAACCTTTTTATTTCTTTTTAAACTCAATCAAAGGGTAATTAAAAGAGTAACATTTTAAACTCTAACCATTTTTAATTTCAATCTATCTTTTCCCTCAAACTCTTTAACTTAGTTAAAATTTGAACTTTTTCACAACTATTTTTTTTTGTAAAATTTCAATTTCAGATCAAACTCATTTATTTGAAAATAACTCGTTACGTAAATCAAACTCATCAAATTTAATTACCGCCAATTCACACCAACAACAATCAATTCAATTCCACAACACACATATAACACCTCAATTAAATTTCAACAATTCATACATAACTCACCCAATTTCAAAACTCCATATTTTTACACATAACCCACCAAATTTCACCAATTCATTTTCCACAAAATCCACAAATAAATCACATCTAAAAAATTCATAATAATAATTATGAACATATAAATAACATCAAATATGGATCACCATAAACCACCCATCAAATTTAAATTCCACTAAATCGCACATAATCGCTTAAATTCATTTTCTACAAATTTACACATCAAATTTCTTTTCCATAAAGTCACAAATAATGTCCTAAATGCAAACTAAAAGTTTGTAAGGAGCCTTTACCTTAACGATAGCTCTAACACGCGATTACAGTACCATAATTAATTCTAGTAAAATTTAAGTTTGTGATGTCAGGTTGAAAACTAGCTCACTAGCTCCGCAGCGTGGCAATGAACAACTTTCTCTTATGTCACTTCTCGAAACGAAACTTAGATCTAAGAGAAAAATGATGATTTGTGTTTTGTTTATTTATTTAAAACCACCAACATACACTTCTTTTTTGAAACATAAAGGAAAAGAAGAAAGGAGAAGCAAGGAGCATAGAAACGTGTTTTCTGTTTCTCTTTCTAATTCCTTTATATTTGTTCCATATATATATATATGTTAAAATAATAATAATATATTATAATAATAAATATCTAAACAAATATCTAGATATTTTTATAAAAATCATCATTATGAATAGTTCATATATTTTTCCTCTTCTGTCACAAACAACTTTTTTTGAAAAAATATCTACTCTCGCCGCAATACAATGGGCAGATGAATTTTTCTGAAAAATACTGCACTTAGAAAAAAATTTCTTCGATAAAAGATTCACAGTAATTAAATAAAATTATTCATTGACGAATAGTTTTAATCGGGTCTCCAAAAAGATATTTTTGGCATTTAACTTACAAAATGTCATAAAATTGGCTAAAAAGCCTTAGAAATTCATCACAAAATTCCCCAAAATACATAAATTAGAATTTTAAATTAAGGGTCTTACAATTTCAAACTCCGGTTAATGAATCGAAGGTGTTGCAAAAGAGCTATACTACCTCTGGCCATGTGAATAAGATCTTAAGAAGTCTTTCTAGCATATGGAGACCAAAGATAACTGCTATATAAGAGGAAAAATATATGAACAATTTGCCTCTAGAAGAGCTGATGACTTCTCTTAGATCTCATGAGATTGAGTTGGAAGAAGATGAGCCCAAAATAAATCTAAATCATTGTCTCTGAAATCTCAAGAAAAGAAAACAAACTCTAAAGCTCTATAAGAAGGTGAAGAGATATCTTACATTTCAAGAAAAATTATGAACATGTGGAACAAGGAAAGGAAACCTTTCCCAAAGAAAGATTTCAGAAAATCCAAAAATGGCAAAGACAGAAATGAAAGTTTGGACAAAAACCGACTCATCTATTATGAGTGCAGGGATCCATGCGACATCAAAGTCAGTTGCCTAAAATTGGATAAAGGAAGATTCCAAAAAAAAAGGTGCCAAGAGCAAGAAGAAAGGTCTGATGATTACATGGGATGACTCTAATGAATCATCTAGTGAAGAGGAACAACATGCAAACATGGTTCTAATGGAAAAAAAACTCACTTTGAATCTGACTCTAACCTTGCCTCTAAAACTTAAGTTTTCTTAAAAGTGATTTTTAAAATTTAGAAGGGGAAAATTAAAATCTGAAAGAAAAAGTTTTAAAAATTCCAAAGAAAAATCATACTCTAAAAGAAAATGTTTTTAAAACATTAGACTTTAAAAGAAAATGTTTTGAAAACTTAAGAGGCAAAATTGACTTTGAAAGAAACTATTTCAAAATCATCAAATGATATAAAATATGTAACTCTGTTAAATATGAAGTTTCCTTTCAATAATTTATTGCAAATGACATAGATGGAAGAAAACAAGCTTCCATGATCTATGGTGCTAGCAAAATTATCAAAAGAGGCATAGGTTATGTAGAACCAACTGATAATGGTAAACCTATATTATCTAATGTTGTTTGTTTATATTGTCATAAGAAAGATCATGACATAACTACTTGTCCCATGCAAAAAAATATGGAAAGACAAAAAGGTAGTCAAAACTAACAAACAAGAACCCAATTATTATGACCTTGAATTTTTTAAACTCTAATTTATGCAATTTTAGTGTGTTTTTGTGTTGAATTGTTTATGTCTTTAGCCCAATTTTTATTTTGTAAAGTAAGTACCAAAAATACATTTTATTAGAGTTAGTAATATGTTTGATATAATATATATATATATATATATATATATATATATTGTTTTTTAGTTGTAGGCTAATATATATATATATATATTTATGAAACCAACATGGCATTCCCAACTTTCTCGTCCCCATCCCTTTAAAATGTTTAGAGTTTAAAATATTACTCTTTTAATTACTTTTGGGCTAAGTTTAAAAAGAAATAGTTTAGAGTACTTTATTAACTCAAAATTTTGGTGCTTTAATAGTCGAGTATGTGTATGTGTGATTTGGACAATAGTTGTTTTATTTAGTTTTAACTAAATAATGTCGATTATTTGATATTAAAAGTTAGGTGTGTGAAAAAAATATAATTTTGGAATTTTATTGTGGTTGGATAAATTTTAGTTGTGAACAAATTGTTATAAATATTTATATTTATTTAGTTAGCTCCTTGAGTCTCGAAAAGGAATTGAGACCGTTGGCACCGAGTTAGCAATGAGGAGAACTTTGATATATTAATGTTGTCGTGGTGATTAAAGAAATATGTTTTTTCTTAGTTTATGCATTTTCCAAAATAATGGTTATGATTGATGATTAAGAATGTATACACATGATTAACAAATTTTTGAACTTGTGATTAAAGGAAAATTAGTGAAATGTGGTTTCAAGCTTGTATATGTATACTTTTAATTTTTAGAAAAGTTTGCATCATTTTAATTAAAGTTTCAAGTTTATTAAGTCAAGGTTAAAGTCTTGAGTAAGAAATTCTTTTTTAAAAGAGTCAAAGTTTCATGAATGAAAATACAAACTTTGTTGAAAAATATATATTTTGAAAATGATGAAAATATTTCAAAGAGATAGAACTTTGAAATTAGAAAAAATATTCATTGATATTTGTTTTGTATGAGTATGTTGTTATGAGGTAAATACTTTGATTAAACTTTTAGTCTTTAAAAAAATGTAGTGGATCAAATTTGTAGTTATTTGACAAAAAAAAATGAGTTACGGTAAATTTGAGAAAAAAATTGTGGTTGTGTGAAATTTTTTTAGAATAATAATTTAAAACGTTTCGAAAAATTGTTAGTGAATTCACTGAAAAATTTATAGGATGTTAATTTATAAAAAATATATTTTATATGTTGAAAATGTGTTGTGGTTAATAATACAATTAGTCCTTACTCATTGTAAAATTTTATAGTAAAATATACTCTAAGGGGGTTAAGAGTAAGAAAGAGATTGTAAGGTAGTTAAAATTTCAGGGATTAATTTGACTAAGTCAACACTATTTGAATAAAGGTGTCGGTACAAATGAGATTTTTTGCTGTGTTTGATTGTGGTAGTGATAACTGTTGAAAAAGCTATAACTAAGGTAAGAACTCCCTCTAAATTTTTAGTTTGCACATAGGAACTTTATATGTGTGATTTATGTATGATTTATGTGTGCATATGTGATGATTAATATTGATGTGATGATGCATTCTTGAGTTATAATATATGTTGCTACATGTTATGACTTTTATGGAGGATAATATGTCTTGAGTATGCTCTATGAAAAGTATGAAAAATTATTAGTGTGTAATGAGTATTAAAATGGGAGTCTTTTAATAGATACATTTACATAATGATTGTTGTGAAAGAGTCAGAGTATGCTCATGCATTTCATAATTAGTGGTGACTGTGATGGGCCACAATATTAGTGGTGACCGTGATGGGCCACGAAGTTAGTGGTGACAGTGATAGGCCACAAGATGGTTCCATGAGTTTATTAGTCCATCTTATCCTTACGAGGATTTTTTGGTCGTTTAGGCCTGTGATAGACTGCACTATAGTAAATCGCGATGATCTATGATAGGTGGCACCTCGGTAATTAGTACTAATTTGTGAGAGGCGGTACATTTATGATTTACGCCCCTCAATGAGGATTTGGAAATTTCAGAATCATGTGCATTGGCATATAAGCATTGTATTAGAGTGTTTGGCAAACGAGTCATGTTACTTATAGTATGATAATTGGAAATACGTACTTTGTTATTGTTTGTTATCATGCTGTAATTGCTAAGTGTTATTGCTTGTATTTATGACGTAAGTGTTAAATGTTATTTGTTAATTTCGGTTGGTTACCCTTTATATTATTGTGGAAATTGGGTTTTGTCCTCAGATGATACCCGAGTCCATTCCACCGATTGTTACCTTGATAACGGAAACATTGTTAGACTTCCCTGACCGACTGCTTGGGTATATGATCCCATCTCAAGTAGGGATACTTATACGGAGAGGGTAGTGAGGACAAGTAGAAAAGCTGAGGCAGTATATCTCATGGAGCTCACTCACGAGAAGATCGACTATTTGGTACCCTCAAGATTGGTGCTCAAGATGAATGAAGCATGAGAAGATGCAGAGGATGCCTCAGTTAGAGTTAAGGGGAAGGCCACCGTAGGAGCTGGGGATACAGTGGTTAGGCAGGGGACTAACGGGAAGGATAATGGGCTGATGCCAATGGGAAGAGATATTGTAGGACCATCTAGGCGGGTCGAGCTAGAGCTTCCACTTCCGGTGAATGATCTCTTACCAATTGTCACTGAAGTAGTGGACTGTTTTGAGATTCCAGCGCTGCCACAGCCATCTATCTTGTGGGTGGATCTGACTGCTGAAGAGACTGATCCTTTTATGCATGATGATGAGGAGGAAGTTATTTCGATGAGAGATACTGCGTTAGAAGGAACTTGCGGAGTGTGTGGAGGTCACCCTTGTTATTGTAGTTGCTAGTGGATGATCAAATTAGTTTTTGTTGTATAGGGACTTAGTGTTTTTCTTTTGGTGATTGTACTTATTTTGTGTTGAGATGACTATATCTATAACATATATTGACAATTGACTTTTGTTTGGTGGGTCCATGTTCTTTTTTTTTACGTGACCATGGGGGGATAACATTCTTGGAGCAGTACTTTTGTGCAAGTGTCTGCCGAGAATACTCTAGGGGTATGAACGATGTCTGATAGGTCTCATAGCTGCAATATATTTTCTATTTGTATATTGTAGACTATTGGCCCAAAAACTATTTTAGCTTGTTTGTATATATGATGTAATTATTCATGACTTTTGTCATTTGTATTACGACATAATATTTTATTAATTTGTTAAAAAAAATAAACTCGCGTTGTTAGAAATTGGGGTGTTACACAATCAAATATAGGTATCTAACGATAAAATTATCTATGTATCAACTATACTTAGAAATAAAATTAAAACACATGTCAATGTGTCTATAGAGTTTTTACTCACGACACAAGATGAAAGAAAAGTCAATGTTCCAAGATCTAACCCTTAGGGAAGGACACTACAAGAAAAAAAGGAATTTGTGAGGGCCAAAAGCCCTCACAAAGGGCAAATAGCTGCCACAAAGGAGCGATTTGTGGCGGTCTTAGGCAGCCACAAATAAGCTGGTCATAAACTTTTGTGATGGCTTTTGCAGTCACAAAGTTTGTAAAAGACGTCGGCATTTGTGAGGGCCTTTGCAGCCACAAAATGCTGCCTTTATGAGGGCCTTTGCAGCCACAAAAACCTGCCTTTTTGAGGGCACAGGCCGCCACAAATGACATACTGATTTTTAAAAATTCAGCCCTTGTGAGGGTCTAGGCCGCCACAAACTCCCTCCTTTGTGAGGGTTTAGGCCGCCACAAAGTACCATCCTGATTAAAAAATAAATATTGTGAGGGCTTAGGATGCCACAAAATGTTACGTATATTAAAAAATTAATTTTTTAAATTCAAAATTAATACTATATTATAATATTATATATAATAAATTAATATAAATATAAATTTAAAATTTAAATTTAAATTATAATTATATTAAAATTTAAATTAAATTAAATTTAAAATATAATATCATTATAAATTAAATTTAATATATAATAAACTATTCTGAATATAATTAAAAATTTAAATTAAATTAAAAATAAAATATTTAAATTATAATTATAATTAAAGATAAATTTAAATTACAAATAAATTAAAATTAAAATTAAATTAAAATTAAAATTAAAATTAAATATTAAAATTAAAATAAATATTATATATAAAAATATAATATTAATAATAATTAAAGTAATTACCACACAATCAAATAAAATATGCATTCCAAAATTAACAAATAATGTCTTATAAACCCAAAATTTATAAATAATGTCTTACAAACCCAAAATTAAACACATAATAATTAACTAGGACAACATAATTAATAAGTGTTCATACAACCCAAAAATAAATTGTGAAATTATTCAAATGACATCAATCCTCATAATAATTCCTCTAATCAGCTCCACTCCCACCATCATTATTTCTTGCAATGTTACCCGACAAAAGAAGTCCCTCAAAAGTATTATTAATTTGTGTTGGAGGAGACATCATGGTTTGAAATTGAATTTCATCTTCAATGGCACCACCATTAGTCGAAGGAGGAGCCCTAGCTGGTTGAGGTTGATTTAAATCTGGTCTGATCAACCCAATTGTTGGCATAGTTGGTCGGTATTCAGTTTGATGATCTGGTTGAGGTGGAGGAAGTTGATGTGAAGATGACGGAGCATACTGATAATTATGAAAATATTGTTGTTGCTGAAACATTGGCTGTTGCTGTTGCTGGAAGGCAGAGTTCGGAGGATCCTGGTGTTGCTGTTGGAAATTTGGAGGCGGTTGCTGTTGCTGGGAGTATTGAGAGTAATTTTGATGTTGCTAGAAAAGTGGTTGTTGATGCAAGTATTGAGGCTGAGGCGAGAACTGCTGATGAAACACATGATGAAATGAAAATTGTTATTGTTGAAATTGATGTTGCTGCTGAAACTGCTGCTGCAGCTCTTGAAACTTTTGTTTCCATTCCTCATTCAATTTATCAATTGCGGCTTGTATCAGATGTTGTGTCCTTTCTTCTTGCTCACTTGCCCATTGCTCCTTTAACTTGTCAAGATTATCTATCGACGAACGATGAGATCGATCCATACAAGCATAAGAAGAAGACGACTCAGTCTGAATATAGCCGGTTGGACCTTTCACAAAGGTTGATGATAAACTACCGGCACCCAGCACACGCCCTTTGTACTTGCCACCACTGATGATCATAAAACTTGCGGTCTCATATTGTTTCCGCTGCACTGGACCAGCTCGCTGAGCAGGAGGAAGAGTAGCTTGATGATCATCTCATTCTTTCATGACTTGTTGAAGTTGTTCCTATATTAAAAATAAAAAAAGTTGTGTATTAAAATAGTTAATAATTAATATATAATAATTTAAAGGTGTAATTAATATATAATAATTAATATATAATAATTAATATATAACAATTACCTGAATTATTTTTGATACTTCATCAGTATACTCATTTGTTTCAGGATTAACATGAAGATAGCGATGTATCTCAGCCTAAGTGACCTCCATTTCAAGTTGCTTTTCCTAAAATATTAAATTAATGTCAAGTTTATAAGTTGGTAAAATGTGATGATTAATTGAATATAAATTAATAGATCATATATATTATAAATAATAATTAATTACCATATAATATTTAATTTCTCTAGTAGACATGAAACCTCCCTTATGAGTACTGGTACCCTCTTAGATGCTCTATTAATCTTTGCTTTTTCTCTCTTTTGTTTGTAAGCATCTGTGTTCCACTTCCTCCACAAAGCAGTCCAAACATTTTCACCAATCCAATTAGGCCGTTTTTCCTCGCTCTTATTATGTGCGTAAGCCAACATATATGAGAGACGCTTTGAAAAGCGATGGTCAAATGAAGCCAAAACTGCGACATCATGCTCTCTTTTCCAAGTACATTTAGTCTGTTGTTTGTTTAAATTTAAAAAAAATTAAAAATATAATTCAATTAAGCAATCAAATGTATATATAATTAGTACTTAAATAAATTAATGTAATCACTTACTTTAAAACAATGTAAAAATTGATCAACTTCGCTAAATTGAGGTGTCTTATCTTCTTTTATCTCATCTCCAATCACATGATCCAAATTTGACATTTCATCTATTTGAAATGCAACTTATTCATTTTGACCTGCTTCAACTTCTTCTATTCCACTCGTTGGTCTTGTTTTGATTGCAGCACACCAACCTTATTTGCTTCTGACAGTTGATGGATAAGGAACATAATACACTTGTCTTACATTATGGGCCAGGGCAAATGGATCAAACCGTGGATATTTTTTGCTCATACGAATGTCTATAGTATTGGATATCAAATTTATTTTAGTTCCTCTGTTAGATGGATCGAACCACTTACAGTAAAACAACACCATTTTGTTCGCATAATCTAGGAACGGGTAGTCAATTTCGTAAATATGCTCAATTATGCCATAGAAATCTTCTACTACACCACTATCAGAGACACTTTTCATATAAACTCCACTATTAATTGTTTCTTTTCCTTCAGTCCAAGATTCAGTGTGAAATTTGTATCCATTGACGTAATATGTGTGCCATTCTTTGAAACTTCTACTCAGGTGGAGAGAATAGTTAGAAGGAGGTTTTAGAGAGAAGTTAGAAGTGAAAAATGAAAGAGGAGTGGAGTAATATATACAGGATATGCTTGATCCTTTATGGCGGCCAAAGCAGCCACAATGACCAACGGATATTAGGCATTTGTGGCGGCCAAAATGTGCCAACGGTACTATTGTTCTTTGTGGCGGCCTTTGCCGCCACAAAAAGTAACGGTTTTATGGTTTGTGACGGCCTGGGCGGCCAGAAATGTCAACGTCAATATGCTTCCTTTGTGGTGGCCTTTGGTGCCAGAAATGCCAACGTGCACTTGCTTTTGTGGCGGCCTATGCAGCCACAAATGGACATGTCACTTCAGTCATGTGTGACGACCTTGCCCCTCACAAAATTCTTAAAAATTTAACTGGATTTTGTGGCTGCCTAAGCCCTCACAAAATCACAATGTTGTGATTTTGTGAGGGCTTAGGCAGCCACAAAATCCAATTAAATGTTTTAGAATTTGTGAGGGCTTTTTCAGCCACAAATAAAGATCAATTTCAATTTTTGTCTTTGTGAGAGCTTTTTCGTTCACTAATTTGTGAGAGTTTTATTCGGTCACAAAATATTTATAAAGTTGACCACAAAATAGTGTTTTTCTTGTAGTGGGATGATTAGTAGGGTTTGGAGGTAATAAAAAAGTTAAGATCATAGGGCATGGAACAAAAGGTAATGGTTCTATTCTCTTTATTAAAAATGTTTTACTTGTCAAAAGATTAATGCACAACCTACTGAGCATAAGTCAACTAAGTGACAATGGTTATATGTTACCTTTAATCGAAAGTCATGTAAGCCAATAAGTCAGAAAGATGGATCCATAATATTTACTGGCCAAAGGAAAACAATATTTATAAGATAAACCTTTCTAATTTAAACAAACAAGAAGTCAAGTGTCTTTTATCTATTAATAAAGAACAAATGGTTTGGAACAAAATATTAGGGCATGGAAACTTAAAATTAATTTCAACTCGGAAAAAACATGATTTAGACAAGGATTGCCTAATCTTAAGTATAAATCAAATGCTCTTTGTGATGCATGTTAGAGAGGAAAACATATAAAATCTTCTTTTTCTTCTAAAAACATTCTTTCAACTACTACTACACTTGAGCTTGTACATATTGATTTATTTAGCATTATAAAAACTACCCTTGTAAATTGTAAAATATATGGACTTGTCATTGTCGATGACTATTCTAGATAGACATGGGTAGAATTTTTAAAACAAAAGGATGAGTCACATAGAGTGTTCACTGCCTATATTGAGGTGTTTGCGTATCAACAAAATGGTGTTGTAGAGAAAAACAAAATCTAAAAAAAATGGTGGTGTAGAAAAAAACAAAATCTCTTAAAGAAATGGCCAGAGCAACGATTCATGAAACTAATGTAGCTAAGCATTTTTGGGCAAAACCAATGAATACTGCTTGTTATATTCAGAATAAAATCTTTATTAGACTTATTCTAAATAAGACTCCTTATGAATTGTGGAAATGAATAAAACCCAATTTTTCTTATTTTCATTAGTTTGGATGTATATGTTACATTATGAACACCAAAGAGCAACTTGGCAAGTTTGACTCCAAATCTCAAAGGTGTATCTTTTTGGGATATTCTAAAAAGTCTAATACAACAAAGAAACTTTGATTGTCGAGGAATCAATACATGCCAGGTTTGATAGAAAAGAAATCTTGACCATGAAGTCAAAGCTAGATGAAGATATTGAGGTTCACAGAAATAAGAGGAAACAACAAAATTAGAAGAACAAACAAAATAAGAGGAAATAACCAAATTAGAATAAGCTGCCAAATCAAAGGAAACAACAACACCAGAGGATACAAAAAAATTTAAAAGATATGCATGAGTAATCAAATCAAAATCATCAGGAATCAAAACTTGGATGGAAATTTCAATCATCTCATCCTGATACTCTAATCGTTGGAAGTTCTACTGCCCCTCTGAAAACTAGATCCTCTGCTAAAGAAACATCATTGTTTGGATTACTTTCTACATCATAACCAACATATATAAATAAAGCACTATCAGATAATAGTTGGATACTAGCCGTGGAAGAAGAATTAAATCAATTTAAGAGGAATGATGTATGTAGTCCTGTTCCTAAGCCTAAAAAAAAGAAAGCCATAGAAACCAAATGGATTTTTAGAAACAAACTAAATAAGAAGGGTGAAGTATTCAAAAACAAAGCCATAATGGTAGCACAAGGATACTACCAGTAGAAATGTATTGACTATGCTAAAACGTTTGGCCCTGTGGCCAAGTTATAAGCGATTAGACTTTTACTCTCATTTGTCGTTTTTAACAAAATCACTTTATTTCAACTGAGAATAGAATTTTTTTTTTAAATGGCTACATAAATGAAGAAGTGTATGTCAAGCAACCCCCTAGCTTTAAGGATATTGAATATCCTGGCATAAATTAAAATAATCTCTATATGGATTGAAACAAGCTCAATGGGCTTGGTATGATATATTAAGTAACCTTTTGTTAAAAAGTGGTTTTGAAAAAAGCCAAGTGGACACTACTTTATTTACAAAATCTTCTAAAAATTATCTTCTTCTTGTTCAATTATATGTTTATGATATAATATTTTGTTCCACTAATGACAAACTTTGCCAAGAATTATCTAAGTTAATGCATAATGAGTTTTAAATGAGCATGATGGGTGAATTAAAATTCTTTTTGGGAATTCAAACGTCAAAGTCTAGAGGGAATGCTTATTCACCAAACAAAAACACAAGAGAATTACTTAAAAAGTTTTAAATGGATGACTATAAGGGCATGACAACTCCTACGCATCCAACTTGTTCTCTTGAAAATGATGAAACTGATAAGAAGGTAGATCAAAATATATATAGAGGAATGGTAACTTACATTCTTTACTTAATTTTCTCTAGATCTGAAATTTTATTTAGTGTGTGCCAGATTTAAATTTGATCCTAAAGAATCCTACTTAACAACAATTAAGAGGGTCTTTAGATATCTGAAAGGCACTACTAACATTGGTTTGTGTTATAAGTATTCATTTGATTATAGATTAGTTGGTTTTTGTGATGCTAACTATGCTGGAGATAAGCTAGAAAGGAAGATCACCAATGAAAATTGTTTTTGCGTGGTGAGAATTTGATCTCCTGAACAAGCAAAAGAAAAAGGAACCATTGCAATGTCAACAACATAAGCATAATATATAGGCAGCTAGTTGTGGATGAGTACTCAAGTGTTTTGGAAGAAGAATCAACTTGTAGTTTTTCACATTAATGAGAGTAACATCTATATATTTTGTTATAACACTTCTGATATATGTTTAATAAAAAATCCTATTTTACATTATTGAGAAAAATCTATAGAGATCAAACATCATTTCATAAGAGATTATGTTCAAAAGGGTATTTTAAACATAAAATTTATAGACATTGGTTATTAGAGAACTGACATTTTCATAAAATCCTTTGTTGTGGACATGTTTGAGTTTGTAAAGAAGCATTTAAAGGTGATGCCTATGCATGTTTGCTATTGATAAAATGAGAACGAGTAGTTAAATATTTTCTTGATGTGCCCCTGATAAAATTGAATTTGTTTATGTCACTAGTAAAACTAAATTTAGTTAAAATAGTTGTGATGATATGACATATTTTAATACCTAATTTTTTTATTGTTGTTAATTGTAGAATATTGTCTTATGTTTTAAATCAGACATGCATATTTTGAGGGGAACTTTTATGAACCTTATTGAATTTTTTTTCTTCTTTTTAAATAAAAAATTGTTCACAAAAAAGATGACTTAAGAAAATCTGCCTCTTGTGAAATAAAATAGACATCGTGAAAATCTGTTTCTAGTGAAGTAAAACATACTTTACTAAAAAAAAATCAATTGTGACACTCATCTTTTAATGTCTTCACTATAATTAATTTTAGATACACGCGGAATATCATTAATTATCACCAAAAAGAAAAGGACATATAACTAATGTCACTAACTAGGTAAAGGATTGAAGAAAACAAATTCAGTTCACCCTTGTTTCTTTTTCATTTAACTTCTCATTTCCCCCAAATCAAAATCTGTATACTTTTCATTTTTACTCAAATTAAAATCTCTTTTACTTCTACCATTGTTTCACTCCTATCATAGAATCCCAAGCTAATCCCAATCAAACCCTAATCGACCAATAGAACCCTAGCCATGTGGATTAGAAAATTTCAGTTAGCTTGCATGCGGTAGAATGAGCAGTGGATCTCACGAAGCTGCACTTGATTCGTGGATAGTGCAATCACCGGAAGCGGAAGTGAACACATCGGCGTGACGAGGGTTCCAAACGGAGGAATAGACACAATAAGCATGTCCTTTGAAAGTGCGAACGGAAGTGGGACAATCGAGAGTTCGTAATTTGACGGTGTCATCCCTTGAACTGGAGAGGAAAGAGTCACGGCAAACGGGGTTGAGCGGTGGCGACGGCTATGCGGTTTTCGTAGAATGGACTGGAAGTAACCATTGAATGGGGTTTTGAAAACCGGCATCATTTTGAGAATCGGAGTTTGGTTAGGTGAAAGAGTGAGTGTTAGCTGAAAGTGAGTGTTAGCTGTTTGATGTTATGCGCCTGAGGTTGGTTCTCAATCTTTGATGTTACATTTTGACACTACCCTTCCAGATGGAGCGTTACATTCTTATACGCCGCAATGATGGTAATATTCACATCACCAATGTTTTTTTTATTATGTATGAACGATATTTATAGCCTCTAATATTGTGCTTTTTTAGTTTATATAGTTTCAAGTATTTGAAATTAGTTAGTTGATAATCGAGATCAGAAGGACCTGGGGTGCTTTACTTGTTTTTTGTTTCTCATTGTTTTGTTAATCCGTATTTTGTTATGATTATGTTTGTAAATAATCAATTTTACAGAATAAATAAGGATGTTTGAATTAGGGTTCTTCTTTCAATTATGTTTGCTATGATACTCCACTGTGGCAAAAAAAAAAAAATTCACGTCTCTTTGACAATTGTTACGAGGAATAGGATAAATGGAAAAGAGAAGCATTCTTTGGGAGATTTATTTGTGCCTATTTCTTTTTGGTCTAAGTTAATTTTTTTTTGTGAAAATGTGGTAATTAAATACTAGTTTATGGTATTTTGGTTTTGTTTTGCATTTTATTCTATTCGATTCTGAAGTTTAAGTTGAAATTTTGTAATTTAATTTGTTTCTGCTCAATTTAGCTGCACCTTGTGTTTGGGGTTCCTTGCTCCTGTTTTCAACTCAATTCAATTTTTTCCTTAATAAAAACTGATATGTTGCTTATGCTCTGTTTATGCAAATCAGATATTTGATTGGATTTTTGTGTGTTGATATAGGTATTTAAATCATAAATCTTGGAAAGACATGGGATAAACTTAACCTTGCTGCTGCTAGGATCATTGTTTCCATTGAGAACTCTCAGGACATCATTGTTCAACCTGCAAAACCTTGTGGACAAAGAGCTGTTCTCAAATTTGCTCCAATACACTAGAGCTCATGCTATTGCTGGAAGGCACACTCCTGGAACCTTCACCAGTCAGCTACAAACTTCCTTCAGTGAGCCTCGTCTTCTTATCCTCACTGATCCAAGAACAGATCACCAGGTTTCACCATTTACTCTTTGTTCGATAATTTATTTTTGCTACACTTGATTTTGTTGATAATACAATTTATTTTTATTTTAGCTTAGCCTGCTTTGTCTTTTAATGATACTAATCATTAGTTCTGTTCATTTTTTTGTCTTGTACTAGTAATTAATTGTGTTTGATTGTGTGCAGCCAATCAAGGAAGCTGCTCTTGGAAATATTCCCACAATTGCTTTGAATTATGTTGACATTGGAATTCCTGCTAACAACAAGGGGAAGCACAACATTGGTTGTCTCTTTTGGCTTTTGGCTAGGATGGTGTTGCAGATGCATGGTACTATTAGGCCTGGCCTCAAATGGGATGTTATGGTAAACTATTTCTTTTGTGTTTATAATTAATAGAGTATTTATTCTTCTGTTTGTTTATGCTATGTGAGGTATCTACACATGGCTTTGTCTTCAATATCTCGAGGTTGAATTGGAAGTTTAGAACAAGTACATTATTTCAGGTTTTCTTTGATGCAGGTTGATCTATTCTTCTACAGAGAACCCGAAGAGGCCAAGCAGCCAGAGGAGGATGAAGTTGCTGCACCAGATTATGCCATTACTGACTTCAATGTATCTGATATTCCCTCTGATGGTCAGTGGTCTGCTGCAATCGATCAACCATGGACTGATGCTGTTCCACAACCTATTCCAGCAGTTCCTGCAGTCAACTGGGCAGCCCCAGAAACTGGTACAAAATTATCTTCTGTTTTATATAACTTGAACCAAACAAACTTTTGGCACTACCCTTCACCTTTTGTACCCAGAAACTTTCCTTGTGAAGTTATTTAGAGTTCTAAATCTTTGTCTTTGTGTATCTAATGTTTTTGGTGCATCTCATTTTCAGGTAGATGCTTTAAAGACTGAGTTGGAAAACTTCTTCAGAAAGAATCCATTAGAATCAAATGATTTGTTGTGCATTGTGAGTTCTAACCACTTCGATCGGTTGATAAAGCTCATGGATGAGGATAAGGTTTCTGACAAAATTGTTTATGGCGGTGCAAAGGATGAAAGCAAATTGTAAGCTCTCTTCTTGTTTCTGTTGGAACTGGTTAGTACTTAATTGAAATTGGGGAACTCAATTCTTTATTGAATTTAAATAGAATGCGAGTTTACAATTCTGTTTGGGCAGAATTGATAAACGATTACAAGAATATTCACTCCAAGAATTTGAGAGCTTGGTCTCTCCCTTTCCAATAATCCACTCAGAAATTTCCTGCCCTCCTTTCTCTAATTTCCTACTTTTATTTGCTCCATAACTGCTGTACAGCAGCAGTTAAAATTGACACTAACTGCCTAAATAAAAAATAACTGCATTATAAATTCAGTTCCCATTTAAAATTCTAACTCTTGACCCTCCTCTTATAATATTTAGTTATAAGAGGCCTAACAGTTTCTTACTGAGTTTAGTGTGTAGAGCTGTTTTATAGTGCAATGCAATGAATCTTGACACAAGCAAATTACAGGAGGATTGCTCATACTATTTTATTAGTTGCTCCACGAGATTCGCTGATAATGAGTGAGGAGATCTTTGGTCCCTTGCTTCCCATCATCACGGTATGTATAAAAGCAAACAAATAACTATTTGTGTGACATTTTGTTCAAATTTTCTTTTCTCTTCTTTGGTTACTTTTCCAATAATCTAATGTGAACAATCTGCGCACATAGTCTTGCTGCATGTGTAATTGATATGTGCATTTTAATGTGGTACAAGAGTCAAAAATGATTCTACCTTTAATAGTTAGTACTCAATCAGATTATCATAAATTAGAAAGACTTCAAACTCTTATAATGGTTTATAGATGTTACATGAAAATATCACAGCTAAATTAACAGCTGCTTGTCCCTTAATTACGGACAAATTGGAAAACTTTTTAGCTAAATGCTTAACTAATAACTTGGCAACATGTGGAATTTTGTGGAACCTCCATAACAAACTTTTTCTAGAATGACTTGCTGTCAATTTTTCTCTTTATTCCCAATTGTTCCCCTTACAATAAATTAATCAAATGATAGGGTTGGATCGATATATATATATATATATATATATAATATATATATAAAGGAATATATGTAATGTAAAAATGGTTTTATGTAAATATTGTAACAACAAATGCTGATGAACTGGCAGGTATCCTGGTTATTTTGACTTCACATCCCTGATCTATAGTTTAACCATTTTGATTGAGGTGTTTACATACAGATTGTTAGAGTATATTTTCATTTTAGAAAATTACAGATTTAGTATATCTTATTCAATTTGAGCAATATCTTATTTTCCTTTTGTTTAACTTTATACTTTGTCTTCATAAACTTTGCCAATTCCCTCATATCTCATGATTTTATCAATTTCGCATCCCTATTGGCGCGAATTCGTTTTTGTAATACACCTTTTCTCCATAGTGTGTGCGAGTTTCACGTTAGACTTTTTGAAGAAAAAGATTGGCTTTAAAAACACAATTTTATAACAGAAAATTGAATGAGTGAGTAGCACTCTTGAGATACATGACTTGAATTTACTTACATTCATATGATGGAATGAGAGTTTCCTGTTTACCTGCATATGTTATCTGGTGAGATAGATTGCAGAACTTCAATTTAGAAGATAACGTATTTGGGCAGCTGCAATGGAAAATTTGGAAAAATCAGGTTATACTTATAGACACATTCATGTACATAAATTTAGGAAAATTAGTTTCATTTGAAAGAATATGCAGAAAGTTTATCTCTTGATATTGCTTGCGCTATATTGAACTTTTAATGACTAGTGTTTTATTTATACTTCTTTTCAGTGCTTCTTTCATCCGAATTTTATTAATAGTGTTAGACCTCCACTCTTTCTTCTTAATGCTGCATATGATTCATGGCAGGTAAATTGTCTAACTTTATCATAAATCATATAATATGATATATGGTAGTATTGATCATTAAATTATTTGTACTAAAGCAATCACATTTCCAATTGTAATTGGATCCAATCTAGTTTAGCTCCTCCATCAGCAGATCCCCATGGATAATATTCTATCCCTGATCTATAGTTTAACTTTTATTAATGATAGAAAATTTCAATTAGAATTCCAAGGGTACTACTTATTTCCATGTCTTACTCTTGTGTAGCTAGTAGTATCCATATTCATATTCTATCAATCAATTTTACTATATTATGTTCCACATCCTGCAGACGTGCAATTTTGGTTATAAGCCATGGGGATCCCCTGCAAATCTTGCAAACAATTCTGCTTGCTGCTAATAAACTCAAGGGTCCCTCTTATGATGACTTAGCGTCAATGTTAGAGGTAGTTCAGGCACCGCCAATACACAATGCAAACTGGAGAGCTCAGGGGAGTCATTTAAGGTCTAGCATAGAACCAACTTAATGTTTTGGTTGGATTTGGATCCCCTATTCCATTATTTACTTTTTATATTCACAACCAAAACATTTTGGAGTATTTATCAAATATTTTGTTTAGGAAGATGATTAGTATTCTTTATGAAATTAGTTTGCTGTTTATTATAATAAATGTTAAGAAATTCATTCTATAGTTGAAAGTTTATCGAATCTTTTAGAGTAAAATAATTATTTATTATATGTTTTAATAGAATTAGTAAAATTAAATTATATTTTACAGAATGTTTCAATGACATTAATTAATAAAAATAAATTAGAAATTTATATTTAATTTACTGGTATTAATAATTTAGAATTACAATTAGTTGAGAGATAAAATAAAATAAATTTAATTTAATATATAATAATAAGTTTTAGTGGCAGACAATATAGGAAAAGATGAATTTATTTTTAGTGACAGACAATACTGTAGAAATAGATGAATTCTTTATTTATATTTATATATGTTTTAGTGACAGTCAATGTTGTAGGTAGAAATAAAAAACATATGGTGACAGACCTCTAAACATGGAGTGACAATCCCTAAAATGTTGCAAGGAGCCCTCTTAAAGTTAATAGTGGATTTTGGTGTCACTCATTATTATTGATCTCTACCTACAATTTTTAACGTTTAGTGACAAACTTTGTGTGTCACGATAAGTCAATTTGTTTGTAATGTTTGGAAAAGTATGTTTCTAGTGAAGCAATCAAGCTTCTGGTCAAGTTGTCTCTAACCAGTTGCCTCTGATAATTTGTCTCTAGAGATGAAGCAACAATATGACTTTCTCACCTATGATGCATATGGAAAAAGTCAACGTTTGGTTAAAGCTAATGTTTGAAAAAAGTGAACTCCTCGGATAAAAAGTTAACATTGAAAAGGTCAATGCCTTTGGTCCAAGTCAATGCTTTGACATAGTTAGGGCCTTTGGTAGTCTGCCTCAGGTCATTTACTTCTGCTTCTGGTTGTCGCCTCTGGTCCTGTAATCGTGCATCTAATTGCTCTTGCCTCTGGTCAAGAAAACATGATTCTGGTGCTCCTGCTTCTAGTTAAGAAACCATGCCTCTGGTGTTCATACTTCTGGATCCAATACATTCTATTTCATCTAAAATTGAATTCCAAAAACACTTAGAAAAATTCTAAGTTTCTGTTTTATGCTGCACGACTAGAATTGAGTTCAACATATATATTTTTGAAGACATTGAAGCATCGTGTAACACCCCGTTTTTCAAAGCGAGGGTGTATTTTTTTTTCAAAAGAAATTAAAATACAACAGAGAAATAAATAAGGTAAAACATTTGGATAAATAATTAAGTCATTAAAATTTAAAAGCAGCGGAAAAGTTTTTCAAAATATAAATCAAAAGCATGTCCTGATGTCAACAATAGTACAGGTACATCCTTTCAACTTAACATAAAGGTAGCCCAAAAGAAAGACATATGTGTCCTGAGTGACAACCTAGTCTGATCATTCTATACATAACAAAAAACTATACACCTTGAGTAATCACCACGCGCCCCGTGAGATTCTCCTAACGTAGCTCCAATCAAGCACTCCCATCCACATTCCCGTCCGGAGGGTACGAACCGGTGGGATCATCCTGACTCTCATCTGAGGGCAAAGTTCAGATTTCCACAATAGTTGTAAAGGGTAACCAACCGAAATTAACAATTAACACATAACATTTAAGTTTTTAAATGCACAAAATACCTTTTGAACTTAGCATGCACCTTAAAAGGATTTTCCATATGCTAAAAGTTCATACAATGCTTGCCAAATGTAAATGAAATCAAATAGAGTTCTCAATCCATCAAGTAATACACAACTGAACAAAACATTGATAAATTAATTGAGCAATCGATTATCTAACTCAAAATAAGAATTTCCACTAAGCCAATCGATTGGGAAATCGATTAAATGGATAATTGAGCCCATGTATTAAAGCCAATCGATTTCCAAATCGATTTCCTGAAGGTTTTTAGTGAAGTTTGAACTCTGGGCTTAATTCAATTGATTGGGCAATTGATTGGGCAATCGAGTGACAGCATAGCTGAGCCACTGACTTAATGCCAATCGACTTCCAAATCGATTTCCTGAAGGTTTTTAGTGAAGTTTGAACTTTGGGCTTAATTCAATCGATTGGGCAATTGATTGGGCAATCGAGTGACAGCATAGCTGAGCCACTAACTTAATGCCAATCGATTGGGAAATCGATTTCCCTGCATAATCTTCCAAAAATACATAAACTAACTCAATCACATTCATACACAAATCCACATCTTAACACTTAGCATTTCCAACACAATTACCACGTCAACTTGAGTTTCGAAATCTTTTTACAATCTAACATATTATCACACAATTCCAAAACATAACTCTTAGTAAAATCAACACAATCACAATTTGAAACAACCACGACTCGTGTGCCAAACACCCTAATGCAATGCGTATATGCCAAAATGCATGGACTCGGAATTCCAAACCAAAACCCTCCTCGAAGGGTCGTACATCATAATTGTACCGCCAATCGCAGGCCAAAGTACCAATTACTGAGGTGCCACCTATCACGGGTCTGCACGATTTACTAAAAAGCGTAAACCATAAACGTACTGCCTATCACGGGCCCGTATCGTTTACCAAGGTGCCACCTATCACGGGTCTGCAGGGTTTACTAAAAAGAACGTAAATTGTAAATGTACCGCCTATCACAGGCTAAAGTACTCTTTACCAAGGTGCCACCTATCACGGGTCTGCACAATTTACAAAAAACCGTAAATCGTAAATGTACCACCTATCACGGGCCAAAGTACTATTTACCAAGGTGCCACCTATCACGGGTCTGCACAATTTACAAAAACGTAAATCATAAATGTACCGCCTATCACAGGCCAAAGTACTATTTATCAAGGTGCCACCTATCACGGGTCTGCACGATTTACAAAAAGCATAAAAATGCATGAGCGTATACTGACTCCATTCACAACAATCGTTAAGCAAATACAGTTATTAAAAGATTCCCCATTTTTAACACTCATTTGACTTAAACGATTTTCACGCCAAACATTAAGCAAACAGACATATTAAGAGATTCCCCATTCTTAATATACTTTTGACTTAAACGATTTCCATAACAAAACATTCAGTAAACAAGTCATTAAGAGATTCCCCGTTCTTAATACTCATTTCACTGAAACCATTTTAAAAAAAAACAAACATTAAGTAACCAAGACATTAAGAGATTCCCCATTCTTAACGCTCAGTTAACTTAAACGATTTTCAAACAACATTAAGTAACTAAGACATTAAGAGATTCCCCATTCTTAACGCCCAATTAACTTAAACGATTTTCAAAACAACATTAAGTAAACGAGACATTAAGAGATTCTCCATTCTTAATTCTCATTTAACTTAAATGATTTTCACAAACCCATATTAAGTAAACGAGACATTAAGAGATTCCCCATTCTTAATACTCGTTTAACTTAATGGTTTTCAAATTCCACACAGAACAAACTTAAACATACTTTCACATTCAGTCTATAATTCACACCAAATCATTTTCCACACAAACCACACAAAACACATCTCAAATTTCATCAGTATCAATTAAGAACACGTCAAAATCAACGAACACAAATCAACACAATCCACCCCTCAAACACACAAGTTTCATTTACTCAAAATCATACATAAAAGAGTTTAAATTCATTCACCACGAAACATTCATCAATATAACCAAAACCTAACTCTAAGATTTTACCCATAAAGCCTCAGATACATTTTCCCAAATCAATACTCTAACCCTAAGAAAATTCTTTTCCACACATCCACAAGTAAGTCCCTAAATGCAAACTAAAAGTTTGGAAGGAGCCCTTACCTTCACGTTAGCTTTAACGTGCGATTACGGCACCGTGAGTAAATCCGGTAAATTTTCCGCTCGCAATGCCGCTTCCAAAGTTGGCCTCCTAGCATCGTAGCGTGGTAGTGAGCAACTTTCCCTTCTATCTCTTCGCGAAACGAAGCTTATATCTAGATGAAACGGAGCGATTTGTGTTTGACGGTTTTGAAATCCCTAACTCCGTTTTCGAATCCGGGAGGAAGGAAGAAGCTGCAAATTTGTTCTTACTCACCCACAAGCCTTGGGTTTCTATTCTTGAAGCCAAAGAGCAACGAAAATGAACATGAATGGAGGAAGTAGAAAGAAGCATCGCGAGGCAGAGGAAGAAGATGAACTTTCCTTTTTTCTTTCTTTTCTTTTTCTTTCCCTTCCTTTTCTCCTCTTTCTCTTTCCTTTCTATTTTTTTTCCTTTCCATTTCCCTTTCTCCTATTTCCCTCCAACCATATATATATATATATATATTACTTACAATATATAAATATATATTTATATATTATAATTAAAACAAAACCAACAATTATCTAACCACTCTCACATCCATCACTTCACTCTCATCTCAAACTATTTTGATAAAAATATCTACTCTCGTCGCAACTCAATTGTCAAATACAATTTTCAACAACCTGAGATATTTTGAACAAAACCGGCTAGAATTAAATTCTTCGAAACTTAAATAAATTATTCTTCGACAAATAATTTTAATCCAATTTCTAAAAATATATTTTCGGCCTTTAACTCACTAAATATCGAAAACTGGGTTAAAAGCCTAAGCAATTTAACACAAAATACCCTAAAATTGTATAACTTAGGATTTAAAATTACGGGTCTTACACATCGTGATGAAGGACAAAAAAACAATACCAAGAAGGATAGAAGGCCATTCCTTGAAGGATATTATACCATACTTTGAAGGACAAAGACAATACCAAAAAAGCTTCTATAAAAAGAACCCAATTTTGAATTCAAACGATACAACTGACCACTACAACTTACAACATTTTTTCAAAGTGAAACAATCTCAAATCAGCGAGCAAAAAGAATGAATTAGAAAATTGTCAAATTTATCTAAGTGTTTGAGTAAGAAAAATTCGAGAGCTTATTCTATAAACATCCTCCAGTTAGAGAGAAAATTTTGAAACCCACAAACACTTCTTTTTTGTAACCAAGCCTAGTAGTGGTTGATTGTGTTCCTTAATGGCTTGACAAACTAAGTTGAAAGTTGAGAAAACTTGTTAGAACTTGTAAACTCATTTCGGTAGTTGCTGCCTTTACCTTAACAACTTGACAGTACAAAGTTGGAGGTGAGAAGATTGAACACAATCATTGTGACTAACCAAGTGTTCAAGTGTAAGTTTTATATATAGTGGATTAAATCCTTCAAAGGAAGGGACTGGATGTAGCTACTAAGTTGGTAGTGAACTAAGATAAAATTGTCGAGTAATTTATTTTATCGTTTCAGTTTTAGCACTTTAGTTTTTTAAGCCATTCGAAATATTTTAAAAACTGAAAACACAATTTAAACCCCCATTTCTTATGTTTCTTGACCAACAAAGTACTGGTTCCAAACATAGTGTAAAGGAAGAAAAAGTTTTCTCCACATTTACACTAAAATTAGATTTCATGAGAACATTCTGATTAGGAGAAAACTCACTTCATGACTTAAAGCAAACATCGTAATGATCATTTGATGTATTGATAAATGTGTCAATCGTACAATTTTTAATTCAAACATGTTTGAAGATCAATAAAGAAGTCAAAAACATCTTTGTGTAGGAGTCTCAAAAGGTGCAAACGTTCTGGAGTGAGAATGTTACACTAAAGCTAAAAAAAGTATCAAAAGCTTATCTTGTTGTTTTGGACTACGTTCCCAACAATCATATTTTCCTAAAAGAACATTAAAACCTCTATGTTACTATTCAGAATGTTATGAACCCAGTTAAGAGTATTATGAGTTGTAACTACCCAAGATCTTTGTAAGCTCTTATCCGATTGTGCTTTAATGCTCATTGCTAACTAAGAATTTTCGAGTGAGGTGGAAAAAAATATTAAAAATGGGGTTTGAATTATGTTAAAAACTTTTTCCTTTTAAAAGATATTTTCTAACTCTTTTAAGTAAAATAAAAGCTTTTAAACTAACATTGAACACAAGCAATTTATCTTAGTCCACCACTAAAATTGTTGCAATTTATCCTACTCTACTACCAACCACTACGTTTAAATTAGCATTTATCACCACCACTAGAACATTTACTAGTCAATCTGACTATGTTCTAATCTTCTCAAACTATTAGCTTAGTACAATCAAGTTTTTGAGGAATAATCACTAATAAACTAAGGTACAAAGGATTAAGGTTAGTTTTATGTCTATGAAGATAACTTTATAAGATATAAGAGATGATATGTTAATGTTACTTTTAAAATGCAAGAATAACTTTCTTTTTAAAATGGTTTTGAAAACATAATCCCTGCGTATTTCTGCCACGTAATTGCTTAACATAATTCTCGATTTGTTTTTGTTTTTCTTTTTTGTCGCATTTTGCAATGATGCTTGAGTGTCATTTTATACTACTTAAATGATGTTGTTAATTTTCTAATTGTTGGAAGATTGGTTATGCAAATCTTGTACAAATTGTATTATTTGGACAATTGGCGTAAATTTCAAAAAAAAAATTCTTGCCATTTTTCCTGCTTTTTAAATTATTCAAAAAATATCTTGATCACCAAGTAAGGATGATCATAAGTAGTAATCATCAAAGGGTTCAAGTCAAGTTGTTGTAGATTCTTCAACTTGAGAATTGGCTTGAGTCAAACTTGTTGATCATAGGATGTTTGAATGTTGAGCTTATTAGAGTACACTACTATAAATTTTTGCTAATAGTGATTCATTTAGAGATTGAATATTTTCAGTCACACTAGCGACCGATATAGGGATTGTAATTTTGATCCTAAAAACTAAATATGTTTTCATCACTAAATCGGTCGCTAACGAAATTTAGAGGCTGAAATATCAATTGAATATTTACAACCAAAATAGAGACTAATAGAAAATTATCGTTAACTACCACTAATAAAAAATTCTCCTTTCATACTAGCGATCGAAATAGAGACTGAAATTTTGAACCTTGAAACTAAAAATTATTTCATCACTAAATCGGTTGCTAAAGAAATTTAGAGACTGAAATAACAACAAAATTTAGCGACCAAAATTTCAATCTCTAACTATTTTTAATTACATAATTTAATTTTCTTAGCAACACACAATAAGTTTTCTTTCTCAAAGAAACCCTAAAACATGCTTTCTTTCTCAACGGAGAACCTCACTCTTTCCTTCTCAACCCAAAAACTCAACCTTTCTTTCTCAACATCATCAATTTTCTCGCCACCACAAACAATCAATTCCTCTTTCTTTCTCGACCCACCACAAACCCTAAGACCATTCATCTCGTGCTAATCCCCTCTCAACTTCAATTCATCTCGATTCACAATCGCAAAACCAACTAGTTCATTGTTGCTAACCATCCTCTCACAACCATTCATCACAAAACCATCCTCCGTTGTTAATCCCCTCTCACCGTCATTTCATCACGAAACCATTCTCTGTTGCTAATCCCCACTGGTTCAGATTTCTTCCGCAACGGTGAAACTAACCGATTCTCTTAAACCGTTGAACTGCAACTGCGACGTGAAGCCATTTTTGTTTTCCGTCTTACGGCTATCGTGAACCAAAAAGTAAGGAATTTATTTTCTAATTTTTTGATTATGCTTCATTCTTTGTGTTTTTTGTTGTGATCTAATCATTTTGAACTTGCTTAACTGAAGGGATAATTTATTTTTTTTTTTTTAAATTATTCAAATGAGAATGTTTATGTTGGTTGATTTCAGGACTTGAAATATTGGGTTTTCCATGTATATTTTTAGTTACCAAAGACATGTTATTGTTATAGTTTTGTAATCATGGTTATTCTCCTTGATTTGGATATATGAGATGATGCTGTCATGTGTTGAATTAAACCTAAAGAAACTTTCAAACTTATTGGCGGTGAAAGAAATATGGCTATGAACAAGATGGCTTCAACGGACGAACAAGCACGAGAAGAGGTAATGTCAAAGGCATTGGAAAAACATGAGCAACTCTGTGAGATCAGTCGAGCATTAGCTGTTTTATCATCAACATCTGTAAGGAAAACTTATTTTTATTCGTTTCAACTATTAAAACTTTTCGGTAAATGATTGAACTCATTGATTTATCTGGTAATTTTTTAGTAGGTGACTAGAGAACGTGAAGAGTTTTTTAGGCTTATTAGAAAGGAGGTATGTAGGCAGTAGAATTGATCAGTCTCTAGGTGTGGAAAGTACGTAGTGAATATAATGGACATTCAAAGTCTATAAACTCAAAGGACAATTTCTTTTTTGAATTGTGCATGTGTTGAATTTTCATTTTTTTAATGTAATTTAACTTTTTTCTACATTCTTAACATTAATTTTTTAAAAAAATTATTTTCTAGATAATGTAATTCCATTTTTTAGTTCTTGATGTTAACTACATCATTGTATTATTGTATTTTTGTTGTTTGAGAAAATATTTTTAAAATGTTTACTGTAGTTGTTTAAGAGTACCTATTATGACTGATTGGGCTTATTGTATATGTATCTACTACACACATAAAGTAGACTAACTGTACTGGTGTGTAAGAGGATAAGTCCAGTCCACAGGATAGTAACAATTTTTCTTACATCCTCAACTAGCTATTTATCATACCCAACTTTTCTTACATACAAAATCAGTTCTAACCTACCGCTGTGCAGATGGAGTTGTATAATAGTATGGTAGGGAGAGAAGGTATTGAAGTTGAGCAGGAACCTAAGAAGGCCTATAAAGCTGCAAGGAAGGATATTGATGGTGCCATGGAGGTCGCTATTAGTGACAAGGTTTCTTCAGCACTTGTTGACAAGGTAACTCTATGGCCCTCTAGTTTTTATTTGATGCCACTTAATAATTAAAATACAAAGGGAAAACAGATTATCTGTTAATCATCAACAAACAGCTTGAATTACATTCTGAAACTGTAAATAAGTGACAACTATAGGAATTTTATATGCTTCTTAGGTTGATGCTATGCTCGAGACACTTGAAAAAGAAAATGATGATGTTGATGCTAAAATTGGAGATCGTTGGTAGTTACTAGACATGTTTTTTTTCTTGGTTAAATATTTGCTTGAGAGAACATTATGTAGTGTGTTGTATACTTGGGAACCATGATTAATTTCTGTTGTTTTCTTTCTATGAATATTTGATTATGATATTTTCTCACAAAAAGGCAGTTAGTCAACTTTAATGGCAGAATCCATTTAAGGACAATATGGCAGAGGAACAAGGGACCTTTTACCCTGTTATAAGGAGAATCCTGTCAGAATTGCTATTATTTTTTTTATCAGTGTCCTGTTTTAAAGAAATTCAAAGAACTAGCTAACAATTTACTAGTAATTGTGGAAAATTCAAACTTGCCAATCAATCTTCAATTGACAGTAGTATATAACAATTGCATCAATTTTAGGATCTGTTAAGGGGTCAATAGGACCAGGCTTGACTCATGCATCCCAATTTGGCTGTTCCTTTTTGCATTAATTTAATATATAATTGTGTTGTCGTTTAACTTTTACACAATATAGTTATGTTGTGTAAAATTTTGTTGTGTAAATTTCCGTTTTGTTTTGCAAATTAATTATTGTAATTTTGTTTTGTAAATTTCATTTCTATTGTGCAAATTAATATTATGTTTACAAATTTTTAATGTTGAGTATTTTTATGTTGTTAGACGGATTTGAATGGCATCACTCCTAATCATTCAAATTTGTTTCTCCACACAAATAAATGTGTCAATGATAAAACTTGAGTTGATAAAAGATCGAAATATGTTCATGTAAGAGCTTTCAACTTTAAAGTGTATATTATTTATTTTTTTATGTTGATTTTTTTATGTTCATGTAAGATTCGAATAAAGTATTTTAAAATATTAATTAGTTTTATATATATGTTGACAGGAAAAATTTAAACGTAGGTTGGAAGAATTGACCCTATAAACAACTTCACAATGAACTCCCCACCAAATGAATTAGATGTGTGGTGTGAGGTTGCAGGAATAAAAAGAGGATGAGTATATGAGCTTAGAATAGAATATAATGTATTATTAGGGAGACCATATTATTGTGGGTCATGTTCTTCATCAACATAGTGAGTTCAAATATATGAATTTGAAGAAATGAGAAATGAAAGAGATCAACTTTAAGAGTAATTGGCTAATACAAATAGAGTAGTTGAAGCCACTTGATAAAACAACTAATGAATAGCTTGAACTTTAAACCATGCCATACACTAGAAATCAAATTTAAGAAGATGGGATTGGTGATAATGATGATGAGATTGGTGATCATGATGCTGGTTATTTAGATGATGAGATTGGTGATAATGGTGCTCGTGATTAGGATGATGAAGAGATAGATGGATAGTGATAAGTTAACCTGAAGAACTAATATGTTGCAATTTGTTATGGCTAAATATATTATGTTTAAAATAAAATTTTATCTATATTATTTTGAGTACTTAGAAATATTACTTAAATATATTATATTCTTTAGTTATATACGTTGATATGATTAATGTTTTTAAATGATTTTAGTGTATGAACTTTTTAGATATTGAAATCAAATTAAAAAATTGTTTTTATTGTTCTTTTAGACATTAAAGTAATGTATTTAAAAAATGGCAATATTTAGAGACATAATTGGTAATCAAATATTTAATAAAAATAACAATTTATGTCACAAATTTCGTCTCTAAATCAGTCGCTAATGACATAAAAAATTAATTCAAAGTGGTTGATAAATCAATCTCAAACTTTAGTCACTAATTGAGTCTCAAAAGTCGATCACAAAATTCAATCACAATTCGATCGCCAGATTCGGTGATTGAATTCGGTCGTTGTTTTGGTTGCAACAACTAGTGACTAGAAATTTATCAACGAAATTTAAAAGGTCGATAATTCGGTCGCTACTAGCAACAATGACTGATTTTTAAACATTAGCGACCAATGTTTTGGTCACTAAAGACAAAATTTCTAGTAGTGGTATTACTTTTCTCACAAGATTTGACTTTTATCATAGCATTGACTAGAGGATTAGTTTGTTGCGTAAAACTACTTGATCAAATCAAATTTAAATGCATTAGGGTACATAAAAGAGACACGTTTATAAAAGGATTAACTTAGTTGTTCACTAGAAGAATAATGATATTGTATCTCTAGTTAGACAAATATGCTCAAGTTTTTTTTTTTAAAGGATATGAAAACTTAAAAAATAAGTTTAATTATAAATTGTTGTCACATATACTTTGTTTGTTGGTACCAAGTTGATTTTCTACTTCTAATTTAGATGTTAACAAAAGTATTTTACGAGAATAATAAATTTGGATTAATGGATTCACTAAGTATGCAAAAATTGGAAGAAGACAATTAGAGGAAGCGACCAGAGGAAAGTCACTAGAGGAAGTGACTAGAGGATGGGATCAGAGGAACAAAAAGTATACGCATATGCCTTTGAACATATGCATATGAAAGTAACGTGTCTCTAAAGGTTAAAAGATTGCCACTGATGTTTGGGTTTGAAGACTGCCTCTAAAGAATGACTTTGAAACTAATTCTGAAAACTACCTTTAAAGACTATCTCAAGACTGAATTTGTAGCATGCATCTGATGTGCACACTTTGAAGAGTTCACATCAAGGTACAACTAACTCGGAAGAGATTGTTCAAACCATAAATTCAAATCCCACAATTCACTTATCAAAATGGTGCAACACACTCCAAATATCGCCTCTCATATGCAGCCTCTAATGTTGCAATGGCTCTAAAGTTTCAACAACGTGATTGCCTAATGCAACTAACTCTAAGTATGCAATTCTTCCTATAACTATCGTTATTCAAGAAACACAACATCTCACTCCATTAAGAAAGTCATTGCCTTTGATGGAAAATCAACAACTGAAATCAAAAGAATTAGGTTTGAAAAGAAAACTTAGCCGATTTAAAAACTTGTGATGATTCAAGAACAACCTGAATCCATTCCAACTCAAATCAAGCAAGAATATGAACAAAGATTTTGTTGGAACCAAGTTGATTTTATATTTAGAGTTTTGATGATAACAAAAGTATTTTATGAGAACAATATATTTAACATAAAAGAGTATGAAAAAAAGATTTATGTTTTTGGAGAAAACCTAAAATAAGATTTGATTCAAATTTATATTTGAAGAAAATCTAAAATAAGATTTGATTCAACTTTATAATTGAAGAAAATTTAAAATAAGATTTTATTCAAATTTATAATTGATGAAAATCTAAAATAAGATTTAATTCATATTTATAATTGATCAAAATATTTGACCATGTTGAAAAAAGATATGGTCAAGATTTGAAGAAAATTTGATCAAGATTTATGTACAATAAAATATCAACAGAATGAATGTGAAGAATTTACAAACTCTATTTCAACAAAATACAAACATAATCAATCTGAAAAATATACAATCTCAATGTAAACAAAATATCAATAGAACCAATCTGAAGAATTTACAAACTCAATCTGAACAATATACAATTCAGAATTAAACCAGGACTAAATTTAAGCCCAAATTTTAACTATAAATAGATTCTCAACTTTAAAGAAGAAAATAATCGAAAAGCCGAAAAAAGAAGTCTTAGAGTTCAAAAAGAGAAACACTTGTTCAAATGAGAAATATTCTCTTAGTATTTTTTTTCTTAGAGTGTTTAAGTTATTTTTATTATTAGTTTTATTAGAAGAAAAAGCTTAAAGTTCCAATTTTTTTGTATCCAACCCGATAACGGTTTAGTCCCTTCTTCAATTTGGGGTTATGATAGCGTTTCAACAAGTGTACTGAATCGTTGCAAGTAATAATAAAACAGTAGTACCGAGTGTCGAACTCAAGGATTGCGTTTTACTATTGAATTATATTTAATTACTGCAATTGAACAAAAGGTTCCCAAATTAATTGAAATAATATTTAAAATTAACAATGGTAGTAAAATTGATCCTTTATAATGAGAAAAATGTCAGGGACGAGTTTCACTTCGAATCCAACCTTGGTGCCTAATTTGATCCTAGTTATTGAATTCCTTTATTGAATTATTACCGAATTCTCTTTATTATTCTGGTCCTAATGTCTTAGTGACAGAACCTTTAATTCCAAAGTAACCCCTAATTCTTTAGTAGATTTAAGATTAGTATTAAACATTACCGTACAAGAATTCTCTTTTTAAACTATTGCCTTTGCAACTAATTTAATTGGTTTCATGACCTGTATCTATCCCTATACTAAAAATTCATGAATTTCTCATCTCAAGCATTCGTAAAGTCCACTTCCATTTCAAAATATAAATCGTAGAACATTTTAATGTTGATCCACAAAAAAAAAGCATTAAGAACAAAAATAAGAAAAATAATTCAATAAACTCATTCATATAACTAAAAATCAAATCAGAAAATTAAGGGTTTCATCTGATTACACTCATCCCTCACAAATCGGGTTTAGTTACTCATGACAGAGATAGAAAAGATAGAGATTAGAGAAAAATTACAAGAAAGATTCATGAATGATTCTTGATAAAATTGCTCCAATGGTGTTATAAACGACCGTCTTTGAGTTTCTATGCTAGGGCAAAAGTATCCCCACTTCCCAATAGTAAAAAAGATACCTAGAAAATAAAAAAAAATATGCATTTTAGTGAATGCTGATGCGCGTCACGCGCCCCAGGCGCAGGATTTGCGCTCCGGGCGCGCCTGGGCAGTGCCATTGGTCCGAAATTGCGCCCCATTGCAGCTTTTGTGCTTCAGGCGCACAACTTCTTCTGATTGATGTTTTCTACATTTTCACCTCTTTAGAGTTTGGACTTGGTTCTGGTGTCTTCATGAAAGTCATAACTACAGATCTTAGCTTTCATTTGAACTTGGTTTGACTCCAATTGGACATCTATAACTCCATATATGGACATCTATAACTCCATATATGGCTGAAATACTCCACATAAGTCATGTTGATTTCTCACCAAAATTCAACACTGCACTAAAATAAAGTAACGACACAAAACTCCGAAAAATCTCTACTTAATCAAGGAAATAAGAACATAAATATTTCATTAAATCAAAGAAATAAAATTAACAAAATATATCAAATAAATCCTTAAATCAACTAATGAATAAAAGATAAATAAGACTAAAAACAATAAAAAATATGCATATGATGAAGAGTCATCAAGTTGTTAGGATAAGACTTGGCTTGTAGGGCAGGATTTATCTATTAGAAGATGTGAATTATTTACAAGAAGATTTGATCAAGATTTTTGACAAGAAGATATGAGTTATTTACAAAAGATTTGATCGAGATTTATCTACAAGAAGATATGAATTACTTACAAGATGATTTGATCAAGATTTATCATAAGAAGTTATGAATTATTTACAAGAAGATCTGATCAAGATTTATCTACAAGTAGATATAAATAATTTACAATAGAAGTTGATAAAAAACTACAAGAAGTTGTGAATTATTTACGAGAGATATGATCAAGAATTTTCTACAAGAAGAAACATTTATTATTTGCAAATATATTATTTAATTTTTGCAAGGACAAAAGAGAAACCCTAACGTATTCTATAAATAATTAGAGAACTCACAAACACAATATTTCCTAAGTCATTAGAGTTCATAAGGTTAAGGTATAGAGGAATATTTACTCAATAGAAATATTTTCCAAGTGCTTTCTAATGTGAGAATAATTGTTACAATCAACTTGTTAGAAGAAAACCAATTTATTTCAAACTCTTGTAACCCAATTCGATAATGGTTTTCGTGTTCCTAAAGAAATTTGTTTGTGTTCCTAAAAAAAGTATGTAGGTGATAAGATGTTTTGAGAAGACAGGCTTGTAGGGTTAGATGTTATGTTATTTAAGTTTTGAATTAATGGATTAAATCATTATGAGTGAAACGACTTGAAGTAGCTATCAAGTTGATAGTGAACCAAGATAAATTTTTGTGTCACTTTAATTCTACTATTATTAATTTACTTCTTCCTCTGGTCACTTAACTCAGATTGTTACTACTTTTATTCTAAGTCACCAAACTCGAACCAATTTTAAATAAATTAGCAAAAAGAATCCAACTTAGTCAAACACAATCCAACCCCTCTTCTCGTGTTTGCACCTTCAATTGGCATCATGAGCTCTATTTCAAACATTAACACTTTATAGTGTTTGAAGAAAGATGCAAGGATTCAACAATGTTTTGATTTGGTGAAGAAACTGTTGGAGAAAACATCAGTAGACCACATTTGTAAAACCTATCTATTTTGTTTTGTTAAATATAGAAGTTAATGTTTTAAATTGTTAATTTTAAAAATAAAATAGTTAATTTATTTGTTAAATAAAATTTGTAATATTTGGACAAATGATGGGCAATGGCGTAATTTTCATTCTACCTCTCCAATCTCTCTCTAATGAAACAACATTGGGGTTCCTCAATTTGTCAATAAGTAGCCGACAACCATGATGATGGCTTAAACTATCTTAACCGAACTGTAATAACACTCTTATTTCTAATGCACAAGTGGTCAAACAATCTTCTCAAGCTCCACTGAGTTTTTCCTTATTTTCCTATAACTTTGATCCTATCGCCCATAGCTATGTCACATAGCCTCATATACATCCACTTGGTACGAATCATCCAATTATTACCGCTGAGAACTCATAAATATCTCCATGGTCCACAAATCCTCGATTTCTCTTTAGTCGCACAATTACGCCAAACCAATGTGTTCTTATCCATATGTTGTTCTAATTACAACTCTAATAATTTCATCCCCACATTTGCTTGGTGATCTAAGCTTCCTCAATTTGTTTTTCGACAACATTCCAGAACTATACCACCTACAACATACAAACTTCCTTCAGGTTCAGTGCTTCGTTTCAAGAGTCACATCTCCAACAAAATCCAACTTGAATTTCATTCATGATTAAGACCTACATTTGTCTCATGCCTTAACACCTCAAATTCACACTTCACTAATCCATTACCTACATACTTCACAATTCTGGACAAACCCGAAAATAATTTTCTTATGTAAGACCCATAATTTTTAAAGTGTACTTTATGTATTTTAATGGATTTTGGTTTTGAACTCAAGGGCTTTTAAGTCAAAGTTATTAATATTTTGGAGTTTATATAATCAAAAGGTATTTTGATGTCCGATTAGTATTACTCGTCGCTAAATAAATTAAATTAACTGCGGCGAATCTTTTGCAAATAGTTTTATGCGTTTTGGGTAAAAGAGTAATTTAATAAATATCTAAAGAGTTGGAGATATTTGTTAATTATAATTAATATATATATATATATTATATAAAGAAAAGGAAAGGAAGGAAATAAGAAGAAAGCAAATAGAAGGGAAAGAAAAAGGAAGAAAGGAAAACTGAAGGAAAACAGAAAATTTTCCGTCTCCTTCCTCTCTCTGCCTCACGCAAACTCAAAATTCCTCCTTCCTCCATTGTTGCTCGTTTTTGCTTCCTTTTCTTTCCATAGAGCTCGAAATTGATAGTGGGTTATAGGACAAGGATTTCTCAACTTCACTCTTCCTCTTTGATTCGAAAACGGAGAAAAACGGTATTAGGGATTCGAACTCAAATCTCCCGGTTTCATCTAGATCTAAGCGTCGTTTCAAGAAGTGATAGAAGGGAAAGTTGCTCACCACTACACTACGGTGCTAGTGAGCTAACTTTGGAAGCGGCGTTGCGAGCGGAGATTTTTACCGGATTTGCTCACGGTACCGAAATTGAACGAAAAAGCTAAGGTGAAGGTAAGGGCTCCTTCCAAACTTTTAGTTTGCGTTTAGGGACTTACTTGTGGTTGTGTGGAAAAGAATTTGGTTAGGGTTAAAGTAAGGTTTTATGGAAAATGAATTTTAAACCCATTTATGTATGATTTTGAGTATATGAAACTTGTTGTGTTTGAGTGATGGATTATGTTGATTTGTGTTCGTTGTTTTGACGTATTCTAAATTGATAACTGATGAAATTTGAGTTTGTTTTGTGTGGTTTGTGTGGAAAATGATTTGGAATGAAGTAGGGATTGATTGTGAAAGTATGTGTGAGTTTGTTTTGTGTGGTTTGTGTGGAAAATGATTTGGAATGAAGTAGGGATTGATTTGTGAAAGTATGTGAAAGTTGTTTTTGTGTGGAATTTGAAAACCATTAAGTTAAACGAGTATTAAGAATGGGGAATCTCTTAATGTCTTGTTTACTTAATGTGAGTTTGTGAAAATCGTTTAAGTTGAACGAGAATTAAGAATGGGGAATCTCTTAATGTCTCGTTTACTTAATGTTGTTTTGAAAATCGTTTAAGTTAACTGGGCGTTAAGAATGGGGAATCTCTTAATGTCTTAGTTACTTAACTCTGCTTGAAAATCGTTTAAGTTAACTGAGCGTTAAGAATGGGAAATCTCTTAATGTCTTGGTTACTTAATGTTTGTTTTTGAAAATCGTTTCAGTTAAATGAGTATTAAGAATGAGGAATCTCTTAATGTCTTATTTACTGAATGTTTTGTTGTGGGAATCGTTTAAGTCAAAAGTATATTAAGAATGGGGAATCTCTTAATATGTCTGTTTGCTTAATGTTTGGCGTGAAAATCGTTTAAGTCAAATGAGTGTTAAAAATGGGGAATCTTTTAATAACTGCATTTGCTTAACGATTGTTGTGAATGGAGTCAGTATACGCTCATGCATTTTCATGCTTTTTGTAAATCGTGCAGACCCGTGATAGGTGGCACCTTGATAAATAGTACTTTGGCCTGTGATAGGCGGTACATTTATGATTTACGTTTTTGTAAGTTGTGCAGACCCGTGATAGATGGCACCTTGGTAAATAGTACTTTGGCCCGTGATAGGCGGTACATTTACGACTTACGGTTTTTTGTAAATTGTGCAGACCCGTGATAGGTGGCACCTCGGTAAAGAGTACTTTGGCCTGTGATAGGCGGTACCTATACAATTTACGTTCTTTTTAGTAAGCCGTGCAGACCCGTGATAGGTGGCACCTTGGTAAACGAAACGGGCCCGTGATAGGCAGTACGTTTATGGTTTACGCTTTTTAGTAAATCGTGCAGACCCGTGATAGGTGGCACCTCGGTAATTGGTACTTTGGCCTGCGATAGGCGGTACAATTATGATTTACGGCCCTTCGAGGAGGGTTTTGGTTTGGAATTCCGAGTCCATGCGTTTTGGCATATACGCATTGCATTAGGGTGCTTGGCACACGAGTTGTGATTGATGTAAATTTATGATTGTGTTGTTTTGCTAAGTGTTGTGGTTTGAAACTAAGTGTAAGTGTGTTTGATTCATATTGAGATTTCGTTGATGGTCCTAAGAGTTAAGTTTGGAATCGTGTGATAGTATGTTAGATTGTAAAATGTTTTCGAAACTCATAATGTCGTGGTAATTGTATGGTTATTGTTAAGGGTTAAGGTTTGAAGTGGTGTTTGAATGTGATTGAGTTAGTTTATGTATTTTTGAAAGATAATACAGGGAAATCGATTTACCAAATCGATTTGATGAGTTACAGGGGCCCTGTTTTGCACAAAATCGATTTATCCAACCGATTTTGTAAGTTGTCTTTCAAAATCATTTAAGAAATCGATTTGGGAAATCGATTTGGATACAATTGGATTCAAGTCAGGGGCTTCGTTTTCCCGAAATCAATTTACCCAATCGATTGGAATCAATACAGGGGCTCTGTCTGTCTGTCAATCGATTTACCCAATCGATTGAGTCAATCGATTTACCCAATTGATTGATTTAAGCCCAAAGTTCAGTTTTCACTAAAAAATTTCAGGAAATTGATTTCCCCAATCGATTGGTTCAGTGGGAAATCTTATGTTGAGTTTGATAATTGATCTCCCAATTGATTTATCAATGCTTTGTTCACTTATGTATTACTTGATGGATTGATAACTCTATTTGATGTCATTTACATTTGGCAAGCTTTACATGAACTTTTAGCATGTGGAAAAACCCATCTAATATGTTTGATAAATTGAAAAGGTTATTTGTGCATTGAAAAGTTTAAATGTTATGTGTTAACTGTTAATTTCGGTTGGTGACCCTTTACAACTATTGTGGAAATCTGGGCTTTGCCCTCAGATGAGAGTCAGGATGATCCTACCGGTACGTACCCTCCGGAAGGGAATGTGGATGAGAGTGCTTGATTGGAGCTACGTTAGGAGAATCTCACGGGGCGCGTGGAGATTACTCAAGGCGTATAGTTTTTTTTTGGTTATGTATATAATGATCAGACTAGGTTGTCACTCAGGACACATATGTCCTTCTTTTGGGCTACTTTTATTGTAAAGTTGAAAGGATGTACATGTACTATTGCTGACAGCAGGACATGCCTTGGATTTATATTTTGAAAAACTTTTCCGCTGCTTGTAAATTTTTATGACTTAGTTATATATCCAAAGGTTTTATTTTATTAATTTGCTCGGTTTTATTTATTTCCTTGTTGTATTTTTAATTTCTTTCGAAAAAAAAATACACCCTCGCTTTGAAAAACGGGGTGTTACATCTTACATCTACTACCAACATTCATTCTGATACTTCTCAATTCCGTCATGTCCTTTGTTTGCTGCTAGATGATTATATTTTCACTCCATTACTTTTCCATTTATACAAACCTTAAATTTCTACCTTGAACCTTGATACATCTCCATTATAGTGATTTCAATAAATCAAACCTTACTAGTTCCCACCAAATTTTTCTGTTTCGTGCTCAATTCTTCCCTATCAACCAAACATTAAACTCTGATGATTGGCGAACACAATAACAACCCCCATGACATGCACTCAATTAGTGCCTTTGAATCCTTCGCATACCCTTATAATAACAATAGCTAAATTACGAGTGAGATAATTCATTTCATGAATCCTTAATTGTCGTAAGCTACATCTCCTTGTGCTGTTCTGACACGTTTTCTTGGCACATTTTCCAAAATTTGGTTCACTTTTTTTATTCTTATTTGTTCCCAATAAGCATCTCCTAAGGAATAATTATCTATAAACCTCATCCTCATAAATTTGCAGTAAAATATCTCAAAGACCCACATACCTTTCATCGTCATCTAGTCACTGAAACACTCGTTTTAAATCTTAACACTTGACTTCTCAAGATCAACATCTAAATCATAAATCATTTGTTACCTTTCTTCTTTTTAATTTTGTATCATTAAATAAAATTCTAAAATTTGATCCTCGAAATCTCCAAATTATCATCACACCGTCTAATTCCATCCATTTCATCTCGAGATACAATACGAGGTCGTATTCATCATTGACTCTAACTGTATTAGTAATCTCACTAATTAAAACTCTTCTATTCATAACATAACATTTTTAGGAAATCTTCAAACACTTTCATCCACAACCTTATGGGTTTTAAATCATCGACTTGAAGATCAACCGTCTTAGGGTCCCAAATTAGATCTTGATGAATCCCTCTATCCTATCAAAATATTAACATTCTCCTAGTAATTTCCATCCTTTAATAGACTCTCAAAACTTACATCACTACAATCTTGAAGTATTCTTGTACTCGATACTTCAAATTCCACTTAATGGTAACATAGGGTTGAATACATCAAGGCTTAACTCCTTATGTTTTTTTTTTCCAAACATCACTCAAAATTCACATGGAAATACAGAGACCAGCAGGATTGCTACAGCCTCTGGAAATACTTGAATGGAAATGGGACTCAATTTCCATGGATTTTGTTGTAGGTTTGCCACATACCCACACTGGGTATGATTCCATTTGGGTTATTGTGGACAGATTAACAAAGTCAGCCCATTTCTTACCAGTAAAGTCAAACTACAACACCCTCAAACTAGCCAAGTTATTCATTAAGGAAATAGTGAGGTTTCATGGGGTGCCTTTTAGTATCATATCGGACAAGGACCCTAAGTTTACCTCCATGTTTTGGAAGGCATTTCAAAAGTATCTTGGAACTAGACTACACCTTAGTACTTCCTACCATCCCCAGACTAATGGTCAAACCGAAAGAACCATTCAGACTCTAGAGGATATGTTGAGAGCTTGCATTTTAGAGGATGGAGGAAACTGGGATACACATTTGCCTCTGGTAGAGTTTTCCTACAACAACAGTTACCATGCCAGCATTGGCATGGCACCTTATGAGGCTTTGTATGGAAGAAAATGTAGGACACCATTATGTTGGTCAGAAGTAGGGGACAAGGGGATCTTAGGTCCTGAAGTTATCCAAGAGACCACTAAAAAGATTAAGGTAATTAAGGATAAATTAAAGATAGCCCAAAGCAGGCAAAAGAGCTATGCTGCTATCAGGAGAAGACCTTTAGAGTTTAAGGAAGGAGATCATGTTTTTTTGAGAGTTACGCCCACCATTGGCATTGGAAGAGTGCTAAAGGTCAAGAAGCTAAACCCTCGCTTTGTTGGACCCTTTCAAATATTGCAAAGGATTGGTCCCTCTGCATACAGAATAGCCTTGCCACCCAAACTATCCAATCTACACAATGTTTTTCACGTCTCCCAGTTAAAGAAATACATTCCTAATCCTCACCAAATTTTGAGTCATGAGTCTGTCCAACTAAAGTCAAATCTTACTTATGACCCAATGCCAGTCCAAATTATAGATAGAAGTGTAAAAACATTGAGAAACAAAGAAATTCCACTAGTGAAGGTTGTTTGGGAAGGATCTTCTACAAATGAAGCAACATGGGAAGTAGAGGCAGACATGCAAAAGGAGTATGGTTACCTTTTTCAATAGGTAATCTTCTAAATTTTGAGGGCAAATTTTTTTTAAGTGGTGGAGGATGTAAAACCTATCTATTTTGTTTTGTTAAATATAGAAGTTAATGTTTAAAATTTTTTATTTTAAAAATAAAATAATTAATAAAAATTTATTTGTTAAGAATTTTTTTTTTGTAATATTTGGACAAATGAAGGGCAATGGCGTAATTTTCATTCTACCTCTCCAATCTCTCTCTAATGAAACAACATTGGGTTTCTTCTTCGTTGCCGTAAACACTTCATCCACCCAATCTTCAACCTCCCATCTTCTTTCATTTTTTTTTCAAATCAGTAAACCCAAAAGCTTGATAAAGGTCCTCAAACCCATTTTTAAACTTTGCATGTCTCAATTTGTAACTAATCTGCTTCAACAGTGAAGGATGATAATTCAAAATTGAAGTACTTGAATCATGATGACAATTCAAGAAAAATGGGAGCTCAGCAACCAAGTTAATTAGAACCTCATCTTCTTCCTTGTCACAACCAGTGAGTTCTTTTTATTAAAGATTTTTAATTTTTAATTTTATTTTGTTAAGAATAGGGATTTAACTTTCTAAAGTTGAAAAATAAATAAATAAATAAAATAAAATAAAATAAAATAGAAAAATGGAAGAAAACAGCTCACATATTAATCTATAGAGACTTCATTGAAAATAAATCAGACGTGCCTATTGTTGTTTATGGTTATGATATTTGTGAATGAATTATATATATTAGAAAGGAAAAAAAATATAAAATATAAAATAAAAAATATAATTTGATTACTAGTGCATGATTAGATTTAAGGTGATTATGCTTGTCGAGCACGATTTCTGCTCGTTACTGCTGTTGTCTCTAATGTGTTTGTGAAATTGTGTTATGTTACATTAATTTCTTTTAGTATGAGGATTTTATGGGTTAAAATTTTTGAATAAATTATTTTACATTAATACGGGTTAGGAGAATTAGAGTATGATGAAATAGAATTTTTGCATATAGGTGTTTTTAAAATTTCATCCAAATGATTTTTTTCATGACTTTTGTGTTGATTATTAAATTCATGACTTTTATATGTTCATTATTTTTTCATGAATTGATGTTGTTAATATTTCCATGACTTTTATATGTTCATTTAGGTTATTCTAGGCATGGAATACCAGGTAAAGGAGAACAATCAGGACGCTGATTGGGGTTTGTCCAGACCACCTTTACCAGGACTCAATATCTTGGTGACCCATACTAAGATATTGGGCGACTTTTTCCTTATTTCAAAGGAAAAGATTTGAGGTCATGCATATGTTGTTCAGAATAATAATATATATATATATATATATATAAATAGACATGTATAATAATAATAATATTAATGATTGTTATTTTTCTTGAGATGTATAACTCTACTTTTGTATGTTTTATACACTTTTATGAAAGAAACTCTTTGAAATTGTTTTCCTCTTATTTATAGAGCTCATTGAGATATTTTATCTCATCCCAATTATTATTATTTTTTTTAGCAGCTGGAGGAACATGAGACATGAAAATTGCATCAGAAGATCAGTTCCAAACTCCTGGACTTAGAATTTGATTTTTTTTTTGTTTTTTTTTTGTTTTATGATGTAATCAGACAATCGTAGTTTGATTTCAAGATGTAATATTTTATGAATCTACTAAAAATGTTGTAAACTATATTTCTGAATGTAGTTTTCAGTTATGATGGTGATTCTAATTTATTGTTCATTGTTAATTACCTCTATTTTATTAAGGTGTAAGGATCCAATTATCATATTCTAGATAAATGATGATGGATCTTACAACATTTGTTTGTTGGTGAACAACTTGATTACTGGAAGGACATGTTTAAAACTTTATTTATCTCAGAAGATCATGAAGTTTGGGACTTATTGAAAGATGGTTACACTGCTCAAAAAATTCTGATGGTACTAAAATTTCAAAGAAAGAGATTGATGGTGAATAGAAGATGTACAAGATGCATCACAAGTCATGAAGAAAACACATAAAATCGCCCATTCACATGAAACTCGTGAAGAAAACACATTAAACTGACTCAGATATATTTAAAGAAGTGTTTCACTAAACCGAAATTCACTTCGTCCGAACTAGAGATTTTAAAGCTTGCGCAGTCCCATACCACTCGTTTCACTTCCTCGTTAGAAAATGTTTGCACAAGATCCATCACTTCCCTCTCACCAATGGATTTAAACTATACACTTTCCACATCAACAGTAACAGTCCTACGAGACTTGAAATGATTCTCAAAATGATTCACTATTGCACCACGCACCCCATCACCCTTTCCACCGACGCCCCTACTTCCTCCAACCTTATATTATAGTTCAAACGTTGTTTACTAGAAAACAAACTACGAAGGTAGTTAGAATTAACATCACCTTTCTATAACCATCGAACCTTTGATTTCTTTGATTTATGCCATATGATGATGCAATTAGTTTTGGATAATAATTGTAACTAACCAAATAGAAACCTTATATCCTCCACCTCTTCTTTGCTTAAACTAACCAATTCCCCCTTGAGGTCTAACTTATTTCACTATTCTTTGGAAATCTAAATTCTTTCAATCACATTACAATCTTGAAACGCCTTCTTCATCCCTTTCAATTTTTTTTCCCAAACGAACACACCCCAACCATCTACAGACAACAAACCCAGTTGAGTTTTAACAAAAATCGTGATACCTACTAAAATCTTCCGAACATTTTAACATACATCTTCCTCCACCTCTGATAGGAAAAGTGCACAATGATGAGACAACCCTCTACACATTACACCAGTAAGATTCCTCTTATCATTATACTTCAATAAAATTTTATGACCAAACAATACTATATCATGACTACATTCTTGTAAATTCAACCAATACCTCCAATCTCCACAAATAATAGAACCACTAGAGACAAAAGATTGATAAACTTACTTGGTTCAAAGATTAAGACATCATTGCTGCTTTAATCATTCATCTTTTCCTTTTCTTTATAGACAACAAATGTTTTTTACAAGGTCAATTAGATTGAACCTTCACTCCTCCATAAATATGCAAAGTACTAACATCCCTAATAGAGTTTGATCTTTCACTTCTCCCATTTGATCCCCCTTAACATCAGATGTAATTGAACAAGTTGTATCCATATTCTCTAATTGAGACCCACCATATAATCTCCCCCCACACAATTTGGTTCTTCTGAAGAACTCCCTCCCTACAAAAATTCTAAGTGCCTCTGCCTTCAAACTCAACATCTTGACTTAAAGAAATAGAATTGTGTTGCCTTCGAGCCTTAACTTGATCCTCACCAACGTTGTTACTTCTTGCATCCTCAAAACAACCCCTACCTCCCCCAACTCCCATCTCATACCACTTCATCTAATCCAATTCCTTATTGAACTCGCTAAATAACAAATTTAGTATATCAGATCAATCATCTCCACCCTCCTCTTGCAATGATTCCAAACATAAGATGAACTTAGAGTCATTCCCCTCATCCTTTTTCTCCTTATGAGAATAACCTTCGTACTTCGTCCTAGTAAAATATTCCTAAAAAACTCTTATCTTATAAAATGCACCATTAGATGTTATATATATCATATAGTTTATTATCTCAATTGTTGACGTTTGAATTAATATTCTTGTAAAATTAAAATGAGATTTTTTAAGTGTTAGAATATTAGAAAACATCTTATAATATCTAATATATTATATTAGAGTATCTTGAATTATTTCATAGGATCAATTTATAATCATAGAGATATCATAGAATATCTCATTATTTTCATGATTTATTCCTGACTTAGGATTGAGTCTACGTTTCTCTATAATTAGAGATTAATATTGAGTCTTTTGTAATCAAGTTAGCCTAAAGCTATTATCAATAATATTCAAACCCTTACTATTTTCTCTCCTTATTTTCTCTAAAATCCCATAACTTCAACATGGCTTCTAGGGTCTATTTCGATCCTCCTTGAATGATCTCGTCTCTATTCCGCTGTCGAGTTCCCAACAGTTAGGAAATATAATCATAGTTTCTCTTTTCCAATGTGAACATTACTATTTCAAACTACTATCGTGTTACATTCGGACACCGGTTTTACTCATTTTCCGTTCAGTTTGCTACTGCTGCCGTCACCTCCACTGTTTCCGGCAACTTTTCTGGCAAACAACTCTCTGTCCTAAAAAAAGTTTAAGTTTCTCCGTCGTATCCCTTTTTGTTCCGATCACGGCCGAAGAAGTTGATTTATCACAAAGATCTTCAACATTGGAACAATTTAACTGACGGTGAACAACACTTTGTATCGCATGTTTTTGCACTCTTCCCTACTTTCGACGACATCATTTTAGAGAATCTTGCAGGAAGATTCATGAAAGAAGTTCAAGTATCAGAAGCGCCTGCTTTCTACGGTTTCCAAATCATGATTGAGAATATACATTCTGAAATGTATAGTCTCCTTCTTGAAAAGTATATAAGTGATTCGGTTGAGAAGATTAGTTTGTTTCATGTTATTGAGACGATTCCTTGTATTCTTAAGAAAGCAGAGTGGGCTTTGAAATGGATCAATTCGTCAGATTCGTTTGCTGAAAGAGTCGTTGCTTTCGCTTGCATTGAAGGTATTTTTTTCTCTGGTACTTTTTGTGCAATTTTATGGCTTAAAAATGTGGTTTAATGATTGGTTTAACTTTTTCAAACAAGCTTATTTCGCGTGACGAAGAACTTCATTGTGATTTCACTTGTTTCCTTTATTCACTATTGAGGAAGAAATTGAATGAGGAGCGTGTGAAGAAGATTGTGAGTGATGCAGTTGAGATTGAAAGGGAGTTTGTTTGTGACGCGCTTCCGTGCGCGTTGTTTGAGATGAATGGTGATTTGATGAGCCAATATATTGAGTTTTTTGCTGATAGGTTGTTGTGGGAAAGTTTATAATGTTCTGAATCCTTTTGATTGGATGGAGTTGATTTCTCTTCAAAGGAAAACTGACTTTTTTGAGAAGCGCGTTAGAAAGTATCAGAAAGTTTCTATTATGAATAGTTTGGTTAGGTTTTATTTTTTTTTATTAATTTATTGTTATCATAAATTTGAAGATGTGATGGCTCAGGTTCAGGTTCAACATCAAACTCCTACTGCCGTGTTGGCTCTTTTGAACGGTGTGGTTGCCACAACGAAGCCAAACTTCATTATGATGTTGTTGTACGTCGTTGCCCCAAATACTTGAAGGAATTCCATGATGTGTATTCTATCATGAAACCTCAAGGTGTCACAGAAGACCATATTAAGCTGATAGCCTTCCCATTTTCACTCAAAGATGCTACGATGACTGATTATACTACCTTCATCTAGGTTCTGTTACAAGTTGGAATGATCTCATGATATTTTTTCTAGAAAAATTCTTCTGTGCATTAAGAGTTGCTTTAATCAGAAAAGAAATATGTGACATCAAGCAGATTGTCAGGGAATCATTATATGAGTATTGAGAGAGATTCAAGAAATTAATGTCTAATTGTCCTCATCACCAGATTTTTGAACAATTGCTCATCCAGTATTTTTATGAAGGTTTTCTACCTATGGATAGAAGCATTTTGGATGCTGCTAGTGGGGCAACACTTGTCGATAAGACCCTAGAAGCGGCAAAGTCTTTGATTGAGAACGTGCCCATTAATTCTCAACAGTTTACAACTAGAAGCAATTCAACAATGTTGATAAAGGGTTTGAATCAAATTCAAGCTTATTCCCATAAGAATTTCGAAGGCAGACTTGATGAGCTTACATCGCAAGTAAAAAAATTGGCAATAGGTAAAACCCAAGCAGTGGTATGTGGTATTTGCACTTCTCTCGAGCATCCTTCATATTCATGTCCTATATTGCAAGAAGATCCAATTGTTGATGCTCCTCAAGCATATGCAGCAAATATATACAATCCTCAAGCCAACTATGATCTGTTATCTACCAAGTACAATCTTGGTTGGAGAAACCATCGCAACCTGAGATGGGGAAATTCATCTACACAATATCAACCTAGGCATCAACAACAAAATATTCCTCAACAGCAAAACAATTCACCTTCATTAGAGGACTTTGTTAAGTAGATGGCTGTCCATAATCTCCAATTTCAACAAAGAACAAATTCCACCATTCAAAATTTGGAAACAAAGATTGGTAAGCTAGCCAATTCAATTAATCAATTGTAGACTCAGTCGTTAAATCAATTGGCTGCACAGTCAGTAGTAAATCCAAATGGTCCCAATGTTAGTGCAATCACATTGAGGTATGGGAAAGCTATTGAAATACAAAAGGTACCTGAAAACTGTAGTGAAAAATAACAAGGTTGCTAAGGACACTTTGATACCTGAAACTGTTGATGTTGAGCAAAATATACCACTTTCATTTCTTTAAAGGGCAGTGAAGACTAAGAAAATGGACGAGGCAAATAAGGACAAGCTAGGAGATCTTGGATACATTTAGGAAGGCGGAAGTGAACAGATTCCAAGATAATGAAAGGGTAAACATGAGGTGAAATGTTTCAGCCCTCATTCACCCCATGTCTCATAAACGCAAAGATTCAGGAACTTTTTCCATTCCATGTACCATAAGCAAAGTCAATTTGAAAATTTTATGTTAGATTTAAGAGCTTCCATTAATGTTATACACACATCTGTTTTTAACTCTCTTGCTTTTGGACCTTTACATAGTACATGTGTTACCATTCAATTGGCAAACATGAGCAATTCTTGTCCTACTGGACTTGTGGATGATGTACTTGTTCGAGTTAATGAATTGATATTCTGGGGCGCTAGACCTCATTCTCTTTGATACGCTTATTCAATTGACATTGCCCCTTCCTCCTAAAATTGGTGTGCATGCTGGAACTCTATCCATGGAATTTGGTGATAGCATTGTAAAATTTAACATCTTTGATGCTATGAAACACCCCATGGAAGAGCATTCTATGTTTCAAATTGAATTGTTTGCTTATTTCATTGATGAGACTTACCCTGATATGTTTGCTATTGATTTTCCTTCATTGTCTGGTTTTGGTGATACTTATACTTGTGAATTTTGTACAGATACTCAATTGTGCTCTGTGTGTGTTGAGATTGAATATTCCTTGGAGGTTGATCATTGTGCTGATATTGATATTTCTACTAACATAATTGATTTTGCAAACTTATCTTCAGCCACTGGTGTTGTTCACTCCATTGAACAACCATCAACTATAGAACTTAAACAAGTTCCTAAAAATTTGAAATATGCATATTTAGATGGAAGTGGCAAGTTACATGTGATTATTTCCGCAAAACTTGAAGATGAACAAGAAGAGAAGCTGATACAGATTTTGAGAAAACACAAGAAGGCAATCAGATGGACCTTGGCTACTATTCCTGGTATTAGCCAATCCATGTGTATGCATAGGATACTACTGGAGGATGGGGTAAAATCAGTCAGGCAGCCCCAAAGGCGACTTAACCCATTAATTCTGGATGTTGTGAAAAAGGAAGTGACAAAGCTCTTGCAAAAAGATATTATATACCCCATCTCTGATAGTCAATGGATGAGTTCAGTGCAGCTAGTTCCTAAGAAAACTAGACTCATAGTGGTTAAAAATGAAAATAACGAACTTATCCCCAGACGAGTGTAGAAGAGTTGGAGGGTATGCATCGATTATAGGAGACTAAACCAGACAACTATAAAGGATCATTTTCCTTTGACATTCATTGATCAAATGCTTGAACGATTGGTTGGTAAGTTACATTATTGTTTTCTTGATGGTTTTTCTAGTTATTTTCAAATCCACATTGCACCAGAGGACCAAGAAAAGACCACGTTCTCTTGCCCTTTTGACACATTTGCCTATAGGAGGATGCCTTTTGACCTATGCAATGCTTCTGACACTTTCCAACGCTGCATGATTAATATTTTTGTTGATTTGATAGAAAATTGTATAGAAGTTTTCATGGATGATTTTACTGTGTATGGTTCTTCATTTGATGCATGCTTGAACAACTTTGATAGAGTTTTGCATAGATGTATTGAAACTAACCTTGTGTTGAATTATGAAAAATGTCATTTTATGGTTGAACAAGGAATAGTTTTAAGACATGTGATCTCTAAGAATGGGATATAAATGGATCCTGCCAAGATTGATGTGATTTCTAATTTGCCTTACCCATCTTGCATCCTCGAGATTCATTATTTTCTTGGCCATGCAGGTTTTTATAGGTGCTTTATCAAGGATTTCAACAAGATAGATCTTCCGCTATCAAATTTGCTGCAAAATGATGTAAGTTTCACCTTTGATGATAAATGCAAGAAGGCATTTGATTTCCTAAAGGAAACACTGACCTCTACTCCCATAATCCAGCCACCCAATTGGACCCTCCCTTCCGAAATTTTGTGTGATACATCTAACTATGCTTCTAAGACTTTAGATTTTGCACAGGCTAATTGTACTACCACTGAAAAGGAACTTTTAGCTATTATTTATGCACTTGATAAGTTTTGATCAGATTTGTTAGGCTCGAAGGTAGTTGTTTTTACTAACCATGCATCTTTGAAGTTCTTGCTGAAGAAACCAGAAGCCAAACCGAGATTGATCTGGTGGATGTTCTTACTCCAAGAATTTGATTTAGACATTAAAGATAAAAGTGGAGTTGAAAATTTGGTGACAGATTATTTGAGTAGAATAGAAATGGATGAGGACCCCATTCCCATTCAAGATGACTTCCCTAATGAGCAACTGCTACAGTTGTGTGAGGTCACTTTTTGGCTTGCTGATTTAGTTTATCATCTAGTTACTAGAGTCTTTCCTGCGCATGCATCCAGAACACAAATACACAAACTTAAAAGTGATGCCAAATACTATGTGTGGGATGATCCATATATGTGGAAATTCTGTAGTGAACAAGTGATTATGTGATGTGTTTCCCACCATGAGGCTCAATCCATTCTTCATTTTTGTCATGCCGCTCAAGCTGGGGGACATTTTGGTCCTCAACAGACATTAAGAAAAGTCTTAGACTCGGGTTTCTTTTAGCCCACTTTGTTTAAAGATGGTTTTAAGACTTACAAAACTTGTGAACAATGCCAAATAACAAGAACAACAATCAACAACATATGCTTTTTTGTGAAGTATTTGATATGTGGGGCATTGACTTTATGGGCCCTTTTTTTGTATCTTTTGGTTTTGTCTATATTTTACTAGTTGTTGATTATGTTTTGAAGTGGGAAGCAATACCCACTAGGACTAATGATTCTAAAGATGTTGCAGGTATTATCATATCAAATATTTTTTGTATGCTTGGAATACCTCGGGACATCATAAGTGATCAAGGCACTCATTTTTGCAACTGCACCATGGACGTTTTGCTTCAGAAGTATGGGGTTGTGCACAAAGTTTCTACACCTTATCACCCCCAGACTAATGGGCAAGCTAAAATCTCAAACAGGGAAATCAAATAGATCTTAGAAAAGATGGTGCAACCAAACAAGAAAGACTGAAGCCACCAACTTGAGGAAGCTATTTGAGCTCATAGAACAACCTACAAAACATCAATAGAAATGTCCCTTTATCGACTTGTGTTTGGTAAGGCATGCCACCTCCTAGTGGAAATAGAGCACCGTGCTTATTGGGCGGTCAAGAGTTGTAACCTTGAGATGGAGAAATCAGGTTTGGAGAGAAAGCTTCAATTGCAACAACTTGAAGAGCTTAGACTTGAAGCTTATGAGAACTCTCGGATCTATAAGCATAAAACTAAGTACTTTCATGATAAGATTATTTCTAGGAAGGAATTTCCCATTGGCCAAAAAGTTTAATTGTTCAACTCGCGTCTGAAAATTATGACTGGGAAACTTCGATCGAAGTGGATTGGCTCTTTTGTAATTACTAACATTTTTCCTCATGGTGCAGTGGAAATAAAAAGTGAAAACACCTAGAAAGTGTTCAAAGTAAATGGACAACACCTCAAGCTATTCCATGAGAGCTCTGTGCTTGAAGATGCTACCAAAGAAGAACTCTTATTGGAAAAACCATCTACACTAAAGTTTGAATAGGAAGTTCCTTTTCCTTACTCTAATTTTATACTTGTTATTTTCATTGAGGATAATGTGTAGTTTAAGTGTGGGGGTATTATTTAGGATTTTATTATTTAGAATTTTATTTGTTTTAGGATTTTATTTGTTGTATTTCATAAAAATAATAATAATAAAAAAAATAGTAATAAAAAAATAAAATAATAATAAAAAAAAAACAAATAAATAAAAATGAACATTGCATTGCATGTTTTTTTCATCAGATTTTATGGTTGTAAATATTGAGAGTTTGTGTTGGACTAACATGATTGGATAGTATATTTGCATTCTTGGTAAAATAAATTGGATTACAATGCTAAATTGTGTATCATTTGTGATAGGTCATTAACCATTGTGAGATTTTTTAGCCTTATTATGAATGGAATACATTTTTCCATCTTTTTTGTTGTTGTTGTGTGTTATCTCATTCATGATTGCTAGTTACGCCATAACTTGACTTAATTCTTGTCCGCATGCATATATTGAAATGATTTAGGCATTTGTTTCATGTTAAGCTACTAGTCAAATAAGCCTACCTACAATTATCCATTTGTTTAAGCCCATTTGAGCCTAATTATTCCATTCTTTGTTATATAGCTAATTACAAGCCTAAAAGTGAAAAACCATGAATTGACCCAATATTGGGGGGATAAAGGAGTCTTTCCTTAAATGAGTGTAGGGGTGCTCAACTTGTTTGTTTAAATTTGAAGGTTATAAAAAAAATTAAAAAAAAAAAGAAGAAAAAGAAAAGAAAAAAAATATATGAGGAATAAAATGAGAAAAAAAATTGTTGTTTTGCTCTCACCACTTTGCATTCATAAGAATATTTGGAATCACATGCATTGTTTTGCTCGGAGTGCAAAAGTTTAAGTGTGGGGGAATTTGATCAGAACATTTGAACACATGTTTCTATCTTTTTAGTTTGGTATTTTATAACTTATAAGTTCTTTATAGCTTATAATACTTTTTTTAGCTTGTTTCTAAACTTTGGGTCAAAATTTTATTATTTGTATTTTGATCCTTTCTCGCTCTATAGGTCATAATTTGAGCTATGGATATCAGATTGACGCATATGAGCAGGTGTAAGACCCATAATTTTAAAGTGTACTTTATGTATTTTAGTGTATTTTTGGTATTGAACTCGAAGGCTTTTAAGCCAAAGTTATTAATATTTTGGAGTTTATATGACCAAAATGATATTTTGATGCCCGATTAGAATTACTCGTCGATAAATAAATTAAATTAACTACGGTGAATCCTTTACGAAGAATTTAATGCGTTTTGGGTAAACTGGTAAATTTAATAAATATCTAGATTTGAAGATATTTGTTAAAAATAGTTAATATGTATATATAGAAAAGGAAAGGAAGGAATTGAGAAGAAAAGAAAAAGAAAGGAAAGAAAAAGGAAGAAGGGAAAAGCAAATGAAAGAAAACAGAAATCCATCTCCTTCCTCTGCATCACGCGAAGCCAGCTTCCTCCTTTCCTCCATCTTCATCCATTTTGGTTGTTCTTGTTTCCTTTGAGTTCGAAAATTGATAGTGGGTGATAGGACAAGGATTTCTCAACTTCACTCTTCCTCTTTGATTCGAAAACGAAGAAAAACGGTATTAGGGATTCAAACACAAAGCTCCCCGTTTCGTCTAGATCTAAACCTCCTTTCAAGAAGTGATAGAAGGGAAGGTTGCTCACCTCCTTGCTACGTTGCTAGTGGACCAACTTTGGAAGCAACGTTGCGAACAGAGATTTTACCAGATTTACTCACGGTACCGTAATCGAACGAAAAAGCTAAAGTGAAGGTAAGGGCTCCTTCCAAACTTTTATTTTGCATTTAGGGACTTACTTGTGGTTGTGTGGAAAAGAATTTGTTAGGGTTGAAGCGTTGATTTGGGGAAAAACAAATTAATGCTTTATGGGTGAAATTCTAATGTGGGGTTTTGGTGATATTGATGAATGTTTCATGGAAAATGAATTTAAACTCATTTATGTATGATTTTGAGTAAATGAAACTTGTGTGTTTGAGTGGTGGATTGTGTTGATTTGTGTTCGTTGTTTTGACGTGTTCTTAACAGATACTGATGAAATTTGAGATGTGTTTTGTGTGGTTTGTTTGGAAAAATGATTTGGTGTGAATTATGGATTGAATGTGAAAGTATGTTTGAGTTTGTTTTGTGTGGAATTTGAAAACCATTAAGTTAAACGAGTATTAAGAATGGGGAATCTCTTAATGTCTTGTTTACTTAATGTGAGTTTGTGAAAATCGTTTAAGTTAAATGAGAATTAAGAATGGGGAACCTCTTAATGTCTCTTTTACTTAATGTTGTTTTGAAAATCGTTTAAGTTAACTAGGCGTTAAGAATGGGGAATCTCTTAATGTCTTTGTTACTTAATGTTGTTTGAAAATCGTTTAAGTTAACTGAGCGTTAAGAATGGGGAATCTCTTAATGTCTTGGTTATTTAATGTTTGTTTTTTGAAAATCGTTTCAGTTAAATGAGTATTAAGAATGGGGAATCTATTAATGACTTGTTTACTGAATGTTTTGTTGTGGAAATCGTTTAAGTCAAAAGTATATTAAGAATGGGGAATCTCTTAATATGTCTGTTTGCTTAATGTTTTGGTGTGAAAATCGGTTAAGTAAATGAGTATTAAAAATGGGGAATCTTTTAATATTTGCATTTACTTAACGATTGTTGTGAATGGAGTTAGTGTATGCTCATGCATTTCATTTGGTAAATTGTGTTGACCCGTGATAGGTGGCACCTCGGTAAACTGTACTGACCCGTGATATGTGGTACGTTTACGATTTCCTTTTTGGTAAGTTGTGCTGACCCGTGATAGGTGGCACCTCGGTAAGTAGTACTTTGGCCTGTGATAGGCGGTACACTTACGACTTACGCTTTTTATTTTGGTAAATCATGCTGACCCGTGATAGGTGGCACCTCGGTAAACTGTACTAACCCGTGATAGGTGGTACATTTACGATTTACGCTTTTTAGTAAATCGTGCTGACTTGTGATAGGTGGCACCTCGGTAATTGGTACTTTGGCCTGCGATAGGCGGTACAATTATGATTTACGGCCCTTCGAGGAGGGTTTTGGTTTGGAATTCCGAGTCCATGCATTTTGGCATATACGCATTGCATTAGGGTGCTTGGCACACGAGTCGTGGTTGATTCAAATTATGATTGTGTTGATTTTGCTAAGTGTTATGTTTTGAAATTATGTGTAAGTGTGTTTGATTCAAATTTGTGATTGTGTTGATTTTACTAAGAGTTAGGTTTTGGAATTTGTGTGATAGTATGTTAGATTGTAAAACGATTTCGAAACTCAAAATGTCGTGGTGATTGTATAGGTATTGTTAAGTGTTAAGGTTTGGAGTGGTGTTTGAATATGATTGAGTTAGTTTATGTATTTTTGAAAGAATATACAGGGAAATCGATTTACCCAATCGATTTGATGAGTTACAGGGGCTTCCCTTGCCAAAAATCGATTTACCCAATCGATTTTGTAATATGTTTTTCAAAAACCACTTAAGAAAATCGATTTGGTAAATCGATTGGATTCATTACAGGGGCTCTGTCTTTCACGAAATCGATTTGCCCAATCGATTGGCTTCAATACAGGGGCTCTGTCTTTCACAAAATCTATTTGCCCAATCGATTGGCCAACACAGGGGCTCAGTCCTTCTCGAAATCGATTGCCCCAATCGATTGATGTAAGTTCAGAGTTCAAATTTCACTAAAAACTTTCAGGAAATCGGTTTGCCCAATCGATTGGCTCAGTGGAAAATCTGATTTTGAGTTATGTAAATATTTTGAATTCATATTTTGAGAACTTTTTCCGCTGCTTGTAAATTATAATGACCTATTTAATTATCCAAAGAGGTTACCTTATTTATTTCTCTGTTTTATTTTAATTTCTTTTGAAAAAAAAAATACACCCTTGCTTTGAAATACGGGGTGTTACAGCAGGCGTTGGAAAGCTAAAAATCAGAGCTACAACTTTAATGTTGGAATAAGATTCCAATGCCGAACTATTTTTGTTGAGATTCAGGTTACACTGTCAATTTCACTTCATGATTCTATCTCTATTTATTTGATTATATTGATGTTTTGATTGGTTAAATTGAATTTCAATAGGATCGACTAAATTCATTTTACAAAATTTGGTTTTTGTTTTTAATTTAATTGAATTATAATTTTGTGACGCTTGATCTTTAATTGTAATATGTTAATGATTGTGAAGCTTTATTGTAATATTTTAATGATTGTGATGCTTGATATCGAATTGAGATTCAGGTTATGCTGTCAATTTCGCTTCATGATTCTATCTCTATTTATTTGATTATATTGATATTTTGATTGCTTAAATTGAATTTCAATAGGATCGATTAAATTCATTTGACAAAATTTGGTTTTGGTTTTTAATTTAATTGATTTATAAATTTGCGATGCTTGATCTTTAATTGTAATATTTTAATGATTATGATGCATAATGTAGTCAAAGAAACTGAATTCACCTAAGATTGATTACACTTGTTTGATCAATTCTATAGTCAAATAAGAATAAAATCACGAATTAGAAATTAAACTTATTGATAGAATATGTGATAGGTTTGAAACTCGAATAAATAGATTAATCGTTTTGCTGATTTGTTAAAACAAAAATCTAAAAAAAACCCTTTCTAATGTCAACTTTCGATTTGGTTAATATTATCATATCAGAAGTCCTTGCAAAATGAATTGTGTTATTACCTCTATTTACATTTTATCAATTGTATTTGACCCGTGTGTGACAACGGATCAGTTATCTTAATTCAGTAACCCTTAGGATGCGACTACGACGTTGGACATGTTGAATTTTACTCCACTGAACAACAAATCTATTAGGGTTATTTATTCTCATCGGGATCCTAGTATTAGTAAGAATGGTACTGTATATACTTTTATCGAGAATTTGGATAAGACAATTGATCACAAAGCTTTACATGATACTTTATCTACATTTGGACATATTTTGCCTTGCAAAATAGTTTCTGACGGTTCTGATTAGTCTAATGGTTTTGTTCAATTTGACATTGAGGAATCTGCTCAGAATGAATTTGATAAGTTAAATGGTTTTTTTCAATCTAATGGTTATGGTTTTGTTCAATTTAATAATGTTTATGTGAAAACCTATCTGAGTGGATGAGTTGAGAAAGGTATTTGGAGAATATGGCACCATTACTATTGTTGTTTTGATGAGAGATGCATATGGTAGGTCAAAGTGTTTTGGTTTTGTCAATTTCGAAAATCCAGACAATGCTGCTAATGTTGTGAAGGCATTGAATGGAAAGAAATTTGACGAAAAGGAGTGGTATGTGGAGAAAGCCCAAAAAAACCTGAACGAAAGCTTGACCTGATAGGTCGATTCTAGCAAACTGTTAAGGAATTTGTAAAAATAATATATCGGGGATAATTTGTATATCAGGAACTTGGATGATTCCATTAGTGATGAAAAGCTCAAAGAAATGTTATCTGAGTTTGGCACAATTGCCTCATACAAGATTATGCGAGATCAAAACTTAGTAGAGGATCAAGATTTGTCGTATTGTATTCATTGAACTCTTTGTTTGCAAAGTTTGGGCTTCTTTTTATATTTTCTTGGTGCACGATTATTCTCTCTTTGATGGTTCCCGATCTACCCTTACTCTCCAATTTTGATCAACGAAAATATGTGTCATTGTTCAAACAACCGTTATCTCTCTTGTTTTGGATGCATTTTCTTATTCCGTTGATCGATCATGACTTCATTTTATTAGAGTCGCGTTGCTTCTTCTTCGGTGTTTGTCATGCAATATAGTTATTATTAATAAATTATAATAGTTGCTTATATTCCCACCAACGATCATTCTGGTGGTGTCCCTTTTTCCACATATGAATTATATTAGTGATGACTTCTTCTGTTGGTGGTTATTCTAACGATGTCTTTTATTTTCATGACTTACTTTATCTTGGCAATTTCTCCCAGAAGCATTAGTCTTGCCTTTCCCTCATTGAAGCACGCCTCTCTTTCCTTGAAGCAGATTCTAGTTTAAATATTTTGAGTCTCCATTATTATTAGTTTGAAGCTTCCGAATGCAGTGTTTTAGAAGAACAGAGCTTGCTCTGTTCAATTGCTTGCCATGAATTTCTCTTAATCTGATGATCAATCAGGCTACTTGGCTAGACTATATTTATTGCAATTATCTCCGACTTCACATGCATCCCTGAGTTGCTTTCTTTCTTTTTTATTATTGTGTAGAGCAAAACATTGTTTTCTTGTAGCAAGCTAATGTTTAGTAAGCTTTAATTTCAGAGGGAGTGTTAGAATATTAGAAAATATCTTATAATATCTATTATATTATATTAGAGTATCTTGAGCTTATTTTAAGATCAACTTATAATCATAGAGATATCTAAGAATATCTCTCATTATTATTATGGTTTATTCATGATTTAGGATTAAGTCTATGTTTCTCTATAAATAGAGATTAGTATTGAGTCTTTTGTAATCAAGTTAGCATAAAGTTAATATCAATAATATTCAAACCCTTATTATTTTCTCTCCTCGTTTTCTCTAAAATCCCACAACTTCAACATTAACAATATTGATGCAACCTGAACAAGCTTTCCAAAAGTACATGCAATATGTATTAAAATGTTGTCGTTCCATGCATGTATCATAACCCCACACAAATCGCACTCAAGTGCAACTCTCATAAGTCGTTGTTCTTAATAATGAAAAGAGGAAGAAGAGAGACAACCACTCTAGGGTTTCATAACATAGAATGAATCAAACTTGAGTTAATAGGGTTACAATGAGTATATATACAAAAGAATATAAATGTCTAAAATACCCTTACTACTAATATATAATAACATTATCTAACATTTCCCCTCAAACTCACGATGCATTAACATGGATCATTGAGAGTTTGTCAACTAAAAACGGAAATGTTTAATGGATTGCATCTTTCTGAACAAATCAACAATCTGTAAAGAAGAAGAGACAAATGGTAGAGTAAGTGTTCCATGCTGAAGATGATGACAAGTAAGATGAAAATCAATCTCAATGTGTTTGGTGCGTTCATGAAAGGCCAAGTTGTGAGCAATTTGAATAACACTCTTGTTATCGCAGTGCATCGTAGTTGGCTCAGAAAGAGAGATACCCATATCAGAAAAAGCCAACACAACCAAATTATTTCAGCGGTAATGGATGTCATAACATGATACTCAACTTCTGTAGAGGAGCGAGAGATAATGTCCTGTTTCTTCCTCTTCTAAGAAATAAGAGAGTCTCCAAGAAAGATACAATACCCTGTGGTGGATTTATGATCTTACGATTACCAAAACTGAGTGATGCCGCTGGCTAGGCTAGTAGGAGAATTAGTTAACCTTCTAGACTTACAAATATATATATTAATATGACCATAAACATGTATGCTACTAGTTTTCCTATTCAGAAAATTAATATTTTTTGGCAGTGAATCTAAGTACTTAGCATTATCATTACCATGTTTATTGATATGGTTATTAGGATTTTTATTGAAATATTTTGATTTTTCAATTGCCTTTTTGAATTGCTTTCTCTATATGTATATTATGAAATCTTCACCTGTCAATGTATTAGAGAGAATTTTTTTGTTCTGCCAACTAGTTTAGATTATTTAATGGGTATCTCTAACAATGTTGGGTTTTTGTTGTACCATTAGCAGTAATTAAAATTATACATTATTTTATGTTATTATAATTATAAGCATGTTTTGTAGCAAGAATTATACGATTTTTGATTCGGTAGCATAATTCTGCTTTAATTTAATTCTGCATTTTTTTAACATAACTTCGGTAACATAATTTTTATACGATCTTTGATTGCATGCTTTTAAATTATTCTCAATATAAGCATAATCATGTATATTATTAAATATATTTCTGGGTTGTAGTACAAATAGTAAATAATTTATTTATTTCGATAATTTATTTATTTTTTCATTTATTTTATTATTTATTTATTCATTTACTTATTTATTTATTTATTATTTATTTTATTATTTATTTATTTATTTATTCATTTACTTATTTATTTATAGTAAGTAATTTATTTGTATTTGGTGGTTGTTTGGCTATAATTCCCTCGCAGACAAAGAAACGACCTATTGGCAGATCAGATTCATTAGACAAAATCTTCAGTCGAGGTAAAGCGTGAGATGAGGTTCGATTTTATGAGTTTAAAATAACGTGAGATGAACGGAAATGCTGAAATTCCCAGATGTTCATTCAGGAACGGATTGCTTATATCAAGATTGCTTGCCGTATGACTTTATGAATATTATGTTGATTGTTACTGTGCGAATGAAATGTAATGGAGTGTTCTTGCTACTTGAATGAAATTGTGATATTACTTGAATGTGCAACTTGTTTGATCTTTATGTTGTGATTGATAAGACTGGATGATGCATTGTGAGTAGTGCAAACCAAAATATTGGATTTTATTATGATTGACTGATATCCATATATAATGATGAATGTTGTGAAGTCAAACTGATATTTATTGAGTTGTGATTTTGGAGTTAGAACTATTTTGTCATCATATAGGGAGGGTTTGACAAACCTAGTGATTTAGGGAAGTACAACTGAATGAGCCTGATCGTGGAGGGCTATAGTCGAACTGTAAGGTAAGACTGATAGACCATGGGGTACCTCTAATGGGGAATTCCTAAGTGGATTAGTGGGTTATTCCCTAAGACCGGGATCTATCGTGCAACACAACAGTATTCCAACCGTGATGTATATGTGTCTCGGGTTGATTTGAGGGGATCTATAAGGACTTGGCCATTCATGAATTGTTCGTCGACTCTTGTAGTGGCATAGTATCAGGCCTCCTAACCAAGTACTTTAGAGTAGAATGGTACCATATGATGAAGTATAAAGTATAAGAAATGCATAGAATTTCATCATTATGATTGTCTTATTGTGAATGAATTTGATAAACCGTTGATAATATACACTTGACTGCTTTTGAGGCTGTGAGAATTTGTTTGCTTGCGTGTTCTCGTCGTGTATTTATACTGTTACATAATTTCGTTACTCACCCCTCGTTGTTTGTGTTTAGCATTTGCGATGGAAGCCATCATGTCTTGGAGACTCTTATTATATGCATTGTGTTGATGTTATTTCAAGCATTTTTATTTTTGGGAATTCCTACTCTGATAGTGACATTGGGTTAGGACTACATTTTTACTTAATTTAAAATATAAGTATGTGTACTTCAAAAAGGATTCTGTTGTCTGATATTGTGATTTCAAGTTGTTAAGTTTGATGGAACCTTTGAATTTACTTAACGTGTTTAAGATTATGTGAGACTCTTTATCTTAATAATAAATAAATAAATGTGTTTGGAAGTTTCTATAATTAGTTATTTGAAGAAGTTCATAGTTTTAAAAATAAAATAAAAAAATTAAATTTGTTTTTATTTGGGGATTAAGGTGTCACAACAGGAGCAAAAGTTTCTTCATAATCCAAACCATATTGTTGAGAGAAACCCTTAGCAACAAGACGTGCTTTATAGCGCTCAACTGACCCATCAGACTTAGTTTTGATCTTGTATACCCAACGAGACCCAATAGCAAGTTTTCTAGGAGGAAGAGGAACTAATTCATAATTGTTGATTTTGTGCAATGCAGATAGTTCTTCTGCCATAGCCTGCTACCAAAGAGGATCACAAACAATCTCTTTATAGGAAGAGAGCTAAGACAAACTGTGAATAGAGGTTAAGAAAGAAACAAACGAAGTTGAGTAAGTGGAATAGACAAAATCAGGTTACTGAGTAGACTTAAATTGACAAGAGGGGTAACGAGGAGTATCAACAATCGCATGAAGTGGTTGGACAACCGAGGGGACAAGAGGGATGTCATCATATGGAGTATTAATATTTGTCTTGCAATTCTCAATATTACAATCACCTAGAAACATTATCATTAGGACCAAACAAATTAATATGGGTTAGTTTAAAACTCATAAAGTTTGAGAAGTAGAGGAAACGGAGTAAAAAGGGATGTGCTCAAGAAAAACAACATTACGAGATACATAAAGTTTTCTTGCATAAGGATCATAACAACGATAACCCTTTTGATTGTCCTATTAACCAAGAAAAACACACATGGCTGAAAGAGAGGACAACTTACTGCGCTTTACTTGAGGGCGAAGAACAAAACAAGTAGAACCAAAAATTTCAAAGAATAGTAATCAGGGTTAGAAGCATACAATTTTTCAAAAAGAGACAAACCTGATATGATAGAGGATGGAATTCTATGAATATCATGAACAATAGTAAGAACTACTTCTCCCCAAAACTCACTAGGAGCTGAATCGGACAACAAAGGGGAATGAGCAGTCTCTATAATATGACGGTGTTTCCTTTCAGCAACTCCATTTTGTTGAGGAGTATCAGTACAAGATATTTGGTAGAGAGTACCATCATAAGCAAGTAATTTAGAAAATTTATTAGAGGTATATTCACCACCTAAATCACAACGAAAGCACTTTATAACAGAATTATGTTGAGTTTTGACCATTGCACGAAACATATGATAAATGTCAAAAAATTCAGACCAACTTTTCATAAGATAAACCCAACAATAACAAGTGTAATCATCAATTAACGAAACATAATATCTACATCCACCTTTGGTAAGAACCGGTGATGGACCCCAAACATTAGAGTGAATTCAATCAAAAGGCACATATGAACCGGAAACACATTTATTAAACGGTGAAGCCGAAAATTTCACAAGTTTACAACCACAACAATCTGAGATATCACGGCTTTGTAACTTTCCTAAGACTCCAGTAGAAGCCAAATATTTTAATCTAGAAGCATAACCATGTCCCAGGCGAGAATGTCATAAATAAAAACTAGAAGATAAGGAATTCAAACAAAAACTAGATAATAAGCCATAAGTAGTTGTTGAGGCTGCAAAATTTGGGAATCGCAGGTCATCCAAAACATAAAAGTCTCCCCTGTCAATGGCCTGTCCCAATCAGCCTCCTGGAATATGGATTACCAAATAACCGAAATCACATATTTGACTAACATAAGCAAGACACAAAGTAAGATTAGGAATATAATAAACTTCAAAAAGAGACAGGTTAGGTGTGGAGACAGAACCAACGCCTGCTAGTGGTATAAGAGTGCCATCAACAGTCATAAACGACATATGCTCCTGAATCAAAAGATTTATCATCGTATGTCATATGATGAAATGCTCCTGAATAAAAAATCCATATGGAAGGAGATATACCTGACATACTAGAGGAGTTCAAACCTTTGGAAGAGGTGGCATACATGGCATGTGATTGTGTGGCAAGAAGTTTTTGAAGCTGTTCTGCAATATCAGATATTTGGGAAGCAGTCTTAGATGAGTATACAAAACTAGAACTAGAACCAATGGTAGTAGGAGCAGAAGCAACAACATTGGACGATGACCCCCTAAAATTCTTCTTATGTGCTCCCCCCAATTTCGGACAATGTGCTATCCAATGACCTTTTCTTTGCAAAATGCACATTCATCATTACCAAGCCCAACCCTCCCTTGAGATTTTCCTTTTTGAACAGGAGCAACAAAAACAGATGGAGGAGTTGAGAAAATTCCTTTATCTGACACACCAGAATGAGTCATAATTCTGATTTCTTTTGCCAACAATTCACTAACTGATTCAACATTAGGAAGGGGGAACGATGCAAAATACCCCCACGGATGCCCTCAAATCATCATGAAAAGTCGGACAGAAACCAAACCAGATGTTGCTCCTCTCTTCGATCAATGTATGCTTTGACAACTTTCAACTCAGGTGATTCCATAAGAGCCAATTGATCCCACATATTAGTCATTGCCAAATAGAATTCCTGAATGGTCATATTGTTCTGCTTAAGGGCTCTAATATCACTTTCCGACTGATAAAATTTTGCAAAGTTAGACTGAACATACAAATATTTCAAGTGATCTCAAATCTCTTTAGCAGTATCATATTTTTCTAGTTGCACTCTTATAGACAACTCAACATAAATATCAATCCAAGTAATAATTTTTGAATTACTAACATTCCATTTTTCCAGATCTTTTACTTATTGAGTTTCATCCTTTTTATCTGTAGGCTTAACAAAAGTTCTATCAACAAAACCCCACATATATTTTCCAATCAAAATATTTTTCATCACATAACTCCAATAAGAGTAATTTTGTCCATTGAGATGAACACTGACAGCTTGAAGATAATCATCCTTAGTACCTGCCTATCTGCCATAACAATTAATGACATAAAAATACGACAAACACAATCACTGCGACAAAATAAATTAGGGATAACCTGGTGTTATGCAAGCACGATTTCTCCCCCTCCAGACGTCGTTTCTCCGATCCGACTGTTGAAGACGAATACTTGAATGTTGGGAACATGCTATCCAAATATCAGTCCGATCCAACGGTTAATGAATGTGCAATCGATGTTTGTCTGAGACTGATTCAACAAAATTGCGAATAGGGTTATTCTTCTCTTTTGGTGGTTGCCTTTCCTATCAAAATAGTCTCTCTCTTATTTTCATTAGATCTCAAAATAAACCAACACTTAATACCATGTTAACAATGAAAAGAGGAAGAAGAGAGACAACCACTCTAAGGTTTCATAACATAGAATGAACCAAACTTGAGTTAATAGGGTTACAATCACTATGCAAAAAATAGGATTTTACAGCGCTTTTTTAAAGCCATTTACAACGCTTTTTTTTTTTAAAAAAAAGCGCTTTAGAATAGCGCTTTTAAAAACGCTATAAACTAAGTAGATATATTGCGCGCTTGTTATGCATTTTTTACAACGCTTATTTGAAAAAGCACTTTAAAAGGGTCACTCAATATATGCATTATTATGCACTTTTTACAGCGCTTATTTGAAAAAACTTTGTAAGAGGTGCATTGAAAATATGCATTATTATGCACCTTTTACAACGCTTATTTGAAAAAGCGTTGTAAAAGGTACATTGAAGATATGCTTTATTTTTCACCTTTTACAGCGCTTTTTCAAATAAGCGCTGTAAAAGGTGACATTTTATAACGCTTTTTCAAAAGAAGCGCTGCAGAAGTTGCATTCAATATATGCATTGTTATGCACCTTTTACAGTACTTTTTCAAATAAGCGCTGTAAAAGGTGCATTCTTATTTTAGTTTTATTTAAAAATATTATAAATGAAATTTTTAAAAAGCGCATTTTGGTTTTTTATGACATTTTTTTAGAAAGCGCCGTCTTTTAATTTTTTTTCCAAAAGAATTTTCATCCAGAATCAATTCACAATAAGTTCATAAAATCATTTCACAATCATTACACAAAAACATGACTATATAACTTTATAAATTTACACAACAAAAGAACTATATTCATATACATATTCAGATATTGTACAACAATACAAATTCATATAACTGCATATACATATTTAGATATTATACAACAACACATATTCATATACATATAACTAGTAGAGTTACACAGAACAAAACTAGATACCATATATTCAGATCCCTTGCAGCATGCTATTTCCCAACAAATCAAATAATTTTCATTTCAAGCACATACTGACACCAGTCTTCCTTTAATTCAATTAGATATTTCTCAGAGTATGTTGGACTGGAATTCTCAAAGTACTGTGAAATATAAAAATTGAATATGAATAAGTTAGAATCAAATATATACATAATTTATACATGATAATCAAATAATGAAAGTATCGTACCGTTTCTAGGATAATAGTTTGATTCCTATCAACAATCTCCTTCATGAATCGCAATACATAGTACCCACAGTCGATGTTGTTTGTAACACCCCGTTTTTCAAAGCGAGGGTGTATTTTTTTTTCAAAAGAAATTAAAATAAAACAGATAAATAAATAAGATAACACCTTTGGATAAGTAATTAAGTCATTATAATTTACAAGCAGCGGAAAAAGTTCTCAATCCATGAATTCAAAATATTTACATAACAAAATTGGTACAGTCTTCCAGTTTAAAAATAAACGCAACCCAAAAGAAAGACATTCGTTCCCTCTATGTCAACCTAGTCTGATCATTATACAAAACAACTAAACACCCTGAGTGATCTCCACGCGCCCCGTGAGATCCTCCTAGCGTAGCTCCCATCAAGCATTCCCATATACATTCCCATTTGTAGGGTACGAACCGATAGGATCATCCTAGCTCTCATTTGAGGGCAAAACCCAGATTTCCACAATAGTTGTAAAGGGTCACCAACCGAAATTAACAGTTAACACATAACATTTAAGTTTTCAAATGCATAAAATATCCTCTCAACTAAGCATGCACCTTAAAAGGATTTTTCATATGCGAAGAGTTCATATAATGCTTGCCAAATATAAAAGAAATCAAATAAAGTTCTCCAAATATCAAGTAATATATAATCGACCAAAACATTGATAAATCAATTGAGCAATCAATTATCCAACTCAAAATAAGATTTTCCAATAAGCCAATCGATTTCCTGAAAGTTTTTAGTGAAAACTGAACTCTGAACTTGCATCAATTGATTGGGGCTATCGATTTCGAGAAATACTGAGCCCCTATATTGGCCAATCAATTGGGAAAATCGATTTCGTGGAAGACAGAGCCCCTGTAATGAATCTAATCGATTGGGCAAATCGATTTCGTGAAAGACAGAGCCCCAGTAATGAATCCAATCGATTTGGCAAATCGATTTCTTAAATGGTTTTGAAAAACATATTACAAAACCGATTGGGTAAATCGATTTCGTGAAAGACAAGGCCCCTGTAACTCATCAAATCGATTGGGTAAATCGATTTCCCTGTGTATTCTTTCAAAAATTCATAAACTAACTCAATCACATTCATAAATAATCCCAAATCATAACACTTAGTATTGATAACGCAATCGCTACAACAACATGAGTTTCGAAATAGTATTGCAATCAAACATGCTATCACCAAATCCCAAAACATAACATTTAACACTTATTACACAATTACTACAACATCATGAGTTTTGAAATGGTATTGCAATTAAACATGTTATCACCAAATCCCAAAACATAACACTTAACACTTATAACACAATTACTACAACATCATGAGTTTCGAAATGGTATTGCAATCAAACATGTTATCACCAAATTCCAAAACATAACACTTAACACTTATAACACAATACTACAACATCATGAGTTTCGAAATGGTATTGCAATTAAACATGTTATCACCAAATTCCAAAACATAACACTTAACACTTATAACACAATACTACAACATCATGAGTTTCGAAATGGTATTGCAATTAAACATGTTATCACCAAATTCCAAAACATAACACTTAACACTTATAACACAATACCCACACGGACAAGATGAACCAACAATTCACAATATAACAGGGTGTAGTCTCTCACGGACAAACACCTGTGCAGTCTCTCACGGACAAACACAATTCACCAGGGCGTAGTCTCTCACGGACAAACCCCTGTGCAGTCTCTCACGGACAAACACAATTTACCAGGGCGTAGTCTCTCACGGACAAACACCTGTGCAGGCTCTCACGGACAAACACAATTCACCAAGAAACGAAAGTCGTAAACGTACCACCTATCACGGGTCAGTACTGTTTACCGAGGTGCCACCTATCACGGGTCTGCACAACTTACCAAATAGCGTAAACCATAAACGTACTGCCTATCACGGGCCCGTACCGTTTACCAAGGTGCCACCTATCACTGGTCTGCACGGTTTACTAAAACAAACATTAAGTAAACGAGTCTTTAAGAGATTCCCCATTCTTAATACTCATTTGACTTAAGCGATTTTCAAAACAAACAATAAGTAAACAAGACATTAAGAGATTCCCCATTCTTAATACTTATTTAACTTAAACGATTTTCAAGACAAACAGTAAGTAACCAGGACATTAAGAGATTCTCCATTCTTAAAGCCCAGTTAACTTAAACGATTTTCAAAACAACATTAAGTAAATAAGTCATTAAGAGATTCCCCATTCTTAATACTCATTTAACTTAAACGATTTTCCAAAACAAACATTAAGTAAACAAGACATTAAGAGATTCCCCATTCTTAATACTCATTTAACTTAAACGATTTTCCAAAACAAGCATTAAGTAAACAAGACATTAAGAGATTCCCCATTCTTAATACTCATTTAACTTAAACGATTTTCCAAAACAAACATTAAGTAAACAAGACATTAAGAGATTCCCCATTCTTAATACTCATTTAACTTAAACGATTTTCAAAACAAATATTAAGTAAATGAGACATTAAGAGATTCCCCATTCTTAATTCCCATTTAACTTAAACGACTTTCACTAACGAACACACATTAAGTAAACAAGACATTAAGATATTCCCCATTCTTAATACTTGTTTAACTTAATGGTTTTCAAATTCCACACCATACAGACTCAAACATATTCACAAACTTATTACACTATTCACGCCAAAACACGACAATTCATTTCTCCACAAAATCATTTTCACGAATACATTATGTAAACGCAGATATCAAGAGATTCCCCATTCTTAATACTCATTTAACTTAACGATTTTCACGACAACCATAAGCAAACAGACATATTAAGAGATTCCCCATTCTTAATATACTTTTGACTTAAACGATTTCCACAACAAAACATTCAGTAAACAAGTCATTAAGAGATTCCCCATTCTTAATACTCATTTAATTGAAACGATTTTTCAAAAACAAACGTCAAGTAACCAAGACATTAAGAGATTCCCCATTTTTAACGCCCAGTTAACTTAAACGATTTTCAAACAACATTTAGTAAACGAGACATTAAGAGATTCCCCATTCTTAATTATCATTTAACTTAAACGATTTTCACAAACTCACATTAAGTAAACAAGACATTAAGAGATTCCCCATTCTTAATACTCATTTCACTTAATGGTTTTCAAATTTCAAACAAAACAAACTCAAACATACTTTCACATTCAATCCATAATTCACACCAAAACACATCAATCAACAAACATCAAGTATGAACACGCCGAATACGATGACACAAATTAACACAATCCATCACTCAAACACAACAAGTTTCATTTACTCGAAATCATACATAAATGGGTTTAAAATTCATTCATCACAAAACATTACTTTAACCTTAACCAAATTCTTTTCCACACAACCACATGTAAGTCCCTAAATGCAAACTAAAAGTTTGGAAGGAGCCCTTACCTTCACGTTAGCTTTAACGTGCAATTAAGGTACCGCGAGTAAATCCGGTAAAATCTCCGCTCACAATGTCGCGTCCAAAGTTGGTCCACTAGCACCGTAGCACGGAGGTGAGCAACCTTCCCTTCTATCACTTCTTGAAATGAAGCTTAGATCTAGGTGAAACGGGGAGGTTTGTGTTTGACGGTTTTGAAATCCCTAACTCCGTTTTCGAATCCGAGAAGGAGGAAGGAGTTGGGAACTTGATCTTTCTCACCCACTGGGCTTGGGTTTGAATTTCGAACTCAAAGGAAGTAAGAAAAGCAAAACAAATGGAAAACAATGGAGAAGGAGGGAGATGCGCGCATGAGGCAGTGAGGGGAAGAAGATGGATTTTGTTGTCTTTCTTTCCTTTCCTTTTTCTTTTCTTCCTTTTTCCTTCCTTTATATTTCTTTTCTTTCTATTTCTTTCTCTTTCCTTTCCTTTATATTTCTTTTCTTTCTCTTTCTATTTCTTTTCCTTCCCAAAATACCTAGATATTTGTTAAATTACCATTTCTCCCATAACGCATTAAATTCTTCGTAACAGATTCACCGCAGTTAATTAAATTTATTTATCGACGAGTAATTCTAATCGGGCATCAATACCAAAATACACTAAAATGTAATTTAAAATTATGGGTCTTACATTGTTAGTTTGACGAGAGCACTATAAAATAAAACATATAAGTCAATAAAATATTTGTGCATTGATTGTAAATGAAATTTTAAAGGCATATATTTAAAACTTTTATTGGAATCCATGTGATATTATTAGACTTTTGCTTCGACACTGTAGCACATCTTTGAGCTCGAAAAACTTGTAAAGCACTATCGAATAAATAAATGTGATTATTATAGCATTAACAAACACATTATTTATATATATGTAAGAAATAAATAAATATTACTTACGTGTCGAACATAGTCTTTGTATCGTAGTGATTGTTGTAATTGTCGTGCAAGGGATCTAAATAGTATATAATTTCAAAGGTCGCATTGATTGCAAATAGCACCCAATGTGCCCTACAACAACAAAAATTTGGTTGGCAATTTTGTTTACGCAACAAATAAATTAAGATCTCATAAATTAAAAAAGATATAAATAAATAGTATATAATTACGTACCCTAAATTATATGGTATAAAGAACAACTTATCCTTCTCTATATTTCCTAATAAGATATCTACAATGTATTTCTTTACATTCATTGGATCGAGTTTACACATCGAAAGATTATGCAGAGACAAGAATGAATATCTATTTGACAATCTGCACGTGCACACCAACTTCTCATACAAAAACCTTCAATTAAAATTTCAAATTAGATTAATTGCCAATAAATTTAATTAATTACCAATAAATGCAATTAAAAGTAATTTTTACCTAATGTATAAGCTGATGACAGTAGCACTCAGCTCCTTATGGTTGAGAAGTTCGTATATGTGCTCCTTTTCAAGTAGTTCTTCAAACTCATCTCCGAATATAGCTTTATTCATGCTTATGATGCGTGAATCGTCGTTGTTGCCCATATTCCTTTTTACTTGTATGTCAAGACACGTCCCATATTTAGCAAGGCATGGCTAACTTATTTTAGGAGCAGCAACAACTGATTTTCCCCGATCCAGTTTTTTAGCAGCAACTTTGGCAGCTTTATTACCCTCCCGCTTTTGAAGTTTGCCAGCTTTATTACCCTCCAATTTTTTAGGTTTGCTAGCTTTATTTTGCTATGCGGATGGTTTATTTTATTGAATCTGAGAAAATGAGGTTAAATGTTAGTTTATTGAATCTGAAAAAATGACAAACCCTACAGAAATAATGTGACAAACCTTTTCCGGCAATGTAATTGACTCGTTTCTGGGAATCTTCTTATCATTCCCTTTAGGCTTTTTCAGAATCTAAATATAAATGTGAAATTAAAGTTAGTAGCAGAAAAAAATCTGCAATTAAATATAATCCTCCAATTAAATATACATATCAATTAAACATACATTTCAATTAATTAAACATATCTTATCTAGGACAACAATATGTGGGCCATGCCACGTAACTACCAACTGCTTTGTCCAAAAACTTCATATATGCATTATTTTCCGGTATAGGCAACGGTGCATTTGGTTCCAAAGCAATAATAGGTAATACTTTGAGATGGCCCGCAGGGAACGGTGTATTGTGCAATACTTCTCCGGAAGTATTGTACAATGTTCCTTTTCAGACCTTAAGATGAGTAGGGGAGGATAAGTACAACACTCAATGAGTGACACCCTAAATCAATGGTTAATACATAAGTATGATTAATACATAAGTATGATTAATACATAAGTAATTACATACGTAAGTAATTAATTACCTCGAGAAGATTTTTGAGACCAATGTTGCAACTCACGTTTTCACTGTCCATTTGTATTTCAAGTTAGAGCTGATTTGGGAGTTGCTTATCTTTATTCGTCTTCACCAAGGGTGCCACTTGCTCTGATAAGAGTTTGAGCTTCTCTAATACTTCCTCATTGGATGGATTTTGGCGCTTCTCTTGTGAAAAATAGCTTTTAGGAGTTAAGCCAAATCCTTTCCTCCTCACGCGACCAGAATATTCAAGAACATTCAACACTTTACCGAGAATGTCTCTGCAACTAGCTTTGTTGTCCTCTTGATTTTTTGAACTTTGTTCGAGATTCTCCTAAAATACACGTAGGATTAAAAAGATAAGTTCAATATCATTTTTAAAATACAATACTAAAAAATATTAAAAAATTTTAAAGTGATAATATACTTACACAAAGTTCTATTACTTTTTGAACATTTTTGTATCAACCACTCCATCCTTATTTACACGAGCTTCCTTCTACAAGATATGAAGACCCAATGGTTGATCGGATTGGGTGTCTTGTTGCTATTCATTAAGATCTTAAACAAAATATTTTTTAGAAACTATAGTTTATAATACCAATTCCCTCATTATATAAAAGTAATGTTTAATTACTTACAAGTTTTTGCTCTAGACATGCATATGCCATACGTGATTTTTTGTATGGGTGCGTCGGATTTTTTGCCTTCTCGCGATTTGCCTTACTTATATACTATATAAAAAAAATAACAATCATGTAAAAATTTAAAACACGCTATGACTATGAATAATAAAACACAAATGCTAATAAATTTATCACTTACCACAAACGTGGGGTCCGAACGTTTTGCTACAAATGCACTACATTCTTCATTTGATTTTTAATGTTTATATGTTCTTGGAGCTTCATCATTCATATTTCCTTCACGGTCTTTTAGATAGAAATTTGAGAGGTGAGATCTAAAACCCCGATATATTTCCCAACAACTCTCAAGACGTAATTCTTTCTCACCTCATCAAGAACAAATGCAGTTTGCAAGGGAAATAAAGATATAGTTTGAGTAAAGTATTTCAGTGGAAAAAATTATAAATGACAAAAGAGTGAATAAAAAATGTTACTTGTATATCACTCCCCAGTATATCTTTCGCAGCCTTCAACGCCTTTTCTTTCCAATCATCAATTGTAATAGGGATATTCTGACGAACAACAGCCCCAATGTAACTTACAAACATGGAGCTGTTGGGGTCAATTGGCTGACCACTTTCATTCCATCCAACCTAATAAACTCATATAGTAAGTACATGCTTTCAAAAAAGATAAAAAATAAACAGTAAACAGAGTATAGTATACCTCAAATTTTATGCCACTGATCCTTGCTTTTATGACCTTTTGCATGATGGTTGCACCATATTTGACTTCATTTTTGTAAGTCTCAGTGTTGACAACTTCCTCATTTTGACGATCTAAATCTTTGTTGGTATTCATTTATATACAACAAGTTCAACATGCAGTTCAATATAACTTCAACAAGTTCAACATTCAGTAGTCTAAGTACGTATAAGTATAAGTTCAACATGTATTTTATTGATAACATAAAATTAATAACATCAATACCTGAATAGTGAGACGAAATACATGGCAGAAAGAACACGTAGGGTTCGTAGGAGAAATGCGCAGAAATACGGTTCACAGAAACTAAAGTATGATTCGAAGAAATACGTAATGTGGGTTACGTATTTCAATGAGAAGAAATAGTTTGTAATGGGAGAGATAATTGTGGATGGAAATATGGTTCGAAATGAAAGAAATGATCGTGGAAATATGGTTCGTAATGGAAGAGATGATAGGGTTCACAAAGGAAGAGAAGAACGATGAAGAGGAGATGATAGTGAAGTTTACATAATGAAGAGGAAACTGCAGCAGCTTACTGTTATATATAAAACCCTATTACAGCGCGTTTTTAGAAGCCTTTTTACAGCACTTGTTGGAAAAGTGCTCTAAAAGACCTAAGCCTTTTACAACGCTTGCTAGAAAAGTGCTCTAAAAGGCCTCTTTGTAGAATAAGCGTTGTAAAAGACCTCTTTGTTTTCTTATGTTATATGACTGTTTTTTTTAAAAGCCTTTTACAACGTTTGATGGAAAAGCGCTCTAAAAGGTCTCCTTATTTTTATTTTTAAAAGGCTTTTTTACAGCGCTTGTAGAATCACCGCTGTAAAAGACCTCTTTGTTTTCTTATGTTATATGACTGTTTTTTTCAAAAGTCTTTTACGGCGCTTGTTGGAAAAGCGCTCTAAAAGGCCTCCTTATTTTATTTTTAAAAGGCTTTTTTACAGCGCTCGTAGAATAAGCGCTAAGATTTCTTTGTTTTCTCATATTATATGATTTTTTTTAAAAGCCTTTTACAGCACTTGATGAAAAAGCTCTCTAAAAGGCCTCCTTATTTTTATTTTTAAAAGGCTTTTTTTACAGCACTTGTATAATAAGCATTGTAAAAGACCTCTTTGTTTTCTTATGTTATATGACTATTTTTTTAAAAAGTCTTTTCCAGCGCTTGTAGGAAAAGCACTCTAAAAGTCCTCCTTATTTTTATTTTTAAAAGGTTTTTTTATTGTGCTTGTAGAATAAGCGTTGTAAAAGTCCTCATATTGGGATGATCAGTTCAAGATGAACTCCTAGTACAAAATTAAAGTTTTCAAGTTCAATATAAGCAGAAAATCAAATACATGGCTTATATAAATCAATTAAACATGTTCAAACAATTAAATTACATGAACTCAGTTCAGATTACATGGCTTATATAAAACAATTAAACATGTACATTAAGATGCCCTTTTTCTTTTCCTGGTGGGATTCACATTTGTTTGTCCATTAACGATACAAAACGATGGATTAATCCAAATTCCCTCATCATGATCATCTCTAAGATATAAACCATCATCAGTTGAATCAATTTCATGTGGTTGTGATGATGCAAATAAAAGATCATTACCAACATCTTCATCATTATTGTTATCATCACTTATTTTATTGGTCGATAGGACAACATGCCATTTATCATTAGCAGGATTAGTGACATAAAACACTTGTTGAGCTTGCGAAACTAAAATAAAAGGCTCGTCTTTGTATCCCACCCTATTAAAATCGAAAGCAAGAACCCTGACTCATCAATCCAAATGCCATTATTATTATCGACCCACTTGCAACCAAATATGGGAACACGAAACATTGTGTAGTCTAACTCCCATATGCGCTCGATAACCCCAAAATATGATAGATTTGCATATATTGGGTTTTTGTCTTTTGCACTTGAGACATGCATCGCTTCAGCTACGAGAGTGACTCCGCTATTTTGCATAGGTGTCTGATCATCTTGTTCTTTGGTATAAAATGTGTAGCCGTTAATCACATAACCATTGTAAGAAAAGACATGTAAACTCAAACCATTTTCTAGCCACCTCAATCTCTGTGAAATTGATCCGGGGTCTATATCAAACTTTGACTTTATGTGATTATTTAACCATGTTATAAAACTTCGATTATGCTCTCGAGTTATCCAATTTTGATTCCTATTCATGTTCAAACGAGATAACTGATCCATATGTATTGTACTATATAATTGAACCTCATCATCATTGTGCAGAACATACAATTGTCCCTGCTCCCATTCTCCTAATATTCTTCCCGAATTACGAGACATGGGAAGCCCTAAGGATTCAGCATTGGATAAATATTCAATACAAAATTTAGCAGCTTCGTCAACAATGTACCGTTCAGCAATACAACCTTCTGGTTGACTTCTACTTTTTACGTACCCTTTTAATATTTTCATTTACCATTCTATCGAATACATCTATCTCATATAAGCTGGCCCACAAAGTTGTGTCTCCTTAACCAGATGAACAGTAAGGTGAACCATTATATCAAAAAACGAGGGTGGGAAATGCATTTCAAGCTCACACAAAGTAACAACAATTTCCCTCTGCAATGTCGGTAATTTATGAGGATCAATCACTTTACTATAAATTTCCCTAAAGAAGATACAAAATCTAGTGTAGGCTCGTCGAACTTTTTCAGGTAAAATGGAACGTATACCTATTGGTAGCAAATGCTCCATTCGAATATGACAGTCATGGGTCTTCAAACCATTTAACTTGAGGTCTTTCATACAAACCAAATTTTTAATGTTTGAAGAGTATCCTTTTGGAACATTAACTTCGTGTAGAAATTTACATAAAATAATTTTTTCCATTCTAGATAGAGTATGAGCTGCTAGAGATAGATATGTGCGATTTCCTTTCTTTACGGGACCCAACTCATTTCTTATTCCCATATCGACCAAGTACAATCTTGCATTGAAACCATCTTTAGACTTTCTTGGAACATTGAGTAATGTATCCATAACACTATCAAATACATTTTTTTCAATATGCATCACATCAAGGAAATGTCTTATATACAATGACTTCCAATATGGCCATTCAAAGAAAATTGACTTTTTCTTCCACCTAGTTTTGACAAGCTTTCCCGCAAAAGGTTTGCCAAATTCATTGGTCAAACCTTGTACTTTTTCAAGTATTTGATATCCAGTCGGTGCTAAAGGAGCTTTACCTTCTCCGATTCTCCATTAAATGCATTTCTCCACCCACGATACTGATGACTGTAAGGTAAAAATCTAAGATGTCCAAGACATACATTCTTCACATATAGGACATGCACACTGACCTTTAATGATATATCCTGATAAATTACCATATGCTAGAAAATCATTAATTGTGCCGAACAACATAGCCCTCAAATTGAAACATTCTTTCTTACACTCATCATAAACTTCCACACCTATCTCCCACATAATTTTTAAATCTCCAATTAAAGGAGTCAAGTATACGTCGATATGATTCCCCAGTTGTTTGGGTCCATAAATTAACAAAGACAACATCATAAATTTACGCTTCATACATAAACATGGAGGTAGGTTATAAATCAACAAAATCATAGGCCACGTGCTGTGTGAGATGCTTTGAAGACCATGTGGATTCATTCCATCAGTAGAAAGTGCAAGTCTTAGATTTCTTAACTCCATCCTAAATTTAGGATACTCGTGATCAATTTTTGCCCATTGCGGAGAATCAGTAGGGTGTCGAAACTTTCCATCTCTAATTCTTTCATCTGCATGCCATGTCAAGTGTTTTGAATCTTCTTCACTACGATACATGCGCCTAAATCTTGGTATTATAGGAAAATACCACACGACTTTTGCTGGAGTAGATTCTTTCTTCTTATATCGAGAGACATTGCATTGCGGACACACCTTTAGTAATTCATATTCGTTTTGAAATAAAATGCAATCGTTAGGACACGCATGAATCCTTTCGTAACTCATGCCAATAGAGCACAAAATCCATTTAGCCTCATAGGTTCGAATGTGAAGTTCATTATCGTCTGGCAACATATCTTTTAAGAGTGTTAATAATTCTGTGAAGCTTTTATCAGACCATCCATTACTCGCTTTTAAGTTGTACAACTTTAATATCGGCAACAGTCTTGTGAATTTAGTACAACCCTTATATAATGGTTTCTCTGCATCACTCAATAAAATCTCAAACATTTTAGGACAATCCCAAAGATCTTCTTCAACTGCTTTTGCAAACTCCTCAACTCGGTCCGGCTCATATGTATATGTATCGAAGTCAGTTGAAGCATATGTCGAACCATTCTCAAAATTAATGTTTGCTTTTTTTTTTCTCACCATGTCTTATCCAACATGTATAGCTTTTTTTTCTCACCGTTCCCTACTAAATGTCCTTCCAATTCATCTTCTCTAACGCGTTATCCAAAACAATATTTTAAACAAGGACAAACGACTCTATTTGGATCTTTTTCATTCTCCGCTGCAAACTCAACAAACTCCTTCACTCCATTTTTGTAACACCCCAATTTTCAAAGTGAGAGTGTATTTTTTTTTCAAACAAATTCATAAAACCAAGAAATAAATAGGGAAATACCTTTGGATAAATGTTTAAGTCATAACGCAACGACATTTAAGTCAATATAATTTACAAGCAGCGGAATAGTTTTTGAAATATGAATCCAAAGTATTTACACATAAAAAAGTGGTACGTGGAACCCATCGAAAATAAAATGTCATGCTGACAATATTAGTATAGGTACAGTCTTCCAATTTAAAATAAACACAATCCAAAAGAAAGACATCTAGTCCCTATATGTCAACCTAATCTGATCATTCTACAAAAAACTATACACCCTAAGTGATCTTCACGCGCCCCGCAAGATCCTCCTAACATAGCTACAGTCAGGTATTTCCATCTACATCCCCATCCACAGGGTACGAACCGGTAGGATTATCCTGGCTCGCATCTGAGGGCAAAGCCCAGATTTCCACAACAGTTGTAAAGGGTCACCAACCGAAATTAACAATTAACACATAACATTTAAGTTTTTAAATGCACAAAATAACCTTTCAACTTAGCATGCACCTTAAAAGGGTTTTGCATATGCTAAATGTTCATATAATACTTTCCAAGTAAAATGAAATCAAAAATAAGGTTTTAATCATTCAAGTAATAAATCTACTGTGCAATCGATTGTCTGACTCAGAATAAAAGTTTCTACTGAGCAAATCAATTGGGAAATCGATTTTCTTAAAGGTTTTTAGTGAATTCTGTATTCTAGCTCTAAATCAATCGATTAGGAAATCGATTTCTTAACTAGCTGAGCCCCTGTAACTTGTCAAATCGATTGGCAAATCGATTTCTTAAATAGTTGAGCCCCTGTAACTTGCCAAATTGATTGGCAAATCGATTTTATTAATGGCTAAGCCCCTGTAACTTGGCAAATCGATTTCTTAAATACCTGAGCCCCTGTAACATTCCAAATCGATTGACAAATCGATTTTATTAATGGCTAAGCCCTTGTAACTTGCCAAATCGATTGGAAAATCGATTTGGTTCAATATCTTTTAACAGAATCGTTGGGAAATCGATTGTTTCTGAGGTTTTTCTAAAACTACATAACTGAATCGATCACCATTACACACAATTCCAAAATATAACACTTAGCACTTATAACACAATCACTACGACATCATGAGCTTCGAAATAGTTTTGCAATCAAACATACTATCACACAATTCCAAAACATCCACACTTGACAATTAAAACACAATCACCTTGACAACTTGAGTTTCGAAATAGTTTTGCAATCAATCACACTTACACAATATTTCAAAATATTACACTTAGCAATTACAACACAATTACCACGACATCTCAAGTTCAAACACTCAATCATAATCTTGAATCTAACATGACTCGTGTGCCAAGCACCCTATTGCAATGCGTATATGCCAAAATGCATGGACTCGGAATTCCAAACCAAAATCCTCCTCGAAGGGCCGTAAATCATAATCGTACCGCCTATCACAGGCCAAAGTACTAAATTACCGAGGTGCCACCTATGACGGGTCTACACGATTTACTAAATAGCGTAAACCATAAACGTACTGCCTATCACAGACCAGTACTGTTTACCGAGGTGCCACCTATCACGGGTCTGCACGATTTACTAAAAGAAAAACGTAAATCGTAAATGTACCGCCTATCACAGGCCAAAGTACTATTTACCGAGGTGTCACCTATCACGGGTCTGCACAATTTACCAAAAATGTGCAGTCTATCGTAGACCTTACACGACGCGACAATCCCCGCAAGGATAAGATGAACCAACAAATCACATGCAATAAACTCGTGGCCCATCCGGTCGCCATGTACTATGAAATGCATGAGCATACTCTGACTCTATCCACGACAATCGTTAAGTCAATGCAGATATTAAAAGATTCCCCATTTTTAATACTCATTTAACTATAACAATTTTCGCGATAATCATTAAGTAAACAAAGGTATTAAGAGATTCCCCATTCTTAATACTCATTTAACTCTAACGATTTTCACTGCAAACATTAAGTAAACAGAGAAATTAAAAGATTCCCCATATTTAATACTCGTTTAAATCTAATGATTTTCATTGTAAACATTAAGTAAACAGAGATATTAAAAGATTCCCCATTTTTAATACTCCTTTAACTCTAATGATTTTGACGACAAACATTAAGTAAAGGTAGATATTAAGAGATTCCCCATTCTTAATACTCATTTAACTCTAATGGTTTTCAAATTCCACACAGAACATACTCAAACATATTCACAAAATCAATCCACAATTCACACCAAATCACATCAATTCGTTTCTCCACAAAATCCAACCAAAACACATCTCAAATTTCATAAGTATTAATTATGAACACGTCAAATACGACGAACACAAATCATCACAACCCACCACTCAAACAAATCAAATCTCATTTCCTCAAAATCATACAATAATGAGTTAAATTCATTTTTCCCCAAAACAATACTTCAACCTAACATAATTATTTTCCACACAACCACAGATAAGTCCCTAAATGCAAACTAAAAGTTTGGAAGGAGCCCTTACCTTAACGTTAGCTTTTACGTGCGACAACGGTACCGCAAATAAATCCGGTAAAATCTCGGCTCGTGACGTCGCTTCCAAAGTTAGTTCACTAGCACCGTAGCGTGGTGGTGAGCAACTTTCCCTTCTATCCCTTTGTGAAACGAAGCTTAGATCTAGATGAAACGTCGAGGTTTGTGTTTGACGGTTTGAAAATCCCTAACACCGTTTTTCTTCGTTTTCGAATCAAAGAGAAAGAATGAAGCTGAGAAATCTTTGCTTTCACACCCACCAAGCCTTGGTTTCCTATTATTCCTATTTCTTTCCTTTTTCCTTCCTTTCCTTTTCTTTCTCTCTCTCTATATATATATATATACAACAAATATCTAAAAATATCAAGATATTTCATAAAATTACCATTTCACCCATAACCTCTCAAAACCACTTTTTGTTAAAAATATCTACTATCGTCGCAACTCAATTGATAGATACAATTTTTAGCAACTCGAGATATTTTTAACAAAACTCCCCAGAATTAAATTCTTCGTAAAAGATCCACCGCAATTAATTTAATTTATTTACCGACGAATAATTTTAATCGGGGCATAAAATATATTTTTGGGCATTTAAGCTCACAAAATATTAATAACTTGGCTAAAAAGCCTCCAAGTTCAATACCCAAAATACACTAAAATACATAAAGTGTAATTTAAAATTATGGGTCTTACATTACTACCCCCCTAAAATTAGTTTCGTCCTCGAAGCTACGCGTCGATAAATAACTCTGGGTGTTGTTCTCTCATCTTTCTCTCCAGTTCCCAAGTCGCATCTCCAGTAATTGGGTTCCAAATCACCTTGACCAACAATACATCCTTGGTCCTCTATCGCTTAATCTTCCTGTCATCAATTCTCACAAGTGGTACTTCGAATGACAAGTTATCCTTCAGTTGGATTGTGTCTGGTTCGATCACATGAGATGGATCTGCAAGATATTTCCTTAATTGTGACACATGAAACACGTCATGAATAATGGACAGTATCGGAGGCAATGCAATCCGATAAGCAACAGGCCCAATTCGTGCAGAAATCTGATATGGTCCAATGAATTTCAGAGTCAACTTCTTCGATTTCAAGGCTCTACCAACTCCAGTAGTAGGTGTGACTCTTAGAAATACATGGTCACCTGTTCGAATTCTAAAAGTCTGCGACGCTTGTCCGCGTAACGCTTCTGACGATCTTGTGAAGTCTTCATTTTCTCCTTGATCTTCTTTACCTTAGTTGTAGTCTGTTGCACCATTTTTGGTCCGACAATCATACTTTCACCGTCCTTATACCAACACAAGGGCGTTTGACACTTGCGCCCATATAAAGCCTCATATGGTGCCATTCCAATGCTTGCGTGGAAACTATTGTTGTAGGTGATCTCAATCAATGGAAGTACATCATCCCAACTTCCTCTATCATCTAATACACATGTTCTCAATAGATCCTCCAGGGACTGATTTGTCCTTTCAGTCTGTCCGTCCGTTTGTGGATGGTAAGCTGAACTCAATCGTAGTTTCGTTCCCAACACTTCGTGCAATGCTCCCCAAAAATGAGATGTGAACTTCGGATCACGGTCTGATACAATACTCGATGGTACTCCGTGTAATCTCACAATCTCAGCAATGTAGATTTCTGTTAGCTTATCTACCTTATAGGTGGTCTTTACTGGCAAAAAGTGTGCGGATTTAGTCAGTCGATCCGCTATCACCCATATAGAATCATTCTTTCTCCTTGTTTTTGGCAATCCAGTTATAAAATCCATGGAAATATTGTCCCACTTCCATTCAGGTATATCTAAAGGTTGCAACATCCCAGCTGGTTGCTGATGTTCTACCTTCGCTTTCTTACAAGTTAGACAAGTTGATACATACTCTGCTACATGTTTCTTCATTCATGGCCACAAATAATTCTGTCTCAAATCCTGATACATCTTTGTTGCCCCAGGATGAATACTAAACTTACTCTTGTGAGCCTCTTCTAAAATTGTTTTCCTCATATCTGTAATTTCTGGTACACAAATCCTACCATTACATCGCAAAATATTATCTGATCCAATCTTAAACTCAGTTGTCTTCCCTTGCACTATTAGGCTCCTCTTCTCTTGAATTAAGACGTCATCTTGAGAATTTGCAATGTCTTCAAGTAGTCCACTCAAAATCTTAATCATTCCGAATTTCAAAATTCCCGGTGCAAACTCTACGTTCAAGTGTAGGTCTCTAAAAGCTTCCCACAACTCTTGTTGTCTAGCCATAATTGTTGAAGACACCGATAAACTTCTTCTACTCAACGCATCAGCCACTACATTGGCCTTCCCAGGGTGGTACTGCAGTGTGAAATCAAAATCATTAAGAGTCTCCATCCATCGTCTCTGGCACATGTTCAATTCCTTCTGATCAAACAAATATTTCAAACTTTTATGGTCACTGAACACTGTGAACTTGCACCCATATAAATAGTGCCTCCAGATCTTCAATGCAAAAACAACAGCAGCAAGCTCCAAATCATGAGTAGGATAGTTTCTCTCATGAATCTTCAATTGCCTTGAGGCATAAGCCACAGCTTTCTTGTGTTGCATCAGAACACATCACAATCCTTGGTGAGATGCATCACAATAAACTTCATAGGGTTCATCTGATTGCGGTAATGCCAATACTGGTGAGGTCGTCAATTTTCTCTTTAGTAATAGAAAATTTTCCTCACACTTCTTCGTCCATGCGAACGGTAGATCTTTTCTTGTAAGTTGTGTCAACGGAGTCACAATCTTAGCAAAACCTTCAATAAACCTCCTGTAGTACCCTGCCAGTCCTATGAAACTTCGTTTGTCAGTGACAGTCTGAGGCTGTCTCCAAGCAAGAACCACCTCAATCTTAGCCGGATCTACACCGATTCCTTCCTTGGTTATCACATGTCCTAAGAAATTCACTTCTTCTAGCCAAAACTCACACTTCGACAGATTGGCATACAATTGCTTCTCGCGTAAAATCTCAAGAACTTGACGTAAATGTTCTCCATGCTCTTATTCAGTTTTTGAATAAATTAATATATCATCAATGAACACCACAACAAATTTATCAAGGAATGGACTAAAGATTCTGTTCATGTAGTCCATGAAAATTGCTGGTGCATTGGTAACTCCAAACGGCATAACAAGATATTCATAATGTCCATAACGGGTTCTGAAAGCAGTTTTCTAAATATCCCATTCCCTTACTCGAATCTGATGGTAACCCGACTTCAAGTCAATCTTCGAAAATATCGCGGCCCCTCTCAATTGAACCATTAAATCATCGATGAGTGGCAAAGGATAACGATTCTTAATAGTTGCCTAATTAAGCTGTCTATAATCCACACATAAGCGCGAGCTTCCGTCCTTCCTCTTAACTAGCAAAATTGGAGCTCCCCATGGCGATACACTTGGTCTAATAAATTTCTTCTCCAACAAATCTTCAATCTGGCCTTTGAGCTTATTTAATTCCAATGGCGACATTCAATACGGTGCCATTGAAATAGGTCCAATTCCTGGGTGCAAATCAATAAAAAATTCCACTTCTCTTACTGGTGGCAATCCTGGAATTTCCGTTGGAAATACGTCCCGGTACTCATTTACAAGCATCACATCTTCTATGTTCACATTTATCTTTGCCTCCACATTAGCCAGAGACAAAAACTCATGAGTTCCTTCTCTTAGCGACACTCGGAGTTTGTTAGCATCTAGATACTTAACAACTCCTGGTTCGGGGAAAAGAACCAATTTGCGAGCACAATCCAAGATCACATAATGATACGACATCCAATCCATACCGAGAATGACCTCGAGTGATGGTAGAGGTAAACAAATCAAATTAACCAAGAAATCCCTATTCTGAATAGTTATTTGACAATGTAAACATGCAGGATTTACTGTCAAAGTCTTAGCAGGTGTGGAAACAACCAAATCAAAAGGTGAAGCAGACACATATAACCTCAAACGATTCACACAAACCATAGCAATGAAGGAATGGGTTGCCCCCGAATCAAAAAGTGCAGTTAGAGTGTTACATGCAATCTCACAACCCCGTTGAATCAGATTGTCAGATGAATTCACTTCTTCAGCACTCACACAATAAATGCATCCTCTAGCAGTAGGACGAGTAGCCCTAGTTACATTCACAACTAGTTCCACCTTTGGAGCCGTGCAATCCTTTGCCATGTGCCCTAGCTTCTGACAATTGTAGCAGGTGAGAATATTAGGGGTACAAGCACTAGCATAATGTCCCTCTTCCCCACATTGGAAACATCGAACCGCTCGTCCCAATTATCTTTAGAAATTCTGGTTCCCCGGGCGATTATGCCCACCGTTGTTATTTTGTGGTCGATTATAAGGTTTGGCAACTTGTTTCCCCTTTGTTGTTCTGATGATTCACCCGACTAGGCCCTCCTGAACTAAAATTCCCTCCTCGGCTAGCCCTCTAATTCTTCATATCCTCAACTTCTCTACATTTTTCCACAAGAACTTGGAAACGTTGAATTCCCAAGGGTAAGACAGAGTCTTGAATCTCATCCTTTAGTTCGTCTTGGAAACGATGACACATGAATGGTTCATCAATCTGTTCACGGAAAAACCTAAAATGCCTTGATTGCGATTCAAACTTAGAAGCATATTCGCCCACGGTCATGTTCCCCTGATGCAGTTTCCGAAAATCATCACCCAGTTTAGTCCTGGTACTCATCGCGAAGTATTTGTCTAAAAACTTCCTTTTGAATGATTCCTAATTCCCCTCCTCGTGAGCTGATCCCATCAACAATCTTGTACTCCTCTACCAGTACTCAGCATCCCTCAATAGCATATAAGTGGCATAGTTGACCTTCACTCCCGCGTGACAGTTAATCATTTCGAAGATCTTTTCCACTTCTTGGATCCATTGATCCGCTTTCTCTGAATTCTCATCTCCCCTAAACTTGGGAGGATTGTAATGACGAAAGTATTCTAATCCTCTTGACTCTGCAGCACGAATCTCTCTTTCCCTCTTCTCAAGATCACGTTGAGTCTTGGCAGCAGTCTTTGCAGCAACAGAAGCCGCCATGTTAATCATAGCCTCCTCCATTCAATCATCCCTATTAGCATTGGCTCTCGAAGCGTCATTCCTTCTTGGCGGCATGGTTTTCCTATAAAAACATCATCAAGTAGAGTCTTAACACTACTTCAAATAATTCCAAAACTAACTTTCGAATATAACAACACATAATAACTATCCCTAGTCTGACAACTCAGACCAATTACCCCGACGCATGTCAGATAACGACTCTCAACACATAGGTTGACCTGTAGTCTATAACCAAAAACTCCACATCTCGAAAGAAATCTAGACCAAAGCTCTGATACCACAATGTAACACCCTAATTTTCAAAGCGAGAGTATATTTTTTTTTTCAATCAAATTCATAAAACCAAGAAATAAATAGTGAAATACCTTTGGATAAATGTTTAAGTCATAACGCAACGACATTTAAGTCAATATAATTTACAAGCAGCGGAATAGTTTTTGAAATATGAATCCAAAGTATTTACACATCAAAAAGTGGTACGTGGAACCCATCGGAAATAAAATGTCATGCTGACAATATTATTATAGGTACAGTCTTCCAATTTAAAATAAACACAATCCAAAAGAAAGACATTTAGTCCCTATACGTCAACCTAATCTGATCATTCTACAAAAAACTATACACCCTGAGTGATCTTCACGCGCCCTGCAAGATCCTCCTAACATAGCTCCAGTCAAGTGTTTCCATCTACATCCCCATCCACATGGTACGAACCGGTAGGATTATCCTGGCTCTCATCTGAGGGCAAAGCCCAGATTTCCACAACAGTTGTAAAGGGTCACCAACCGAAATTAACAATTAACCCATAACATTTAAGTTTTTAAATGCACAAAATAACCTTTCAACTTAGCATGCACCTTAAAAGGGTTTTCCATATGCTAAACGTTCATATAATACTTGCCAAGTAAAATGAAATCAAAGATAAGGTTTTAACCATTCAAGTAATAAATCAACTGTGCAATCGATTGTCTGACTCAGAATAAAAGTTTCTACTGAGCAAATCGATTGGGAAATCGATTTTCTTAAAGGTTTTTAGTGAAACCTGTACTCTGGTCTAAATCAAACGATTGGGAAATCGATTGGGTTATCGATTTCTTAACTAGCTGAGCCCTTTTAACTTGCCAAATCGACTGCAAATCGATTTCTTAAATAGCTGAGCCCCTGTAACTTGTCAAATCGATTGGCAAATCGATTTCTTAAATAGCTGAGCCCCTGTAACTTGCCAAATTGATTGGCAAATCGATTTTATTAATGGCTAAGCCCCTGTAACTTGGCAAATCGATTTCTTAAATACCTGAGCCCTTGTAACTTGCCAAATCGATTGACAAATCGATTTTATTAATGGCTAAGCCCCTGTAACTTGCCAAATCGATTGTTTCTAAGGTTTTTCTAAAACTACATAACAGAATTGATCACCATTACTCACAATTCCAAAACATAACGCTTTGCACTTATAAGACAATCACTACGACATCATGAGCTTCGAAATAGTTTTGCAATCAAACATACTATCACATAATTCCAAAACATCCACACTTGACAATTAAAATACAATCACCATGACAACTTGAGTTTCGAAATAGTTTTGCAATCAATCACACTTACACAATATTTCAAAACATAACACTAAGCAATTACAACGCAATTACCACGACATCTCATGTTCAAACACTCAAATCATATTCTTGAATCTAACATGACTCGGTGCCAAGCACCCTAATGCAATGCGTATATGCCAAAATGCATGGACTCGGAATTCCAAACCAAAACCCTCCTCGAAGGGTCGTAAATCATAATCGTACCGCCTATCACAGGCCATAGTACTAAATTACCGTGGTGCCACCTATCACGGGTCTGCACGATTTACTAAAAAGCGTAAACCATAGACGTACTGCCTATCACATACCAGTACTTTTTACCGAGGTGCCACCTATCACGGGTCTACACGATTTAATGGTGAATAATGGCCTCAGATGTGCTAAAAACTTATATGACAGTTTATATGCAATTTCCAGAATTACAAAGCTGTTTAACAAAATGCAATTTTATTAAACAATAATCAAACAGGGTCCCAAGGAATTGATTCTAGGCGAAGGTTCACAATTTTATGTATGATCAAATAACTAGTTCAGCGGATATAGTAATTGTTAGGCAGATTGATCAAGATACAAACATGCCAAATTAACAATTCAAGCAATATCAATTAATCCCGAATTATGGCTAACGCATGCAATCAAGATTAATCAAACAATCATACAATGCAAGATTAAAATAAAGAGTAAGGGATAGAAAGTAGTGTACCGAGATTTTTATTCTGGTTCAGCCGTTTCTGTGACGGCCTACATCCAGTCCTAAGATCAAACCGATCTTAGCCTTTTCCAATAGAATCTTGTAGAGTAGTTTTACAGATGTTCCAGCACTCCCGACCTATCAATCTTAAAACATTCTCCCTATTCTATCTTTCACAACCACTGTATCCCAGAGTTTTTCTCTGAACTCTTCCAAGATCACAGCAAAGTTTCTTCTTGATCAACCCTCTCAACAACGAAGATAACTACCAGCTTCAATGCTGGATTTTTCTCGGTTCTTTGTTTACAGAATATTTGTTACAGAAAAATACAACATGAATTACATAATTTGTCTCAATCACTTGCAATGAATCTCACACAAGAAGTTGTTCTCCAATTTGAGTGTATGTGAGATCTTTTTCTTTTTCTCTCAAGAAGTCTTTTTCAGCTCTCTATTGTTCATCAATAATCGTTGGTTCTGGGTTTGAATAAGTATTATCAAAATGTGTTCAAACATTTCTGTGTGTTCTTCAGTTCTGAGAGAAAGTGATTGAAAACAGTTTATATAGTTTCTGAAAAACAATAGACAAATCGATTTACCAATGGATTTATTAATGTAATAAAACAAGCTCAATCGATTGCCCAATCAATTATCGCGAGTCCTGTTTTTCTTGAATCTTGAAACTACATAAACTAATCGATTACCTAATCGATTATTTTAATGCATCTTTCAGAAAATTATGTGCAGTTCATAATGGATTCGATTGCCTAATGGATTACATATGTTTTGTTCCAACAACGAGATCAAAACAATCGATTACTCAATCGATTCATTAATTCACACAAGCGATTCATTAAGTCACATAATCGATTTGGCCATATACTAAGTGTTCCCTGTAACTCAAATTTTTCTTCCAATCGATTTGCCAATCAATTTGGTTTAAAATAGGGATTTAGCTTATTCCAAGTAGATCAGTGTGCCAATCAATTAAGTGTTATGTTTCTGAAAGAATGATTTTACCAGTTGGTTCATGTCAATCGATTACCTAATCGATTGATACGAAACATGTAACACAAGAATTTGTCACAATGGATTGTCCAATCGATTGTGTTTGTCTCAGACCAAGTTCCTTTTAAAATCTCATTTAAGACATCAATTTGCCAATCGATTAGTTTATTAGGTGGCTTGGCCCTATGACTTTGCACTATCGATTTGTCTATCGATTTTTACAATCAATTTTAGTCTTGTGATTTGAGCAATCGATTTTCCAGTCGATTAGCCTGCCAAAACGCTTGCCTCTGACTTGCACAGTTTTTAACAAAGATTGTGCCAGTCGATTGCCTAATCGATTAGCTTAATCTCAGACTAAACATTTTCATTCAACCCTTTTACAAAATCGATTTCCTAATCGATTTTCTCAGTGAATATTCCAACATTTGTTGATTCCTTTAGTTCCAAGCTATTGTCTCAAGTATGTAGGGTTGAGTTGTTGTTCCTGAAATCTTACTCAATCAAAATGTTAGATTTATCGCATGATATAAGAACATTGTATGTTTGTTAATTATGTCAAAATTATGATTAAGGGGACTTAAGTCCAACAATCTCCCCCTTTTTACATAAGTGACAAACATAAAATTTTAACTTGAGTAGCACATTTGAAGATATAACATTACAATTATCATAAAAACAAGCTCCCCCTAAATTTAAGCAGTCATTGTACATGTAAGTAACACAACAACATATTATCCATTATCATAGCATGCTGTTTACAAATTTATATCAAGGCTAGAGCTTAACAACAACAACAAATTTAGCACTACATGCAGTATCAGAGTTGACAACAACAAAAAGGTTAGCACTACATGCAGTATCAGAGTTGTCATGATCAAAATTATCATGCAGTATCAGAGCACTTATGAGTTATCATGATCAAAATTATCATGAAATATCATAGCAGTATAAGTGCCAGTATCAGAGGAAAATATCAAAGCAAAAGTATTAGAGCAAAAGTACCAATATCAGAGTAATATATCACTATATCAGAGTACTTTTAACAATATATCAGAGTAGCAATATGCTAATTTGCAGCGCAGTAACACAAGTTATAAATTCTCTCCCCCTTTGTCAGTTAATGAAAAAAGCATTGAAAGGAGAGAGAACAACATAAAACAAAGTTCCTCCCCCTATGTTAGTAAACATGAGCATTGGGGAATATAGCAAATTATAGCAGATTATGGCAGAATATAGCAATGTTAAATTTGGTACTCTTTATGGTGTTAGAGCATTCACAAACCAGGGTATCAGAGCAAAAACAAATGCAGATGAAACAAATTATGGCAGTAGATCATAGACCAATTTAATAAACGTGCTCATTTTTCATAAAGTTCATAAAATGGTACACAGAGCAAACAAAAAGAAAGTACAACAATATAAGACCATTACATCACAACAAAGAATCTAAAAACCTAAATTCCTAAACTAGGTTGTTCCTCACTTTTACCTAAGGGAGAGGTAGAGACCGTTGTATTACCCTCAGCAGGTGTCTCCTCAACGTGAGGTTCAGAACTATCTAGGGTAGAGGGATTTTGTTCCTCTTTTGCTTGCCGGCCTAAATTCGCAATATCTTCAAAAGATAGCTTAATGCCTAAATGTACTTGCATTGCGTCAACATCCTGAACAACAGAGGTCAAGAATGCCAGGAGTGTCTTCAAGGCAGCTTCTATTCGAGCATTTGAAGCTTGCATCTTAGCGTTGTGAGCTAGATGAGCTTCCATGAACTTCAGCATCTTTGCTAAGTACTCAGGAGGGGCTGCTACTGGCTCAGCAGCTTGTTACGTACTTGGCTGAGCTGGTTCTGTAGTCGTCTGCAGTCGAATCCAGATGTCGTGCACTCTCTTCAATTGCATTTGATTGACAACTGTTTCTCCAAAGAAGAGAGTGGTTTTAGAAGATTCTTCATTGACTAATGACACTTTGAAATGTCTCAGAATCTTTGTGATCAATTGTGGGTAGGGAAGTACCTGCTTTCCCTGTGCTGCCTCCAACATGTGCCTAAGCACAATCCATGTCTAGCTCATCTTGAGCTCCTTGGACAGCCCCCACAACAAAATCAAGTCCAACTTCTGGACCACTGAATGGTTTCCAGATCTGGGGACGAGCATCCGGGTCAAGGTATACATCCGCATCCGACGATGGACCTTCATTTGACCAATTGGGAGTGAAATAGTTTCCACGAACCCATCGACCATCAAGTCCTTCACAGCAGTGTGTCGATCAAACGAAGCTTCCCAACCTTGATCTGCAGCTTCAGCCTCAGAACTACCATCAACTTAATTTCCATGGAAGGGCAATCCTGACAAATCTGAAAATTCTTCAAAAGACAAGGAGATTCTTTTCCCTTTGACTTCAGCTTTGAAGCCATTGTCAATGAGCTTGAAGGTGGAATAGAATTCCCTAATCAACTTCGAATAAGTATCAAGTGTGGAGGAGAGGAAATTTTCAAGACCATGAAACCTCAAATGGTTTTGAAAAGTAAAACCATCTGAATCAAAATAGGTGAAATCCAGAGCCCTAGCCTCATGGATTTTTCTTTTTAGAAAATCAGGTGAGATAACAGATTCTGCAGCTTTATCTTTGGAGGAAGAAGTTTTCTTTGGAGGAGGAGAAGAAACTGTTTTCTTCTTTTTCTGAGGAACCTCCTTCATAGCATCAGCCATGAGCTTTTTAGAAGGGGGCTCCTTTCTCTTCTTAGATTTCCCTTGATCGACTGCGACAACTTTGCCTTTGTCTTGGGCAAGAATTTTGTGAGTAGGAATTGGTACTCGTTTTGAAATAGTTGGTGGAGGAGAGGGGGTTCGCCCACTTGAAGATGAAGAAGGTGATGGAGTTCTTGGCTGGGTTTGTTTTACTCGAGCCATTATAATGTGTGTTAGAATGGAGAAGTATATCAAGGATAGTTTGGAAGATGAAGATGATGAGCAGCAGCAAAGAAGTTTTGAGAAAATCTGGAAAAACTGAAAGAAAATCGATTTAGGGCTTAGAAAGGATGACTGGAATCGATTGGCAACTGTTCAATTTATACTTTCAGAACGCGTCAATCGATTGGACAATCGATTATGTTACCGTTGCTGGCGAACATAAATCGATTGGGGTCACAATTACCTTCCAACGACTAGTAAAAATATTGTAACGGTCACTTTGTGAATCGATTCCCAAATCGATTGCCTTTATTTACACAATCGCAGTCCAAATCGATTATTCATATCAGTTCAGAAATTTCCATATCAGTTCAGGAACTTCTCAATCTCAGAAGTGATTCCCAAATCGATTTACTAAAGGTGAAGAATTTGAAACATTTAACAAATCGATTTCCAAATCGACGTTCGGGCTGGAGTTTGAAAGAATGTCTCATTGTTGAAATCTGGGATAGAGATAATCGATTTCCAAATTGATTATTTAAACTAAAGTAATCGCTTTCGAAGTCGATTGGATTGGGGAATAATCTATCATATGCAGAAACCTGGGTTTAGCAAATCGATTCACCAATCGATTATCGTGTTGTCTAATCTAACAAATTAGACATTGTGCATCATCAATCGATTTTACAATCGACTTCATAAAGCACATTTCCTATTTATCCACAGGATAATCGATTTTCCAATCGATTTGGCATATGTATCAGATTTCATTATGATCAATTATTCACAGTTAATGTGAAGGAAACTTTCCTTGGGCAAAGCTTTGGTAAATATGTCAGCCAACTGATTAGTTGTATTGACATACTCAAGCTTTATGTTCCTATTTTGAAATTGGTCCCTTATGAAGTGATGCCTTATCTCAATGTGCTTGGTTCTAGAATGCATCATTGGATTCTTGGTGATGCTAATTGCACTTGTGTTGTCACACATGATAGGCACAGTCCCTAAATCAACACCAAAATCATATAGGTGTTGTTTCATCCAAAGGATCTGAGCACAGCAGCTTCCAGCTGCAATGTATTCAGCTTCAGCTGTAGATAGTGCAATGCTGGTTTGTTTCTTGCTAAACCAAGACACAAGGGACTTTCCTAGTAAGTGACAAGTACCTGAGGTACTTTTCCTATCTAGTTTGCATCCAGCAAAGTCTGAATCAGAATATCCAACTAAGGAACAAGTAGATCCCTTAGGATACCACAAGCCAAGACTCTTAGTTCCTACTAGATATCCGAATATCCTCTTTACCGCACTAAGGTGAGACTCTTTGGGATTGGATTGGTACCTTGCACACATGCAAACACTGAACATGATGTCAGGCCTGCTTGTTGTAAGATAGAGCAATGATTCTATCATACCCCTAAACCTTGTAACATCTACAGGTTTACCCTTCTCATCCCTATCTAAATGGTTTCCTTGACTCATGGGAGTATCAATGGACTTAAGGTTATCAAAACTGAATTTCTTTATCAAATCATTGCAGTATTTAGTTTGACTAATGAAAATGTCTTGCTTGCTTTGGTTAATTTGAAATCCCAAGAAATAAGATAGTTCACCCATCATTGACATTTCAAATTTACCTTTCATTAAGTTTTCAAAATCTTTGCACAACTTATTGTTTGTAGATCCAAAGATTATGTCATCAACATAAACTTGGACCAGCAAGATGTCATTTCCATTAGTTTTTATAAAAAGTGTCTTGTCAACATTTCCTCTTAAAAAGTTTTGTTCAATGAGGAAATTGCTAAGCTTCTCATACCAAGCTCTTGGAGCTTGTTTCAACCCATAGAGGGCTTTTGTTAGCTTGTAAACATGATTAGGCAAATTAGGATTTTCAAAACCAGGTGTTTGGCTAACAAAAACTTCCTCTTGGATATCACCATTGAGAAAGGCACTTTTCACATCCATTTGATAAAGCTTGAAGTCCATTATACAAGCATAAGCAAGTAGGATTCTAATGGCTTCTAACCTAGCTACAGGGGCATAGGTTTCATCAAAATCTATCCTTCTTCCTGATTGTAGCCCTTAGCTACTAGCCTAGCTTTGTTCCTAGTGATCACTCCATTCTCATCTAGTTTGTTCCTAAACACCCATCTCGTTCCTATGATGTGGTTATTGTCTGGTTTAGGAACTAGGGTCCACACCTTGTTTCTCTCAAACTAGTTTAACTCCTCTTGCATAGCAAGTATCCACTCACTATCTAATAGAGCTTCCTTAATGTTCTTGGGCTCAATCTGAGATACAAAGGCTGTAAAATTGCAGAAATGTCTATGGTTCCTCCTAGGTGCAACTCCTTTAGAGATATCCCCTATTATGTTGTCTATGGGGTGGTTCTTATTGAACTTCCATTCCCTAGGTAGGTCATCAGTCCGTAATGGCTCTACACAGTCATTACTAGTTGGAGGTACAGGTTCAATAGGTTCTAATGGTTCAGATTCTACAACTTCATCCAAAGAAGCATCAACCATAGGTGGAGTATTGTTCAAGTTTTCAGCAAATCATTCATCAAATTTCACATGAACTGACTCTACTATGGTTTTTGTTCTTTTGTTGTAGATTCTATAGGCTTTGCTAGTTTGGGAGTAGCCTAGAAAGATACCCTCATCTGCCTTGGGGTCAAACTTACCTAGGTGTTCTTTGCCATTGTTTAAAACAAAGCATTTACAACCAAAAACCCTAAAGTAAGAAATGTTTGGCTTTCTACCCTTGTACAACTCATAGGGAATTTTTCTAAGCAGTGGCCTAATTAGAACTCTATTGACAACATGTGTGGTAGTGTTAATTGCATCAGCCCAGAAATACTTAGGAACAATTGAGTCTTTAAGCATAGTCCTAGCTAATTCCTCTAAAGACCTATTTTTCCTTTCTACTACTCCATTTTGTTGTGGAGTCCTAGGGGTTGAGTACATATGATGAATACCATTCTGTTCATAGTAAGTATCAATGAATCATTTTGGAATTCACCTCCATGATCACTTTTGATAGACACTATTTTCTGACTAGTTTCATTTTGTTCCAAGTTTGCAAACTTTTTGAAAACAGAAAAAGCTTCACTTTTATGAGTCAGAAAGAAAGTCCAGGTGAACCTAGAATAGTCCTCAATTAACACAAAACCATACAGATTGCCACCAAACCTTCTCACATGAGAAGGACAAAAAAGGTCCATGTGAACTAACTGCAAAACCTATTGGTTTTGACCATATCTATTGAGGGAAAGGAAGATCTAACAAGCTTACTTTTCTCACAGGAATCACAAAGTCTATCCTTAGCAAATTTCCTATTGGGGAGTCCTATAACTAACTGCTTACTAACAAGTTTATTTAGATGATCTATATGAATATGAGCTATACATTTATGCCATAACCAAGTTTCATCTGAATTAGATAACAAATAGCAGATATTACTAGGCATAGAATCAAAGTCAAGCATATAAATGTTGTTGATTCTTTCACCTACTAATTTCATGTCTTTGTTAACATTATGCTCAATTATACAAGACTTAGGTGTAAAGCGTACCTGGAATCCTTTATCACATAATTGACTTATACTTAGAAGATTATGTTTTAATCCTTCTACGTACAAGACATTGTTGATCACAGCAGTTGACTCACTGCCAATGTCACCAATACCACAAATTTTACCCTTATTGTTGTCACCATACTTGACAAATCAACCATCCTTTAAAGTTAGAGACAAGAATTTAGACTTGTCCCCTGTCGTGTGCTTTGAGCAACCACTATCTAGGTACCATTGGTGCCTATTGGATGTCAAGCACACCTGCAATACAAAATCAAAATCTGGTTTTAGGTACCCAATTTAAATTGGGTCCTGGGGGGTTAGTTTCAACTATTTGTGTCTTTGCTACCCAAATTTGTTTCCATCCCCTGTTGGCTAATCTTTTCAATTTACAATTAGACACAAAGTGTCCTTTTCTACAATAGAAATTACATGAGCCAACAAAGGATGAATGTGATTTTGGTTTAGTAAAGATGTCATACATATTCATTGATCTAACAAATTTCTAATTATGTTTGACAGTCATATTTTGCATATAACCAATTCCACGTCTAGTTCTATTCTGATTAGCATGCATATTTGGGTTAAAACCAAGTCCATATTTTTCATTAACATGTCTCTGGTTGCTAAGAATGACATTCAGTTTATTCTTACTGCTAGAAAACTTCAATAAATCAGACTTCAATGATGCAACCGTTTTCTCATGTTCAATGCATCTTGCAGATTTATCATGTGAATCCTTCTTTAATTGTTCATACAAGTCCTCAATTTTCCCATGATCATTTTTCATTTGTTCATGCATCATACATTGTTGTTCAAGCATTTTCTTAGTATTCAATAATTGTTTAATAGAATTGACATACTCATCATGCAGTTCATTGAATGCTTCATGCAGTTCATCATAGGAAGGGTTATATTGAGAACATACCTCACTTTCTGATTCAGAATCTGTGTTAGCCATAAGGCACGGATTTGCTTCTTCTTCTGAAGAAGAAATAGAGGATTCTTCGTTGTCATTCCATGCAACATATGCTTTTCTGGTCTTGGGAGCTGGTTCCTTGCCTTTAGCCTTTGCAGTCCTATTTTTGTTTTGCAATTTGTAGCACTCAGACTTTATATGACCTGTTTTTCCACACTCATAATAGGTTATGGTCTTGCTGTCATTTGTCTTAGAACTTGAAGGCTTTCTGAACTTATTGTCTTTCTTTTTCAGAAATTTTTTAAACTTCTTGACAAGTAAACCAATCCCAGGCTCTTCATCAGGTTCACTGCTTGACTCATTCGAGCAGCTTTCTTGTTCAGGTTTTGATTGGTGAGCTTGGGCTTTCAACGACAGTCCTTTTAGTTTTATATCAATTTGTTCAGCTTCATTGAGTCTATGCAATTCAATTTCATGTTCTCTGAGTTTACCGAAGAGCGTAGCTATTGCCATGCCGCTTAGATCTTTGGATTCTACTATGGTGGTGATTTTTGGTTGCCACTCTCTAGTCAAACACCTCATCAACTTGCTGATTTGCTGATCATTGTCAATCTCCTTGCCTAAGGCATTTAGGTTGTTGATTATGTGCGTAAACCGGGTCTGCATGTCATTTACTGATTCTTCCTTTTTCATACTAAACAATTCATACTCGTGCATGAGAGTATTAATTCGTGCTCTCTTTACGTCTGTGGTACCTTCATGAGTCTGTTGAAGAGTGTCCCACATCTCTTTTGCTGATTTGCAATTAGAGACTTTGAAGAATTCATCATGACTTAAGACGGAGGTTATAATGTTCTTAGCTTTGGCATTGTACCCAACTTTCTTTTTGTCATCCTCAGACCAGTCACTTTTAGGTTTCAGAATTGCTGATTCACCAGTACCTGCTATAGTTGGCACAAAAGGTCCATTTTCTACAGCATCTAAAATATCAATACCGCTAGCTTCAAGAAAAATTAGCATACGCTGTTTCCAATACATGTATGCGGCCCCGTTAAAAGCAGGAGGCCTAGCCAGAGAACCACCTTCTCCTAGGAATTCTGAGGTCATTTTATATTTATGAGTGTTATTCTAAGAAAAAGACAGGCTCTTGATGCCAATTGTTGGTAAATAATATGGCGCCTCAGATGTGCTAAAAACTTATATGACAGTTTATATGCAATTTCCAGAATTACAAAGCAGTTTAACAAAATGCAATTTTATTAAAGAATAATCAAACACGGTCCCAAGGAATTGATTCTAGGCGAAGGTTCACAATTTTATGTATGATCAAATAACTAGAGCAGCGGATATAGTAACTGTTAGGCAGATTGATCAAGATACAAACATGCCAAATTAACAATTCAAGCAATATCAATTAATCCAGAATTATGGCTAACGCATGCAATCAAGATTAATCAAACAATCATACAATGCAAGATTAAAATAAAGAGTAAGGGATAGAAAGTAGTGCACCGAGATTTTTATACTGGTTCAGCCGTCTCTGTGACGGCCTACGTCCAGTCCTAAGATCAAACCGATCTTAGCCTTTTCCAATAGAATCTTGTAGAGTAGTTTTACAGATGTTCCAAAACTCTCGGCATATCAATCTTAAAACACTCTCCCTATTATATCTTTCACAACCACTGTATCCCAGAGTTCTTCTCCGAACTCTTCCAAGATCACAGCAAAGTTATTTCTTGATCAGCCCTCTCAACAACGAAGATAACTACCAGCTTCAATGCTGGATTTTTCTCGGTTCTTGGTTTACAGAATATTTGTTACAGAAAAATACAAAATGAAATACAGAATTTGTCTCAATCACTTGCAATGAAACTCACACAAGAAGTTGTTCTCCATTTTGAGTGTTTGTGAGATCTTTTTCTTTTTCCCTCAAGAAGTCTTTTTCAGCTCTCTATTGATCATCAATAATCGTTGGTTCTGGGTCTAAAAAAGTAGTATCAAAATGTGTTCAAACGTTTCTCTGAGTGTTCTTCAGTTTTGAGAGAAAGTGATTGAAAACAGTTTATATAGTTTCTGAAAAACAATAGACAAATCAATTTACCAATCGATTTATTAATGTAATAAAACAGGCTCAATCGATTGCCCAATCGATTATCGCGAGTCTTGTTTTTCTTGAATCTTGAAACTACATAAACTAATCGATTACCTAATCGATTATTTTAATGCATCTTTCTGAAAATTATGTGCAGTTCATAATGGATTCGATTGCCTAATCGATTACATATGTTTTGTTCCAACAACGAGATCAAAACAATCGATTACTCAATCGATTATTTAATTCACACAAGCGATTCATTAAGTCACATAATCGATTTGGCCATATACTGAGTGTTCCCTGTAACTCAAATTTTCCTTCCAATCGATTTGCCAATCGATTTGGTTTAAAACAGGGATTTAGTTTATTCCAAGTAAATCAGTGTGTCAATCGATTAAGTGTTATGTTTCTGAAAGAATGATTTTACCAGTTGGTTCATGTCAATCGATTACCTAATCGATTGATACCAAACTTGTAACACAAGAATTTGTCACAATGGATTGTCCAATCGATTTTGTTTGTCACAGACCAAGTTCCTTTTGAAATCTCATTTAAGACATCGATTTGCCAATCGATTAGTTTATTAGGTGGCTTGGCCCTGTGACTTTACACAATCGATTTGTCAATCGATTTTTACAATCAGTTTTAGTCTTGTGATTTGAGCAATCGATTTGCCAGTCGATAAGCCTGCCAAAAGGCTTTCCTCTGACTTTCACAGTTTTTAACAAAGATTGTGCCAGTCGATTGCCTAATCGATTAGCTTTATCACAGACTAAACATTTTCTCAGTGAATATTCCAACATTTGATGATTCCTTGAGTTCCAAGCTATTGTCTCAAGAATGTAGGGTTGAGTTGTTGTTCCTGAAATCTTACTCAATCAAAATGTTAGATTTATCACATGATATAAGAACATTGTATGTTTGTTAATTATGTCAAAATTATGATTAAGGGGACTTAAGTCCAACATGATTTACTAAAAGAAAAACGTAAATTGTAAATGTACCGCCTATCACAGGCCAAAATACTATTTACCGAGGTGCCACCTATCACGGGTCTGCAAAATTTACCAAAAATGTGCAGTCTATCACAGACCTTACACGACGCTACAATCCCCGCAAGGATAAGATGAACCAACAAATCACATGGAATCATCTCGTGGCCCATCTGGTCACCACTATCACCATGGCCCATCCGGTCGCCATGTACTATAAAATGCATGAGCGTACTCTGACTCTATCCAAGACAATCGTTATGTAAATGCAGATATTAAAAGATTCCCCATTTTTAATACTCATTTAACTCTAACATTTTTCGCGACAATCATTAAGTTAACAAAGATATTAGGAGATTCCCCATTCTTAATACTCATTTAACTCTAAAGATTTTCACTACAAACATTAAGTAAACAGAGATATTAAAAGATTCCCCATTTTTAATACTTGTTTAACTCTAATGATTTTCACTGCAAACATTAAGTAAACAGAGATATTAAAAGATTCCCCATTTTTAATATTCGTTTAACTCTAATGATTTTCACGACAAACATTAAGTAAACGTAGATATTAAGAGATTCCCCATTCTTAATACTCGTTTAACTCTAATGGTTTTCAAATTCCACACAGAACATACTCAAACATATTCACAAAATCAATCCACAATTCACACCAAATCACATCAATTTATTTCTCCACAAAATCCAACCAAAACACATCTCAAATTTCATAAGTATTAATTATGAACACGTCAAATACGACGAACACAAATCATCACAACCCACCACTCAAACACATCAAATCTCATTTCCTCAAAGTCATACAATAATGAGTTAAATTCATTTTCCCGCAAAACAATACTTCAACCCTAACAAAATTCTTTTCCACACAACCACAGATAAGTCCCTAAATGCAAACTAAAAGTTTGGAAGGAGCCCTTACCTTAACGTTAGCTTTTACGTGCGATTACGGTACTGTGAATAAATTCGGTAAAATCTCCGCTCGCGACGTCACTTTCAAAGTTTGTTCACTAGCACCGTAGGATGGTGGTGAGCAACTTTCCCTTCTATCCCTTCGCGAAACGAAGCTTAGATCTAGATGAAACATGGAGGTTTGTGTTTGACGGTTTGAAAATCCCTAACACCGTTTTTCTTCGCTTTCGAATCAAAGAGAAAGAATGAAGCTGAGAAATCTTTGCTTTCTCACCCACCAAGCCTTGGTTTGCTATTCTTGAAGCCAAAGAAAGAAAAGAAAGCAAAACCAAGAAGAAGAAGAGAGGGAGAGTCGCGAGGTAGTAGAGAGGGGAAGAAACGTTATGTTTTCTTTCCTTTGTTTTTCCTTTCTTTTATATTCCTTCCTTTCTATTTCTTTCCTTTTTCCTTCCTTTCCTTTCCTTTTCTTTCTATATATATATATATATATATATATATATATATATATATATATATATGTAACAAATATCTAAAAATATCTAGATATTTCATAAAATTACCATTTCACCCATAACCTCTCAAAACCACTTTTTGTTAGAAATATCTACTATCGTCGCAATTCAATTGACAGATATAATTTTTAGCAACTCGAGATATTTTTAACAAAACTCCCCAGAATTAAATTCTTCGTAAAAGATCCACCGCAGTTAATTTAATTTATTTACCGACGAATAATTTTAGTCGGGGCATAAAATATATTTTTGGGCATTTAAGCTCACAAAATATTAATAACTTGGCTAAAAAGCCTCCGAGTTCAATACCCAAAATACACTAAAATACATAAAGTATAATTTAAAATTATGGGTCTTACAATTTTCATACTCTTTTGACAATTGTTTGGCAGACATTCATTTCCAGTCCATATTATATGACCTATATAAATGCAGTTACAAAAATAATAAGCTACTGATAACATTATACCAGTATATAGTACACATATCTAATAATGAAAAATTGAAACCAAGGTCCATTATTATGTAACAATTTCAAAACAGAAAAGATTTCAAAACAGAACAAATCAACAAATTTCAAAAAAGAAAAGATTTTATATGATTTATTATGTAACAATCTATTAGTTTTGGTGACAACAACAAATTAATACATATTGTACCTGAGACAACGTATCCAATTTTTTTAAAGGAGGAGGAGTAGATGGCCGCACAGTACGTAGAGGAGAGGAGGGTTCCCAGAGTATAGGAGATGAGAATTCGTAAATTTGTTTTTATTTATCTAAAAGTAAATGATTTTTATTTAAAGTGAATGATTTTACATCGCTTGTGTAATAAGCGCAATAATAGGTCCTTTAATTATGTGAAATCGCAAGGCTTTTACAGCGCTTGTAACAAAAATGCTCTAATAGGTCATTTAATTATTTTAAAGCACATGTCTTTTATAGCGCTTGTAAAAAAACGCTTTAATAGGTCATTTAATTATTTGAAAACGCATGTCTTTTACAGAGCTTGTAAAAAAAGCGCTTTAATAGGTCATTTAATTATTTGAAAGTGCAAGTCTTTTACAGCGCTGTAAAACATTATGTGAGGGCGCTTCTGTTTACAGCGCTTGTGTACAAGCGCTGTAAAATCCTTGTAAACATTATGTGCTAACGCTATATGATCCTACAACAGCGCTTTTTCCACAACGCATGTCAAAAAAGCGATGTTATATCCTCCGTTATTTTTAAAATATATTTACAACAACGCTTGTATTTAGTAAGCGCTATAAAAGGCGCGCTATAAAATGTCATTTTTGGCGTAGTGAATAAGTATATACATAAAAGAATAGAAATGTCTAAAATACATTTACTACTAATATATAATAACATTATCTAACAGTTGTCATCAAGGACCAATCTTCTACACATTCCAACAAAACTATGAATAAATACGGAGTTTTCTTAAAAAGGGATTGCAAACCCTCGCTCTTTTCTGTTTTCAAGAACATTTTTTTCCACCCATAGGAATAACCTTTACCGACAATACACCTATATCAAACATTTTATGTTGTAACACATGAATCAAAATATACTCATCCATTGTCCTTACTCTGCTTGTTATTGCTCAGTGTAAGGCTTCATTGTCAACTTCAAAAGACAAATCGTTCAACTCCTCTGATGTCGTAACTAGCTTTGGACATCACACTACCTTTTCCTCCTTTCGTGGTGTTAATTTCTTTCACCATGTTGGCGTAAATATGGTCATGATCACGCAAAGAAACACCATATCGCATAACTTTCCAAACGAACATGGATTACTTTGTTGCACTTATGTTAACGAGACTACGTTCCCTGCCCTCTACTGCCTTACACCACCCACCTAACCTGGTCTTAGCCTCTCCTTTGTGAACGCGAAGCCTACCTCTTATACGAACAAAACCAAACATTATTGATTACCTTCGTTAACTTTTCCATGTCCCTAACATTCAAGAACCTCACAAAACCAAACCTTTGCTCACTTTTGTTTCTAAGCCTCGCCAGCCACAAACACATCGACCAAATTTTCATAGCCCTCAAAACTCGTAAACAATTCACCATGTGAGATAACTTATGGAAAGTTTGTAAAGTAGAAATATTACACGTTTTCAACATGTTGATATTGTCGTTGAAAAAGTGTTGCCACTGAAGTTGTTTTGTTGTCATGGAGCTTCTAGAAGTAGCGCCTATAATCTAAATAACTCTACTATGTGAGCCATGAGTCAATTGTCTTCCTTTCCATCTCCGTAGCAGCACTCAGTCCAACCGTTCCAAACCCTCTATGTTTCTGTCACCAACCCTTGTCCAAGCATCACAGAAACGACCGCCATTCACACTACTAGTAAAAATGCTTTTAGAGACCAAATTTTTGGTCACTAAATGTAGAAAATCGGTCACTAAATCCAATAGCGACCGAATTAGTGAACAATTTAAATCAGTTGGTAAACTGCTAGTCGCTAGCTGTTGCGACCAAATCAACGACCGAATTTAGTGACCGATTTAGCGACCGAATTTAGTGACCGATTTAGCGACCGAATTTAGTGACCGATTTAGCGACCGAATTTAGTGACCAATTTAGTGACCGAATTTATTAACCGATCTAGTGACAGAATTTTGTGACTGTATTTTGTGACTAATTTTGTGACCGGTTATTGAGACTGATGTAGCAACCACTTCATATTAATTTTTTATATCATTAGCGACCGATTTAGAGTCGAAATTTGTGATATAAATTATTTTTTTTATTAAATATTTGATCACCAATTCCGTCTCTAAATATTACCATTTTTTTAAGTATATTACTTTAATGTTCAAAAGAACAACAAAAATAATTTTTTAATTTGTTTTCAATATCTAAAAAATTCAAACACCAAAATCATTTGAAAACATTAATCATATCAATGTATATAATTAAAGAACATAATACATTTAACTAATATTTGTAAGTACTCAAAATAATACAAATAAAATTTTAGTTTAAACATAATATATTTAGTCAAAATAAATTGCAACATATTGGTTACTTCAGATTAACTTATCACTATCCATTTAACTCTTCACCATCATGATCACGAGCACCATTATCAGCAATCTCATCATCAAAATCACCATCATCATGATCACCAATCTCATTATCATTATCACTAACCCCATCTTCATGAATTTGATCTCTAGTATATGGCATGGGTTTAAATTTCAAGCTATTCATCAGTTGATTTATCAAGTGGTTATTGCGCTCAACTGCTCTGTTTGTATTAGCCAATTCCTCTCGAAGTTGATCTCTTTCATTTCTAATTTCTTCAAATTCATGTCTTTGAACCCACTCTGTTAACATGATTCGCGATAATTAGGTCTCCCTAATAATACAATAGATTCCATTCCGAGACCATATACTTGTCCTCTTTTTATTCCAGCAACCTCACACCACAAATCTAATTCATTTGGTGGAGGAGTTCCTTGTGAAGTTGTTTCTTGGGTCAATTCTTCAAACCTACGTTTAAATTTTTCTTGTCAACATAAATATAAAGCTAATTAATATTTTAAAACACTTTATTTCGATATTATATGAAGATAAAAAAACCAACATAGAAAAATAAATAATATATACTTTTAAGTTGAAAGCTCTTACATGAACATATTCCGATCTTTTATCAACCCAAGTTTTATCCTTGCCACGTTTATGTGTGTGGAGAAACAAATCTGAATAACTAGGAGGAATGCCATTCAAATTCGTCTAACAACATAAAGAAACTCAACATTAAAAACTTGTAAACATAATATTAATTTGCACAATAGAAACGAAATATGTAAAACAAAATTACAAGAATTAATTTGCAAAACAAAAATGAAATGCACACAACAAACTTTAACACGACATAATTATATTGTGTAAAAGCTAAACAACCACACATACATTGAACTAAACACACATTGTTTCCAATTTGATTAGTGCATGCATATGATTACAACTACATATTAAATCATATATAAAAGTTAAAATATAGAAAAAGATAGGAAACTTAACCAAATTAACTCTATGTTGGGATGTAGTGATAGAGCCACAAGTGTGAAGAGACCCACCAAAACCTCCACAGTCAAATGCTCGATTTGGTTTTGCTTGTATGCTATTCTTTTTGAATCCTTGAGTTCCCCAATGATCACATAAAGCATTTCAAACATCCTGACCAATCCACCTTGGTCTGGTCATTGAGCTATGAACCTTGTTTAGATTATTTTTAATGACTGTTGCACCTCGTATTTCAATGTTCTTTCTAGCCCACACATCATCTGGTGGACAAATATTAAATCTATTTTGTGTATATACAAACAATCAATAGGTTAACATGTGATAATATTTTTTTAAAGACATAAGACATTATTAGTTAAAATATAAAGGAGTGAATAAATAACACAATTTCTAGTTTTAAACATATTAAAGGTGCCCTTGAAACAATATACCTTAAACTCTTCAAACCACAAGTCTCTCGTATTAATGTATATTTTTTTCCATGATGGCCATGGCTTACTAAAATTACTTTTGATGATATCTCCAATCCCATTTGCTGCAGGATGCGAAGGCAAAAATCTACAAACAATACATGTTAGTAGTTATGAAGTTTATATAATATACTTAAATAACTAAAAATATATGTATATATTTACCCTTGTCCGTCAAGGTATAAAGTTCGCTTGCCATCATTGGTTTGTGTCTCAGATGTAATGACAGTTTCATTGGATCTTGGGCTATGCACTCCTTTAGAATGAGATGGTTATGAAATAGATGGTGAATCTACCCTTCGTACCGAAGATGGAGGTGTCACATGGGAAGTCCGAGGTAGAGGTGTAACTTGAGATGTCCTAAGTGATGGGGTAGTAGCAGATGTCCTTGAAGTCCTTAAGGAAAGAGAAATATGAGGAAATGCAACATTAGATGTCCTAGAAGGTGCACCATGAGAACTAGAAGAAGGTGCAACATGAGATGAACTATGACGGGGTGGAACATAAGATGTGTTAGAAGGATTTGCATTTGAACGCTTGAAATGTCGTTTTAATTGACGAGTCTTGAGAGCTTTTTCTTTTCCTTTCTCTTTATCTGTCATCTACAATTAATAAAAAAAAAATACAATTAAAAATGTTTATAGCATAAAAACAACAACAAAGTATAGTAATAAATTTTCATCTTCTCCACAAAATGAAAAATATTAAACTTTAATAATCAATATGTCTACCATCATCGCTAATCTATGTCATCATCCTCTTCCTCATCCTCTTCCTCCTCTTGGTCTTTTGCAACCTTAATTATTCATTTCAACTTCCTCATTTTCCCCTTCATCTCTCAAATGATCAAGTAGCTCATCATTTGTAGCAAAAGCTACATTTGTTGTGGTAGATGTTGAATCTTGATATGCAACTTCTAATGTATATCGATCATCGACTGTGCCTCTAGGTTTGGTTTTAATGGCAACCCACCAATCAACTTTTTCTTTTAATTTTTCTTGGTAAGGTACATAATACACCTGAATAGCATTTATTGCAATTATGAAAGGATCATAATTTGAATATCTTCTACGACGATGAACCTCCACATTGCCATATTGGTGTTGAATCTTCATGCCATTGTTGGCAACAATATCAAATCATTCACAGTTATATAAAACTAATTGCTTGGTTGGTTCTCCTAGGCATTCAACTTGCAAAATCTCTTTAACAATACCATAATAGTAATTTTCTTCAACTCCTTCGTCGTCACCCTTGACACAAAGTCCACAATTAATGGTTTTCTCACCAACACTCCACTCTTCTGTATGAAACTTAAAACCATTTACAAAATAAATAGGCCAAGTATGAACCTTCCTCTTAGGACCATATGCTAAGTGGTGCAAATTCAAATTTTGCACCAAGTTATTTTTATCATGTACCTATCAATAGGCAAAATAAACTTATTATATTCCACAACTACAAGATAAGTCATGTACTATAGTTGAAATATAATAGTTGAAATCACATAACACTTACATATGTTTGAAACCAACTTGGAAATTCATATGCAATCTTACCATCCACTTCAGTTTGACTTATATTTATATCACATAATTCCAAATATTGCACAAAGCATCTAACTCACACACACACACACACACACACACATATATATATATATATTATGTTATATGATTGATAAAAAAAAAGGATATATAAATTAAGATCAATTTATTTTACTTACCCAATATATGGTTGAACTTCTTCACAATTTAGTAGAACATGCAAATTGTAACACCCCGTTTTTTAAAGCGAGGGTGTATCTTTTTTTTTCAAAAGAAATTAAAATAAAACAGAGAAATGAATAAGGTAGCACCTTTGGATAATTAAATAAGTCATTATAATTTACAAGCAGCGAAAAAAGTTCTCAAAATATGAATTCAAAATATTTACATAACAAAAGTGGTATAGTCTTCCAGTTTAAAAATAAAAGCAACCCAAAAGAAAGACATCAGTTCCCTCTGTGTCAACCTAGTTTGATCACTTTACAAAACAACTAAACACCCTGAGTGATCTCCACGCGCCCCGTGAGATCCTCCTAACGTAGCTCCAATCAAGCATTCCCATCTATAGGGTACGAACCGGTAGGATCATCCTGGCTCTCATCTGAGGGCAAAGCCCAGATTTCCACAATAGTTGTAAAGGGTCACCAACCGAAATTAACAGTTAACACATAACATTTAAGTTTTTAAATGTATAAAATATCCTCTCAACTAAGCATGCGCCTTAAAAGGATTTTCCATATGCGAAAAGTTCATATTATGCTTGCCAAATGTAAATGAAATCAAATAAAGTTCTCAATCCATCAAGTAATATACAACTGACCAAAATATTGATAAATCAATTGAGCAATCAATTATCTAACTCAAAATAAGATTTTCCACTGAGCCAATCGATTGGGCAAATCGATTTCCTGAAAGTTTTTAGTGAAAATTGAACTCTGAACTTACATCAATCGATTGGGGCAATCGATTTCTTGAAAGGCTGAGCCCCTGTATTGGCCAATCGATTGGACAAATCGATTTCGTGAAGGACATAGCCCTTGTATTGAATCCAATCGATTGGGCAAATCGATTTCGTGAAAGACAGAGCCCCTGTATTGAATCCAATCGATTGGGCAAATCGATTTCGTGAAAGACAGAGCCCCTGTATTGAATCCAATCGATTTGCTAAATCGATTTCTTAAGTGGTTTTGAAAAACACATTACCAAAACGATTGGTAAATCGATTTCCCTGTAAATTCTCCCAGAAATACATAAACTAACTCAATCATATTCAAACACAACTCCAAATCTCAACACTTAGCAGTTTCCACACAAACACCACGACAATTGGTTTTTGAAATAGTTTTACCATCCATCACACTTACACACGATAATCAACACGTAGCACTTAGCAAATTCAATACAATTACATCTCAGGTTCAAAACACTCAATCCTAAACTTGAAAACAAACACACTACACACAATCTGTTCCAAAACATAGCACTTAGTAATATCATCACAGTCATAAATGGAACCAAACACGACTCGTGTGCCAAGCACCCTAATGCAATGCGTATATGCCAAAATGCATGGACTCGGAATTCCAAACCAAAACCCTCCTCGAAGGGTCGTAAATCATAATTGTACCGCCTATCGCAGGCCAAAGTACCAATTAATGAGGTGCCACCTATCACGGATCAGCACGATTTACTAAAAAGCGTAAACGTAAACGTACCACCTATCACGGGTCAGTACTGTTTACCGAGGTGCCACCTATCACGGGTTAGCACAATTTACCGAAAGAAAAAGCGTAAGTCGTAAGGGTACCGCATATCACATGCCAAAGTACTACTTACCGAGATGCCACCTATCACGGGTCAACACAACTTACCAAAAAGTAAATCGTAAACGTACCACCTATCACGAGTCAGTACAGTTTACCGAGGTGCCACATATCACTAGTCAGCATAATTTACCAAATGAAATGCATGAGCATACACTAACTCCATTCACAACAATCGTTAAGTAAATACAGATATTAAAAGATTCCCCATTTTTAATACTCATTTACTTAACTGATTTTCACACCAAAACATTAAGCAAACAGACATATTAAGAGATTCCCCATTCTTAATATACTTTTGACTTAAACGATTTCCACAACAAAACATTCAGTAAACAAGTCATTAAGAGATTCCCCATTCTTAATACTCATTTAACTGAAACGATTTTCAAAAGCAAACATTAAGTAACCAAGACATTAAGAGATTCCCCATTCTTAACGCTCAGTTAACTTAAACGATTTTCAAACAACATTAAGTAACTAAGACATTAAGAGATTCCCCATTCTTAACGCCCAGTTAACTTAAACGATTTTCAAAACAACATTAAGTAAACGAGACATTAAGAGATTCCCCGTTCTTAATTCTCAATTAACTTAAACGGTTTTCACAAACTCACATTAAGTAAACAAGACATTAAGAGATTCCCCATTCTTAATACTCGTTTATCTTAATGGTTTTCAAATTCCACACAAAACAAACTCAAACATACTTTCACATTCAATCCATAATTCACACCAAATCATTTTTCCACACAAACCACACAAAACACATCTCAAATTTCATCAATATCAATTAAGAACACGTCAAAAACAACGAACACAAATCAACACAATCCACCACTCAAACACACAAGTTTCATTTACTCAAAATCATACATAAATGAGTTTAAATTCATTTTCCACGAAACATTCATCAATATAACCAAAACCTAACTCTAAGATTTTACCCATCAAGCCTTAGATTCATTTTCCCAAACCAATACTCCAACTCTAACAAAATTCTTTTCCACACCACCACAGATAAGGCCCTAAACGCAAACTAAAAGTTTGGAAGGAGCCCTTACCTTCACGTTAGCTTTAACGTGCGACTAGGGTACCGCGAGTAAATCTGGTAAAATCTCCGCTCGCAACGTCGCGTCCAAAGTTGGTCCACTAGCACCTTAGCACGGAGGTGAGCAACCTTCCCTTCTATCACTTCTTGAAAGGAGGCTTAGATCTAGATGAAACGGGGAGGTTTGTGTTTGAATCCCTAATACCGTTTTCTTCGTTTTCGAATCAAAGAGGAAGAGTGAAGTTGAGAAATCTTTGTCCTATCACCCACCCAGCCTTGGGTTTCTATTCTTGAGCTTAAAGGAAGCAAAGAAAGCAAAAACCAAGAAGAAGGAAAATGGGTTAGTCGCGAGGCAGGGGAGGAAGAAGACGAACTTTTTCTTTTCTTTTGCTTTTCCTTTCTTTCTTTTCTTTCCTTTCTACTTCTCTTCTTTCTATTTCCTTCCTTTTTCCCTCCCCACTAACATATATATATGTATTTATATATATTAATTATAACTTAACAAATATCTAGATATTTATTAAAATTACCATTTCACCCATAACCTCTCCAATCCACTTTTGTCAAAAATATCTACCCTCGTCGCAACTCAATTGATAGATAAATTTTTCTGCAACCAGATATATTTATAACATAATTGCCCGCTATTTAATCCTTCGTAATGGAAGTAAATTATTTCCCGAAAAAAAATTTTAATCCAATTTCCAAAAATATATTTTCGGCCTTTAACTCACTAAATACCGAAAATTGGGTTAAAAGCCTAAGCAATTTAACACAAAATACCCTAAAATTGTATAACTTAGGATTTAAAATTACGGGTCTTACACAAATGTGCAGCAGTTAATTCTCTATCATTCAAATATCTACTCTTACAAGTTCCAACGGAGCGACCATAATGATTGAAAATTGATAAAGTTTTATGAACTACATCATGTTTACCCCATCATCATTTCGACCTACTCTATTTCTCAAAGATTGCACATGAGATTCAAAATAATATGAACAGAAATGAGAAGTCTCTTGACATAGATATGCCTAACAAATTGACCCCTCTACATGTGATATGTTTTTAACCATTTGTTTCAACCTATTCAAGCAACTAAAAAAAACATATAATATTAACTACTAATTACAAATAAATAAATAAAATATAGATTTGTAGGTTAAAATATTTGAATAATTACCTCTCAAATGGATACATCCAACGATATTGCACAGGACCCCCAACCTTTGCTTTATATGGAAGATGAATCGGAATATGCTCCATGGAATTAAAGAATCCAGGTGGAAAGATTTGTTCCAATTTACAAGTTGTAATCACTATATTTTATTCCATTAACAACAAATCATCTACTCGCAAAATTATTGAGCACAAATCTTTAAAAAATTTACTCAACTCGACTATAGGATTCCACACATGATGTGGAAGTACACTAAAAACAATTGGTAACAATCGCTCCATAAATACATGGCAATCATGACTTTTCATTCCAATTAACTTCCCATCTCTTGTGTTTACACATCTATTCAAATTTGAAGCATGTCCATCAGGCATTTTTAACTCAGAAATCCATTTATACACAGCCTTTTGTTGATCGCTAGACAAAACATATTTGCCTTTAGGCTTTAAAACTTTTCCACTAGATTGCGGAGGTTGGAATGAGAGGGGATTAGCAACGAATGATGGTTTTAGGATTTGTGGTAGGTTGAGAAAGAAAAAAAGAACTGATTTTTTTTTTTTTGTAGAAAAATTGATTGAAAACATCAAGAGAACCTAAGGCTTTGTGGTAATAGTGAAAGAAAATAAAGAGAAGTGACCGAAATAATTGAGTCTAGTAAGAACTAAGTGTCGTTTTGGCTTAATTGCTTGAACAAGGTCTAGCTAGGCTGGGAGTGAATTAGCTTGAGTTGTGGTGTTGAGAAAGAACGATGGTAGGAAAGGGGTTTTAGGTTTTATGGGAGTACATTGAAAAAGAAAAAAGTTTGACAGCACAAACATTCAAATACATGAATACATGATTTTGTTTTTTATTTATTTTTTTAATTATTTATTTTTTTAATTAGTTATTAAATATTTCACATTTTCTAAAAAAAAAATAATTCTGCAACAATTATTTCACTTTTTTTTTTATTAATAAACAAAATTAAATTATGTAATTAAAAAATATTTAGCGACTGAAATTTTGGTCGCTAGAATTTTGTTACTATTTCAATCTCTACTTTTTGTTAGCGACCAATTTAGTGACGGAATAATATTTAGTTTCAAGGTTTAAAATTTCAGTCTCTATTTCGGTCGCTAGTGTAAAAGGCAAATTTTCTATTAGTGATAATTAGCGACTGAAATTTTGGTCTCTAAAATTCAGTTGCTATTTCAGTCTCTAAATTTCATTAGCGACCGATTTAGTGAAGAAAAAATATTTAGTTCATAAATTCAAAATTACGGTCTCTATTTCGGTCGCTAGTGTAACTGAAAATATTCGGTTTCTAAATCGGTCACTATAGGCGAAATTTCTAGTAGTGTCATATGGACTCTGATTTCCGTGTGTATCCCTCATTCTCACTCATTCTTATCATGCACATTAAAGATATCAAACACATAATTTTGTTTATTAGATTTTATTTTATCCAACTCTCCATAATATCTTATCTTTATTATATTTATCGTTTCTCATGAAAATTTATAAAAATAATAATAATAATAATAATAATAATAAAAATAAAATTTATTTAAGTAAACTACTTAAGTGCAATATAAATTAATGAATCAAACTTTATTAGAATAAGAATGAACTTAAAAAATAATTGATTATTAGAAAATACGTTACGATTAGCAGCATAAGGAGGGACAAATGGCTTGTTGTAGAGAAGATACGTGAGGAAATGGGCTAGGAGCTTTCAATGACACATTCACGAATAATAACATAAAATGTAAATTTGACAAGTGTCCAATGAAATCAATTTTATATTTCTTCCTAAATAACAAACAGTATTTTTTTCATATAAAGAATATTAGTTCATTTGTCTCATAATAATTGACATATATTATATAAAAATATTTTAAAATAAAATCATCTCAACTTTCAATATAATTTTTTAGTTATACAATTTAATTAATATTATTTATATATTTTCAATTTAATATATTTTATTATATATTTATAATATTAATAATACACTGATATATAATAAAAATAACATAAAATATTATTTTGACAAGTCTCCAACAACTGTAATTTTATATTTGTTTCTTGAATAACAAACAATATTTTTTCATATAAAAAATATTAGTTCATCTGTCTCATAAAAATTGACATATTTATAAAAAATTATTTTAAAATAAAATTATTTCAATTTTTATTATAATTTTTTTAATTATATAATTTAATTAATACTATTTACATATTTTCAAAGTAATATATTTTATTATATATTAATAATATTAATAATACATAAATACCTAATAAAAATAATTTAATAAAAATAATATTTATT
>JBBPBT010000935.1:947595-1215178 GCA_037974875.1 Cicer bijugum | reverse complement strand
ATTCAATTAATCGTATCTGATAAAGGGATTTGACATATATAAGTCTTCAGTAAAAGATAATTTTTTTTTTTTGACAAAATTAAAGGTTTATCTCTATTAATAATATGAAATTATTTATTTTATGTTATTAGAAGATATGTACTGTAAAATCATTTTATACAGATTATCAATCAAAATGGGTTAAAAAAGTTACAAAATAAAATTATGTAATTGTTTTATGTTTTTGTTAATTGCGATTAATTGTTAAATAAAATAACTTTACATAATGTTTTTGTTAACTGTGATTTGTTTTTAAATAAAATAACTTTAAATAAACACCGCATAGTGCATAATCTTTTAATTGTTAACTTCTTGAATTTTAAGTCAATATTTGTTACAATTTTACTTCCCACATCCCTCAATTTTTTTTAAACGCAAAATACCCAAATTGTCATTCCTTCTTTATTCAAGTAACCTCTCATTACCTTCATCTTCATTACCTACCAACTTCAACATTTTTCATTATTCTTCAGTATTCTTCAATCATTTTGATACATTTGATGTTCAATAAACTTGAATCATTTTGAACATCTTCATCATTTTCATTATCTTCATCATTTTAGTGAATGAAATCAACTAGGTATGTATTTTGCAGCTGATGTTTTTTTTTTTCAAATCTGGGTTTCGTACGTGAACTCAATTCACGTATATTGACGTGAACTTAATTCACGTAGCTTATGAAAGGAAGAAATTTTAAAATTTACGTGAATTAGGTTGACGTAAACATACGTGAATTTAATTTGCGCATAGTAATGGAGGTTTCATGTTGATGTTACATACGTGAACTGAGAATACGTATGTGTACATGAACTCAAAGCACGTAGCATACATGTGAACTGAATTCACGTATACATACGTGAACTAAGTTCACGTAAGGAAATAAATTTTTTGACATGTCATACGTACGTGAACTCAGTTCACGTAGGCTCACATAAATTGAATTCACGTACGTGAACTCAGTTCACGTAGGCCTACGCAGTCTCAGTTCACGTAAATGCAATAAACATGGCATTTTCAATTTTTTTATTGTGTTTAAGAATTGTTAAATTATATTAATGTAATTTATTGGATGCAGTTAAATGGATGGAAGGGAGAGACAAACAGTGACGAAATGTATGAAGGTTTGGAAGCTGATGTTTTTGAAGAAATGTATGATGATTTGGATCGTGATTTTGAAGAAATGTGTGATGTTGTGGAACCTAATTTTGGCGCTATGAATGACGGAGTTGAACATGTTATGATTGACTTGACTGATATGTTTACAAATGCCATGATGTTTGATACACGAGATGATTATTGAAATGGGCTAGAAAAGTTGGAAGGGAAAATGGAATTGTTGTTGTCATTTTTAGATCTGAAACTGCGACCGCACGACCAAGAAAAAAGACAATATTAATTCTTGGTTGTGAAAGAAGTGGTAAATATAGACCATGGAAGAATCCTAATCTTACGAGGAATACTTGGACTAGAAAATGTGATTGTCTATTTAGATTGAGAGGAACACGATCAAGTGTTGGTGATGGATGGTATTTGCATGTAATATGTGGTCTCCATAACCACGAATTGGCCAAAAAACTGACCGGTCACTCTTTCTTAGGCCGATTGTCTCAATATGAGAAAAATGTACTTGATGATATGACAGAACTTTGTAAAACCAAAAAACATTTTAATGACATTGAGGGATCATAATGTTGAAAGTTTGACGACAATAAAACAAGTTTACAATGCACGTCAAGCATATCGTTCATCACTTAGAGGTAATAGAACTATAACGCAACATCTTTTGACATTGATGGAACACGACAAATACGTCTATCGATATAGGAAAGTAGAAGGTTTAGATGAGTTAAGGGACATCTTTTGGGTCCATCCAGATGCTATCACTCTTGGAAATAATTTTCACATAATATTGATTATGGATAACACTTACAAGACCTGTAGATATCGAATGCCATTACTTGAGATTATTGGTGTTACATCTACTAAAATGACATTTTGTGTGGGATTTGCATATCTACATTCTGATTCACATGGGCACTACAAATGGTGAAAGAACACATTACAAGTGGTGAAGTTGAAGTCATCGTTACTGATAGAGACCTTGCTTTGATGAACGCGGTTGAAAATGTTTTTCCAAAAGCAGCGAATTTATTATGCTTGTTTCATATATGCAAGAATGTCAAAGCCAAGTGCAAGATGACTATGTTTCCAAAAAACATGCAAGTGCAAATAATAGAGGCATGGAAGGCTCTTATTTACAGTTATGATGAGACTCAGTACTACACGAAGTTGGCTATCTTTGAAGTAATTTGTAGTAGTTGTTCTATTTTTTATGATTATGTACACGAGCAGTGGTTAATTTCTCACAAGGAAAGGTTTGTTGAGGCATGGACAAATAGATTTATTCACTTTGGAAAGACAACAACACAAAGGGTTGAGTCGGCGCATTGGAGTTTGAAAATGATATTACAAGATAATATTGGTGATATATGCAGTGTTTGGGAAACCATCAACAACATGATTGTATTACAACACAATGAGATAATAGCATCATTTGAAAAGAGCATAATTCAAAGGTGCATCGATATAGTAATAGATTATACGCGAATTTGCGTGGTGTTGTGTCAAAAAAATGCAATTGATCACATTGCGGCATAGTATGACCGCGTCAAGTATGTAGGTATTGATTAGACTGAGTGTCGTTGCACAATTAGGACAACTCATGGTCTACCTTGTGCATGTGAAATAGCCAGGTATAATATGATCCCACGTTCCATTCCATTGAATGCTATTCATGTTTGGTGGAGTAAACTATCTTTTCATGTTGGTGCATCGAGTAAACCTTTAAAGTTATCTGTGAAACATGAAATAGATGTCATACTGAAAAAGTTTGAAGAACTTGATGTACCTGGCAAAATTTCACTTAAAGGTAAATTACGAGAGATCACGTATTTGGTAAGTGAGCAAACATCTTGGGACCCCAGCGTATCCACTCTCTAAATAGTGAAACGTACAACCTCAAATGGTCGCTTAGGTCTATGCTCTCTGTAGGGTGTCCAACATATGTCATCAACATCAATCTCATCTAGTGCTTTCCTAAATGGAATAACCAAACCTTTATCCCGTTTTGGCTTCCATCTAAGTGCTCTCGGATATTCCTCATCATAAGTCCGAGATAGTCGACAACAATTCGCACACAATGATGGAAAATGCTCATACACCCACGCTTGCACATATGTAATAACATATTCATAAATCAGTAAAGCAACAAACCACAAAATCAAGAAATAAATCAAACAAGGAAAGCAAGCGGAAATACCTGTAATAGTGTCAGATATCCGGATACTGTCCTAGTCTAATGCATGCTCGCTTCTCGAAGATTGTTGTATAGGTAAGCAAGCGCAACAGCACCCCATGCATATCCCCCGCATGAGTTGAGGTCTCTAAAGCATTCAAGGTAGGCAACACTACTACTAAGGCACTCTTGTCGCTGAACAAGGTGCAACCCACCAAAAATAAAAGAAATGCCCTCGCAGCCATCTTAGAGGCATGGGTTTGGTTTCGATAATACAACCTTAGTATATGTTGCAGTAGGAAAAATTTATAAAGAATAGTAGTACATGGCACCGGTCTAACATGTACATAAGAACCGACGTAACACGATTTAATTGCACTAGTGATTGTTGTTGTTTTAATTTGTTGTTGTTGAATTCGAGTATTGCTAGTCACTACTTAATCATAATAATGTCCATTAGCTTCAAATATTTTGTTTTATTTATATTGTTGTAATTAAATCATAGATCATGTTTAATATTTTATTTGAGTTGTTTATTATCACTATCAAATTGGGAAATTAGTTTGATATTTGCATGTTTTGATTTTTGAGCGTTTGATCTTGTTTAAGTTTAATTAGTTTGATGTTAATATTATAGTTTAAGTATGTGTGAAAAAGTGATGTTGAATTTAATATATATACTTATATGTTTTTACAAGCAACACATACATTGGATCGCCAAGATATAGAAGACGTTCTTCTGAGTCTAGTTGCCAGTCTAATCATGGAATAATATCATTAGGAATTTAGGAACTATCTAGATGAATTATGAACTATGTTTGATGTTGTTGTTTTTAATTTTCAGTCACTTTATTAATGTTTTGATTTTTGAATATTTAAACAAATTTACTTATTGTTTTAATTAATTTCAATGTATGGTTGTTACTTTTGAATATATTATATGAATTAGATTTATTTATAATTTTATATTTGTGTATTTTATTTATGTAAATGAGATTTGAGTATTTTTTTTTATTTTAATTAAATAAACAAAACATGGAAAAACAATAATAAAAAAAAAATTCCATATTTGCGACGGTTTAAACCGTCGCTAAAAGTATATAAAGACGGTTTGTAACCGTCGCAATACCATCTTAGAACAAAAATTAAGTGATTTAAAGACTTTATTAGCGGCTGTTAGAACTGTCGCAAACATCTGCGACAGTTGGAACGACGGTTTTTTTAACCGTCGCAAAACAGCCTTTCGATGCATGAATCTGCGACAGTTAGAGAACCGTTGCAAACATCAAACTGCGACGGTTACAACCGCCGCAAATCCCTTATTTAACCGCCACAAAACGTTTTTTTTCTTATAGTGAATGCTGATCAGCACATCGCTGATGGTATACGTCAAGCAACCAACTATACCGAACAATGGTTGTCCGCGTCATGTTAAACTCAGTATATGCATCAGCCAGACTAACCCCAACTAACTCGTCCAATAATTCAACAACTTCATCCTTATTAAATATATTAACGCTAAAAAATGCACCAGTGATGGGTATTTGCAGCAGCGAAGACACATCATCCAAAGTAATGGTCATCTCCCCAATTGGAAGATAAAAGCTGTTAGTGTCGTGATGCCATCTCTCGACAAAGGTAGAAATTAGACCTTTGTCGATCATCTCGTAGCTGCATTTTAGCAATGGATATAAACCGAAACTTTTAACAAGTTCCTCAACCTCTTCATTTTCAATGACAGCTTCTTTTAATTTTTTTCCATTGGTAAAAACCCTTAACTCTCTGCGATCTTGAAATAAATTAATCATACAAATATAAGTTGAAACACATTAACCAAAATTAAATATTTAATTTGATTAAAATATTTACTTACCATGTTGTCCCATAGTCGTGTCGCAACATGATCCCCATATGTCCTTAAGACAGACCTATCAACCGGACCCCAGGATATTTGTTAGCTGCTTCAGGGTGGGCCTCATCAGCATGTTAGGCCTTATCCGCTTGCCCCTGTTCTGCTTGCGCCTGTTCTGCTTGCTGGCTCTGTAATCTTCGTTGGTGACACAATTCAAGCTGAGCACGGTGAGCCCATGCAGAAGCGGTTGGTCTAACATGACGACCATCAGGCCCTTTTATAACACGACTGTGTCTATTAGTAAACATTGTTCGCACCATTTCCACATACGTAATTTGAGTTCACGTATTGGATTTCAGTTCACGTATGTCACCATATTCAGAATACGTGAACTGATTCACATTCATCATTTCAAAAGAGCCTTCAAACCCAGAAATCCCAGAAAACCTTAAAACACCCCTAAACCCAGAAAACCTTAAAACACCCTTAAACCCAGAAAACCTTAAAACACCCCTAAATCCAGAAAACTTCTTCATTCAACAACCCCATTCACAATAAATTGCAGAGAGTTTAACCCAAAATTTCAATATGCATACAGTTAACCCAAAAACGAAAAACAACAATGGCTTACTTGATTGATTGAAGAAGCTTCAAGTGATTCAAGATGGTGTTGAATGTGTTGAAGATGGTGTTCATGATGATTGCTTACTTGATTGAATATTAAAATGAGTTTATAAATTAATGAAGAGATTGAAGAATATAAATTATTGAAGTTGAAGGAGATGAAGGTGTAAGGTTGAAGGAGATGAATTTAGAAATGTGGTTTAATTGAATAAAGAGGAAGAGCAATTTGGGTATTTTGGGTTTAAAAACAATTGAGGGGTGTGGGAAGTACTATGAGGGGTGTGGGAAGTAAATTTGTATTTGTTACTTCGAACAAAAAGAGCATAAGCTCGAGATAAAGAGCCATCATTAGCATATTGTTTAGGCTGTGTTTTTTTTTAATTTTTCATTAAATGCACGTGCACAAGTATGTGAAGTTTTTCTTTCGTCGAAGCAAAGTACATAATTTTTGTTGTACTCCACGTTTTTGAAGTTGAAACGTAAGACCTACAATTTAAAAATTGTAATTTAGGTGTAAAGATGCTAATTTAAAAATTGAAAGAGTTGAATTTTAAATGAATGGAGATCCGTTTTGACTCTAAGAATAACTTTGTGGAGAGTTATTTCGTTTAACAATTCGATATAAACAATAAATTTAATAAATCAAATTTTGATTATTGATATAATATAATAAAAATCAAACACACAAAATTTATATACATTCAAAATTCGTAGCTATGTAATCTAGAAATCAATATATAGTTATATTTTTAAAGTTTATGTTACGTTCATTTGAAATTAGTTAATGATGTATTCAATAGTGTTAAAATTTTATAAAAATTCGGGGAGTTGATAAACTCAATAATAACTTTTGACTTGACTATTAAATTAACAAAATTCATTATTTATTTTGATTAATTAAACTGAGTAACTCATCACATAGTTATTTTTGAAGTCAATGAATCCCCATCCATTTTAAATTAATTAAAGGTCATTTACCTACTACCATGTTTATTTATTTATACTTCAATTCTAATAAATTGCTGAGAATATATTTTCAGAATTTCAGTTATCATTGTCTTTTATAATTTTAAATAGTAGATCTCACATTTTTAGAAGTTTAAAAATGTAAAAAACAATTTCATTGACTCTTTTGGTGTGACTTCTATCTTTTTCTTATCACAATTTTCTATTCCACGAGTCTTTCATTTCTTTTTAATAGATATAAAATAAACACAAATTTTAAAAATTAAAAATACTTTTTGAAAATAAATTGATCTGAATTGCACTGGGTTGAATGATCGACTTTGATTTTTTGAATACTACTTCAAACTTGAAGGTGGGATGGTACTTTCAAGAATTAGAGTGGGGTTTCGGATATTGAAAGTACTCCGACACAAGTAAGTAGATTGTTTGAAGAGAGTTAGAGGTAAGATAAGTGAAGACTCTTGTCTGTTTAGGGACAAAAGCACTGAAGGGTATTGATGGGAGCGGATTACTCGCCAAAGTTGAGAAGAATTGTGTTTAGAAACACATAGATTATTATTTGTGTTTAGAAACATATAGGATATTATTTCTAACTTATAATTTGTACTACCTTAAAATAGATATTCGTTAATATAGATCTTTGTCTTCTAATTTAATTTGCAAACTTAACAAATATAGTTAGCGTATAATTGTTCTTTATATGTTTGTTTTTGTTATCATCGAAACATCAACCAGAGGATTGTAGCTAAAACCAATTTTGCACTAACAATCTCTCCGTTTTTGATGCTGACAAATAACAATACAATTAATGAAAAAATTTCCCTCACAAAATAAGATTTTAAAAGAAGGCTCCCCTAAATGTCGTACTTAAACATTGTATTACTTAATTATCATATGATCTTTTAAAAGGAAGCTTATAAATCAATAATCTGGAATTCCTCGTAAATATGATAAATGCAATTCGTTAAGAGTTTCAAACATATTAAGTTATTTTATTTTTGATACACATGAGGGTAAAAAAAGAAGGAAATTATTCAGACAAAAATACAAACATATCATGAAGAAAGAATATCACACGACTTTCCAAAGATAGTTCTTATATTCTTAGGAAATTAAGCCTTTGGTATTGTATGAAGTCTATTGATTAACATTCCACAGTTCTTATGATGTAAAGCCTTTGAATTATTGTTCTTCTTAGGATGTTAAGCCTAATGGAACAGACCATATTTTTAGAGGGTGTTAATCCTTTCATAACAAGGGTGAATTGCAAGACTTTGTCATATATGCAAGTGCTATGCTAAAAGACATTTAGATGCATATGGAGTAGGCAAATGAAAATTAGAATAAACATATGATGTAGAATACAAAACACATATGATGTAATGTAAATATGCAGATGATGCAAGCATACAATTAATTGTATTATTGTATCTTCTTTTCTCCACCTCTTTCATTATAAAAAATGGTGAAATTATTGAATTTATAGTAATCAGTCAAGCACAACAAACATACAAAAGAAAGATAGTAAAGATTGTCACACAACATACAAATAATTAACAATAATAAGCTGCTTTAAAAGAAACATGAAGGGGCATAATAAAGAAGGAGTAACATATCTTTAAGATGAGGATCATGATTACAGCACAAACACAAGAAAACCTAATCATAGAAATAAGTTCTAGACACACTTAAGGCAATGCCTCAAGAGTTCAGCTACTTCCTCCATTTGAGAGGTGAGAAGGTTCAACTTATGGTTGACTTCTTGAAGAGCAATATGAGCTTCTAGTTGTTCAAGAAGAATGTCACTCACCACCGAGACAACGTCAAATGGGAGATTTCCTTCTTCTTAACAGATGAAGAACCGACATTCAAAGTAGATGAGTTGGAGAATGGTACAAGACAAAGATAGAAATACAGCCAAAGGAGTTGATAGAAAACTAAAGAAACAGAGGTAGTGGAATTAAAAACATTTAAGGTATAAATTACTAGAAAAGGTTTTGGAAGAAGAAAACATAATGGAGGAAGGTGTAGAATCAAACATACGTCATACCTAAAGTTTGACATACACTTTAAGACACGTAGGACAGTTTAAGAAAACACAATATGGATATGACTTTAAGATGTTTACACTACTTCAAGTGAAACAGTAAAATACGTTTTCATGTTTACTACTCAATGTCATTGCTTTATATAAAAAAATGTTCTTTATCAAAACATTCAATTTACTCTTAGAAAGAGAGGGAGCCCATATCTTTTTATACTAGTTCACAACATAACTATTGTTACATCTAATCCTCCTCTTACAAATAGATTTTGCTTCAGTACAATTAAGGACTTAATCCACCATTTCCATTAATAGAATACAAGTATTCTTTACTTTGTTTGTCTAGGATTTGAGGATTTTTCTCTAGCCTCTCCAAGATGTCATCCTCAAAACCCTTCTTCAACTTTGTGGCAACTTTCCATTGAGGTTCATTTGTGTAAGTGTAATTTTTCAAGTAGTTCTTAGAGGTGAGAGAGTTGTTGCCACTATGGGACTAATTTACATCAGTTCTAGTTAATATATGAATTGATACAAAGTTTGTTTCTTAGATTCTAACTCTTAATGAGAGGATGTTACAAATCAAGTATTATATTAGTTCATGTGTGTTGAAACACTTTGATTGATTTACATCAATTCCAATAACTCTTAATTGAGAGTATTTTTCATTTATATTTTTCTTTTGATGTGTTTTTGGCTTGTTCAAATTTTTTCTATACATATTGCCTTTTTCATTCTCTCAATTCTTGAATGATTGACCAATTTCTTCTTAAGTATTACCGTTGGTGATCTTCAATCACCATTTAAGACAAATAAGCTTTTATTATATATATATATATATATATATATATATATCAGAACACAGACTTGGAACACTTTGACTTGAACTACATATAGCAATATTTCTTATTGCTATATTATGACTTGCTCTATTAGTAAACATAATTATTTGTTAATTAGGTGGTAATGTTCTGTGTGTAGAAACACTTAGATTACTATTTCTAACTTGCTTATAACTTATGATAGCTTAAAATAGATAGTCATTAATATAGATAATTGTCGTCTAACTTAATCTACACACTTAGAGAATACATTTTGATGATAATTGTTCTATATTTACTTTATTTTGTTATCATCAAAACATCTTCTAGAAGTTTTGTAACACCCCAATTCCCATTATCTTATTTTAAATAGTATAATGATACGATACTATTTTTTTATATGAGTGTTAATATGTGCTCTAATTTCTTTAGGTGTGTCTGTGTGTTTGCTTTAGCAATCGATTTCAATTATTAATATTAACCATATTTAAATTATAAAATAAATAGATATGTATATAGATATAAATAAAATAATAACAGGAGTTAGCTCTAATAGGAAATAATAATAATAATAATAATAATAATAATAATAATAATAATAATAATAATAATAATAATAATAACTACAATAAGAAGAAGACCTAGGTTAGCATACTATCTAAGGGTGTATATATATATGGGTTAGGAGGTTACGGAAGGTGTTGGTTAATATGACCTCTGAACTTAGGATATTTTAAGCAATGTTACTAGGCAAGTTATCTAATTTTTCCTAAGTATTGAAATTAATATCGAAACCAACGTGATCAATATTATTCCAATTTCGCAGTAGTAAATTCAATTCTTAACAAGATTATTAATCCGTTTAGCAGAGACAATTTACTGAATTAATTCAGGGACAAAATTGCATGTAAAGCAATATAAGTGTTCACATACAATGCTCATTCAACATATCAATCAAGACAAAATTTTGCTAACACATACGTTCAAGATTAACCATTCCAGAAATATTGAAATAAAGAGTAAGGATAAGAAAATTGTGCACAAAGATTTATACTGGTTCGACTATCAGTATGACAGCCTACATCCAGTCCTGAAATCAAACCGATTTCAGCCTTTTTCCAATAGAATCACTTTGAGAACGTTTTACAGATTGTCCAACTCACACAAGGCCTATCTATCAAACTCACTCGCTTCTATTACACAGCCACCTTATCCCTGGAGTTAATCGCCTAACTCACACGAGATAACGATGAGACTTCCTCTTGATGAACACCCTCACCAACAAAGATAGTCACCAGTTTCTATACTGGATTTTTCAGCCACCTTATCCTTGGAGTTAATCACCAAACTCTCACAAGATAATGATGAGACTTCTTCTTGATTAACACCCTCACCAACAAAGATAGTCACCAGTTTCTATATTGGGTTTTTTCAGAACAGTCTTTACAAAATGTTGTTTACAAAGATTATACAAGATCAACGATCACAAATGTTTGCGGCTCAATCAAACTATGAGATTAGTATTTAGTATATGGTTTCAATTCTTTCTCTCAAGGTATTTTTTCAGATCTTAGTGTTATGAAAAACGTGTATGAATTATTGTCTTGGTTGTTCAAAAGTTATTCAAAAGTTGTATCAAAGTTATGAGAAAAAGTAATTTGAGTCAGCTTATATATGTTAAGAAAAACAACAGCACAATCGTTTCCTCAATCAATTTTATAAAGGTTTAAAAACAGTTTAATCAATTTCCCAATCGATTATCGTGTTTCTTGTTTTTCTTGGTTCTTGAAAATATATGAATGAATCGATTTGCCAATCGATTCTTTTAATGCTTAAATCAAAAATAGAAGTCAATTCATATCTGAATCGATTGGGTAATCAATTAGAAGTGTTTTGTTCCAACAACGAGATCAAAACAATCGATTACTCATTCGACTCATATTTATTCTCATAATCGATTTGGCAGTTGGCTGTAACTCAAACAATTACTCCAATCGATTAGTCAATCGATTGGACTGATCACAATGACTCTAGTATTTTACTCCAATCGATTCGTCAATCGATTTGCCTGGTCACAGTGATTCAACTATTTTAGTTCAATCGATTTGCCAATCGATTCACATAGTTAAGTGGCTCAGCCTTTAGTTGAAAATCAATGTGCCAATCGATTAGGAACTTGAGTCTGATATATGATTAAGCATTTCAATTTTCATAATCGATTACCTAATCGATTAGTCTATATCTTGCAAGTTAAGAAACTAATTTCAATTGATGTCTCAATCGATTTGATTGATCACGGAGGCTAAGTCTGATAAAAAACTTTTTCACAATCAATTTGCCAATCGATTGGTTCAGTAAGTGGTTGGCTCTGTGACTCAACAAGTTGATTTCTCAATTGATATCCCAATCGATTGTTGAATCGATTGGTTGATTACAGAGGCCAAGTCTGATGAAAAAGAGTTTTCTGAATCGATTTGCCAATCGATTTGCAAAGTGTTATCTTGGCTCTGTAAGTTACAAAATCGATTTATCAATTGAATTACTAATCGATTGCCCAATGGATTGGTTTAGACCCAGAGTTCAGGTTTCACCAAAAACCTTCAAGTAATCGATTTCCCAATCGATGTACTTAGTGAAAACTCTAATTCTGAGTCAAGCAATCGATTGCACAATGGATTCCTCAATTGACTTGTTAATCGATTTGTTTACTTGTTAATTTTAAGATTTCATTTTTAACTTGTCAAATACTTAACCATGAAATCACATTGATAAGTCTAATAACTAACTACTACAACCACTAATGACACTAGACAGAATTGCATCTTTCTCCATCACATTCTCTACTTTTTGCTTGATTCCTTGTGTTCCAAGCTTGTGTCCAAGTGTATAGTGTTTGCATGTTTTCATGAAATGTAACCCGGTTCAAACTGCTAGTTTTATCAAATGATGCATGAATATTGTATGTTTGTTAATTATGTCAAAATCATGATTAGGAGGACTTATGTCTAACAGAAGACATAATTAGGATTCCATCATCAACAGCGGCATTCTTTCAAGAAATTATGATTTATAATAATAATAATAATAATTGTTATAACAACCTAACCTATTATTATGTAGAATATATATATATATATATATATATATATATATATATATATATATATATATATATATAGCCATCCAACTACGGGAGCCGCCTTCTAACTTCAGCAACTTAGGATTGCAACTTCAGCCTTCTAACTTCAGCAAATTAGGATTTGCAACTTCAGCCTTCTAATTTCTGCAAAGTAGAAAATCACAATTCCAATTCCAATCACAATCCCAAATCACAAATTCAATTCCAATCACAATCTCAAATCACAATTTCAATTTCAATTTCAAGCTCCAATTGCAATTCCGATTTCCAACTTCAACTCCAATCACAATTCTAATTCCAAATCCCAATTCCAATACCAAATCATATAAGGTATGTTTCACTAATTCCTTCAATTAGCTTTAATAATGATACATATTTTGTTAGTACAATAGGATAAATAATACATATATATATAGATGAAAGTTAAGAAATTGAAAACCACAAACCCAAAATAAATTTGTATAGCCGTGATTTGAGTCTTTATTTTGGAATTTTAGAAGCCTTGTCTTTATTTCTGTCAACAAACATATTATGCTATATAAGAATTGTTGTTATACAAATTCCAGAAAATAAGTTAGTAACTAAACCATTAGATGCAAATTAATTCTTTCACCTAAATGGGTTAATCTATTTGATTATGTTATAAAAATTAAGTATAGTCAATAATAAGTAATAATTAATTATTATTTGCGTCAATGTGATATATATATATATATAAATATTTATAAATCAAAACTATATATATATATATATTGACATGATATTAAGTTCTTTCTATCATACTTGTTAAATAAAATTTGATTATAGTAATATTTGTGTTTAACAATATTAAATATATTTTAAATAATATTACAATGCATTAATGTATTATTAGATGGAGTATCAATGTATTATTAATAAATTAATTAATTGCCTCTCGGAGTAAGTAACTAATTTGTAATTGGTTGATACGTTGAATTATTCTCACTCGTCGACTGTTAGAGACGGTGGTTGGCGAAGACATGACACATTAAATCAGCGGATTGGCTTCGTTGGGAAAAATCTTCAGCTAAGGTAAGGGGTGAGATGAGGTTCGATTTCATGTGTGTAAAATAAAGTGAGATGAACGGGAATATTGAAATTCCCATATGTTAATTCGGGGCTTACTACGTACAGTTGAGCCCTATTGAGTAATACTAATTAATTAATAAAATATGAATGGTAATAGTGAGGATTAAAATATAATTTAGCAACCGATAGAATTGCCGTGAAATTATTTATATCAAGATTGTATGCCGTCTGAGTTTATGAATATTATGTTGATTGTTACTATGTGAATGATATGTACTGAAGTATTCATGCTACTTGAATGAATTTGTGATATCACTTGAATATGTCACTGTTTGACCTTTTATTGGTGATTGTGTATTGTGAGTAGTGTAAATCAAATATTGTGATTTTATGGTGATTGACTGATAAAGATATATAATTATGAATACTGTGAAGTCAAATCAAAACTTATTGAGTTGTTATGATCCAGTAAGTCTGAGAGATGTGTTGTAGATTTTGGAGTTAGGATTATTTTGTCATCGTATAGGGAGGGTCTGACAAACCTAGTGATTTGGGGAAGTACAACTGAATGAGCCTGATCGTGGAGGGCTACAGTCGAACTGTAAAGTAAGACTGATAGACCTTGGGGGTACACCTAGTGGGGAATTCCTAAGTGGATTAGTGAGTTATTCCCTAAGGCCGAGAGCTACCGTGCAACACAAGAGTACCCCGACCGTCGCGTATATGTGTCTCGGGTTGAGTTGAGGGGATCTATGAGGACTTGGCCATTCATGAATTGTCTACCCACTCTTGTAGTGGCATAGTATCAGGCCTCCTAACCAAGTACTTCAGAGTAGAATGGTACCAAATGATGAAGTGTAGAGTATAGGACATGCATAGCATTTCATCCTTGTGATTATCTTATTGTGAATGAATTTGATAAACCATTGATATTATACACTTGACTATTTTTGAGGTTGTGATAATTTGATTGCTTGCGTGTTATCCTCGTGTATTTTATACTGTTACATAATTTCGATACTAACCCCTCGTTGTTTGTGTTTGGCGTTTGCGATGGACGCAGACGAGTTGTAAGTTGCAGGTGATGACTAGTACCATCGGTGAGGCGGAAGCCATCATGTCTTTGAGACCATTATTATTATGCATTGTGTTGATGTTATTTTGGGAATTCCCGCTCTGATAGTGACACCAGGTTGGGACTATATTTGCACTGAATTGAAAACATAAGTATGTGTACTTCAAAAAGGATTCTATTGTTTGATATTATGATTTCGATGTCTTTATGTTTGATGGAAATTTTGGATTTTTGGGACATGTTTATGATTATGTGATATTCTTTATCTTAATAAAAAAAAATTTATTTGGGGTTTAGGGTGTCACATTAGTGGTATCAGAGCCTGGTTTATCCAATCAGACCGTAAATGTGTTATGTGTTCGCTATGTTTCCTTGTGTACTCTGTTATGTGTTTTGTGGTTATGGTCATTGTTGTGTTAGTGTTGTAGAACTAAGTTAGCTTCTCACTTTCCTGAATGTCTCACTATATTCAATTGGCTTATCTAATTGATGTAGGTAGTGAATGCTGGTGGAAGGAATGATGCTGCGATTGCTGAGGCTCTAGAGTCCATGGCAGGAGTTATAGTGTAGGCTCTCCAAGCTTTGACTGAATCTCAAGCTACTGCACAAGCCTCTACGCAAGCTGCTACTCAAGCTGCACAGATTGCTGCTCAAGCTGTTGCTCATGCTACTACCTACAATGGTGGCTAAGGAAATGTTCAAATAAATGAATTCATGGTGATGGATCGATTCCACAAGGCTAACCCTCCATCGTTTGAAGGTCACTATAATCCTGATGGAGCTCGAAAGTGGTTGCAAGAAGTTGAGAAAATTTTCAGAGGAGTGGCATGTCCCGAAGGTCAGAAAGTGCATCTTGGTACCTTTCTGTTGACGGAGGAAGCTGAACATTGGTGGGATAATGCGCGCCAACGTTTAGATAATGCAGGGACTGCAATTACTTGGGATATATTCAAGAACATGTTTCTAGTTAAGTATTTCCCTGAAGATATCCGTAATAGAAAAGAGATGGAATTTGTTAAATTGGAACAGGGGAATATGTCGGTAGCGGAGTATGCTGCTAAGTTTGAGGAATTATCCAGGTACTGTCCACTCTATGTTGGAGAGGCAGGAGAAAAGTCTAAGTGCATCAAGTTTGAAATGGAACTCAGACCAGAGATCAAGAAACAGGTTGGAATGCAAGAGATCTGTTACTTTCCTACCCTAGTGAATAAGAGTAGGATTTATGATGAGGATAGTCGTGCTGAAATGGCACATTACCGAAATACTAGTACCATGAAGGACAAGAGACCTATGCAGCATAATAGAGGAAAACCTTACCCTTTTCCTCCTAGTCAATCTGGAAGTCGTCAGAATTATCAACAATATAGTTTTTCAGCTGGAAAAGGAGCTAGTAGTGGTAACAGAAAAGGAAATGGAAATAGTCATAGTGATGGTAGTGGTAGAGGAAACCCCAATGGACGAGGAGTTAGTAACGGAAATAGTAACAATAGGAGTCAAGTCTTGAGCAACAACAATGGTAATAATGGTGATCCAACTACTCCTATCCGATGTTACCAATGTGGTAAACAGGGTCACAGGGCATATGAATGTAGAGATGCTGGAATTACTTGTTTTAATTGTCAACAACAAGGCAACATTAGCATCACATGCCCCTACCCAAGGAAGACTTCACAACATGGAAACAAAAGTTCCCAAGCCAGCCGACCTAAATCCAATGGAAGAGTCTTTACCCTCAGTGGTATAGGAGCGTCTTAGAAAGACAACTTGATCCAAGGTACATGTCTCATAAGTGATACTCCCTTATTTGTGCTATTTGATTGTGGTGCCACTCATTCCTTTGTGTCTCTTGACTGTGTTAGACGTTTAGGAATACCTGTATCTCGTTTACAGTATGATTTGATTGTGAATACCCCAACTAGTGATTCTATTGATACCTCTAGTGTTTGTCTTGGCATTTCCATCCATGTGTGTGGAAGGGACTTTCAAGCTGACTTAGTGTGTCTACCTTTGCATCTAGTTGATGTGATTCTTGGTATTGATTGGCTATCTGTCAACCGTGTCCGCTTAGATTTTTTTTGTAAAACCATTGAATTCATTGAGTCAGAAGAGAGGGATAAGCCTAGCAATATATCCACCAACCAAGTGGAGACACTCTTGAAGGAAGATACCCAGTTATACATGATCCTTGCCTCATTGGAATTTGAAGAAAAAGTGGTAATCCGAGATATTCCTATTGTATGTGAATTCCCTGAAGTATTCCCTAAAGATTATTGAGACAAAATCTCAATTTAATGTTTTGATGAAAACAAACAAAAAGTTAATTAAGAATGTTAATTATGATTCGAAATGTTATGTTAATTTACTTGTGCTTTTGAGTGAATTTAATCAAGCAAAGCAAAGAAAACAGCAACAAGAACACTAAAATAGAGAAAGAGATCCAGCCTCAAAAAAGTTCATCACAACATGTTGTTCAAAGTTTATCTACCTCGTTAACAAAGAATCTGTCCTGAAAATTTGTTCATATCTAATCAGTACATGGCAAGAAACAAGTAGGATTCATCCAAGCTCAAAAAGGCTGTTTAATCACAAAATTAAAAGGGCCCAAAGATGGACAAAAGTCATGATGACCTAAAGAATTCCAAAAATTCAAAAGTCAACAAAGCCCACTCAATCATGACATATGACAAGGAAATCACAAAAGAAATCCAAGTTGATCAAAACGGGAGCTCCAGAATGATTATTTAAGCTCAAGAACGTTCACTCAAAAACCCAGAACGTTCTCCGTTTTTCTGCACATCAACAGCAGCCTTGCATTCTCTGTTTCAGTCTGCAATTCGATCCTAATCTTCTCCAGCTGCACTCAAGACTCAAGATGGAGAATGTACCATCCAAGAACAATGAAGAAACATAAATGGTTATGTCAGAAAAGTACAACACAACTTTAAATGCCAAATCCAAAAGTAAAAAAAGGCTATGTCATAGCATGAAATGTCTATTCAAGTACTGCCTTAAATCCAGGAAAAGCATGGCCTCTCCAACAGCTCTTTCATGCTTATCCTGTGCATTTCCAGCCAATAAATAGCAGGCCTCAATCATAAAGAAAGGAAGAAATTGAAGTGCTAAGTAATCAACAATATACAATCATACTTAAGCTTGAAATTCTACAAATTAGAGGCAATATCATTTTCTGCAATTCGCAAAATAGCCACTGCTGCACATTCATATATAAGCTGCGAAATTATTATTAGATACTCTGTAAAGAATCTATTCTCAAACAAGAGTTGAGCAATATCAGATTCTGTCAAAATCAATCATTTGTAAAAACTCAAACTATAAGAGTTTCTTTATAGTTTGTTTAAGATTGCTTCCTATCAAGGTTAGATAGGTGTTGTTATTGCTTTCTGGGTGGAAAGTAATTGAAGTGGAAATAGATCAAGGTTGATCTATTCTAGGTGTTGTAAGATTAAGAAGTTTCTTCGTTTTAAACACTTATTGGAAAATCTCACAGTGTGAGGACTGGACGTAACCCACGTTGGGTGAACCAGGATAAATCTTTGTGTGGAATTTTTAAAAGGCACATTTACAATTCAAACCCCCCCCTTTCTTGAAAATCAACGGTGTTACTTCAATTGGCATCAGAGCTTGGTCTCTAAAGTTAAGCACCTAACAAGTGTTAGAGGAAAAGATTCAGGAAGAAGAAGTAATGTCAGAAGACAACATGTGCTTAATGGAAAGCTTAGAAAATAATGAGGTAATAAATTCTGAACCATGTCTCTTATGTGATCAAATTGAAAAAGATATTGATAGCTTACTTAATGATTCAAATCTGCTTGTTCAAAAATGTAGCTCTTTAAATGATCAATTTTTAAAAGAAAAAAGGGAAAAAGAGAAAGCTCAGGTTATGATTGATGAACTAAAAAACATCATTCAGAACATGCAGGAATCTCATTTTGAGGAAACTAATGAATCTGAAAATCAAGAATGTTTTGCAATGAAAACGGAGAATGTTATCCTTAAAACTGAAAATGAACTTCTTAGAAATGACTTATCAAATTTTATTAAAGCCACTGAAACCTTTCATAATATCATGGGATCTCAAGTGGGAATATTTGATAAAGCGGATCTTGGTTTTGATAAAACCCAAAAAACGAAAATATATGAAAACTTTTTTGTTTCGGAAAGACAAGAGGATAAAAGCAAAACCAAATGCTCTTATTGTAAAAAACTTGGACATCTAGAATTCGCTTGCTATTTTAGAAAAAGAGATGAACAGATTAAAAAAAGAAAGTCTGTTAAAAAAGAAAATCATGCTGTCAAAACAGTTTTGAAAAAACTGCAAAACGGAGAACAATCTCCAGGATGGTTCCAAAACGGAGAAAGTTCAAAAATGAAAGCTGAACCTTTAGTAGAAAATCTGGGAAAAAGGGAACAATTTGGAATATTAGCAAAATCAATTTCAAATCCGTGTAAAACTCAAATTTTGAAACCTTATCAAAGATCAACAACAAAGTATTCCTATTTTTCAAAAAATGATCACTTTGAATCAACTTGCTATTTTAAAAAGAGTTCAAGTTCTAAAAAATCTTCTAAAAGAAGATATACTAACCATCAAGGACCCAAACAAATATGGGTACCAAAATCATTACTAACTTGTGATGTAGGAACACCATCCAACAATCAAGAAAGAACATTGATACATGAACAAGGTATGCTCAAAACACATGAATGGAAAAGTATGGTGCTTCTTATCATTAGAAAAATTTGGAGTATCTATAACCTTTGGAAACATTAAAGCTAAGGAGATGAAGAAGAATAACATTCTGGACAGCAGCAACATAATGCTTTCCAAGAAACTGAGATTAATAAACAGTCTCTGATTCATTATCCTTTTAAAAGCTGGAGAATGATAAAGGCAAAATCCAAAAGAATGATCAATTTAAGCAAAAAAAGTTCATTTTGGAAGCAGTACCAGAACATTCTGCAGAAAACAGAAACATTCTCCACAAAAGCAGAACATTGTGTAGAAGAGCAGAAAATTGTGCATAAGAGCAGAATATTATGTATAATAGCAGAACATTCTGCAGAAAAGCATAACACTGTGCAGAAGAGCAGAAAATTCTGCAGAAGAGCAGAACATTCTGCAGAAGAGCAAAATATTCTGCAGAAAAGCTGAACATTTTGCCAAATGTTCTTGACAGTTTATATGCAACATTCAATCAAATCTAATGTTTTCTATTAAGATGATATGGTTGAAAAAACATCAACAATTTCTAAATGAGTTTGAATCATTTAGTTTTGGCACTCCTACACATATCTCACTATTGATCCTTCCTCCAAAAACATCTCATGATCAAATTATTGGAAGAATTTAATTGTAAGGATATGGTACCAAAGTTGCTGCTACTAGAGTCTTGATGAAAGTCAGCCATCAGATCAAAGAAATAGTAACAAGTATGAATGGTTGTCCTTTAGAAGAAGCACATACTCACATTGTCCTCTTCTTTGGATCTTATCGAGGTATATTCTAATCATGATTTAATTCATTCATTGAACTCAAAATTCTCCTTTTTATGTCCTTAAAATCATTTTTTTTGTGAACAAATCTCATTGATTGTTTTTGATAAATACAAACTTTTTGTAGCATAAAAATGTTTTGTAAAGAGAGAAATTATACTTGACATGATATCACATTCATTTTGCTTCCCTTGCGCTCATTATCATGTTCATATTAAAATATTGTCTGTTGTGAAAGAAGGCAAAAGAGCAAAGAGACATCTTGCTTGTGTTTTGGAATTTTAAAGGATATCAATTTCAAAATATTAAGGGGGAGTTTTTTTAGAAAATGTTACTTTTCTTAAAACTGGAATATACTCATTGTTTTCTATGTGTAGTATACATTTCCTTTGCATTCCCCAATCTTTTTGTGTTGACAAAGGGGGAGAATTATTTTAGATTTTATGTTGGTTCAAAAAATATGAAGCATATTCTGAGGGGGAGTTTTTAAGCTCTCTTTGATTAAAATTAGAATCAAAATTAAAATCTAAATTAACATGTTTGTCATCATCAAAAAGGGGGAGATTGTTGAGACAAAATCTCAATTTAATGTTTTGATGAAAACAAACAAAAAGTTAATTAAGAATGTTAATTATGATTCTAAATGTTATGTTAATTTAACTTGTGCTTTCAGTGAATTTAATCAAGCAAAGCAAAGAAAATAGCAACAAGAACACTAAAATAGAGAAAGAGATCCAGCCTCAAAAAAGTTCATCACAACATGTTGTTCAAAGTTTATCTACCACGTTAACAAAGAATCTGTTCTGGAAATTTGTTCATATCTAATCAGTACATGGCAAGGAACAAGTAGGATTCATCCAAGCTCAAAAAGGCTGTTTAATCACAAAATTAAAAGGGCCCAAAGATGGACAAAAGTCATGATGACCTAAAGAATTCCAAAAATTCAAAAGTCAACAAAGCCCACTCAATCATGACATATGATAAGGAAATCACAAAAGAAATCCAGGTTGATCAAAACGGGAGCTCCAGAATGATTATTTAAGCTCAAGAACGTTCACTCAAAAACCCAGAACGTTCTCCGTTTTTCTGCACATCAACAGCAGCTTTGCATTCTCTGTTTCAGTCTGTAATTCGATCCTAATCTTCTCCAGCTGCACTCAAGACTCAAGATGGAGAATGTATCATCTAAGAACAATGAAGAAATATCAAGGGTTATGTCAGAAAAGTACAGCACAGCTTTAAATGCTAAATCCAAAAGTAAAAAAAGGCTATGTCATAGCATGAAATGTCTATTCAAGTACTGCCTTAAATCCTGGAAAAGCATGGCCTCTCCAACAGTTCTTTCATGCTTATCCTGTGCATTTCCAGCCTATAAATAGCAGGCCTCAATCATGAAGAAAGGAAGAAATTGAAGTGCTAAGTAATCAACAATATACAATCATACTTAAGCTTGAAATTCTACAAAACAGAGGCAATATCATTTTCTGCAATTAGCAAAACAGCCACTACTGCACATTCATATATCAGCTGCGAAATTATTATTAGATACTCTGTAAAGAATCTATTCTCAAACAAGAGTTGAGCAATATCAGATTCTGTCAAAATCAATCATTTGTAAAAACTCAAACTATAAGAGTTTCTTTATAGTTTGTTTAAGATTGCTTCCTATCAAGGTTAGATAGGTGTTGTTATTTCTTTCTGGGTGGAAAGTAATTGAAGTGGAAATAGATCAAGGTTGATCTATTCTAGGTGTTATAAGATTAAGAAGGTTCTTCGTTTTAAACACTTAGTGGAAAATCTCACAGTGTGAGGACTGGACGTAACCTACATTGGGTGAACCAGGATAAATCTTTGTGTGGAATTTTTAAAAGGCACATTTACAATTCAAACCCCCCCTTTCTTGTAAATCAACGGTGTTACTTCAAAGATGTCACTAGTTTACCACCAGAGCGTGAGATTGAATTTAGCATTGACCTTGTACCAGGTGCTGGACCCATATCCATGGCATCGTATAGGATGTCTCCCTTAGAATTGTCTGAGCTTAAGAAGCAATTGGAAGAGCTTTTAGATAAACAATTTATAAGACCTAGTATTTCACCATGGGGTGCACCTATATTCTTGGTTAAGAAGAAGGATGGCTCTATGAGGTTGTGTGTGGATTATTGCCAACTTAATAAAGTGACAATCAAGAATAAGTATCCCCTACCCAGGATAGATGACCTTATGGACCAATTGAGAGGATCTTGTATGTTTAGTAAGATCGACTTGAGATCAGGTTATCATCAGATCCGAGTGAAGTCTTTTGATATCCCTAAAATTGCCTTTAGAACCCGTTATGGCCATTATGAGTATTTGGTTATGCCTTTTGGTGTGACTAATGCACCAGCAGTGTTTATGGATTACATGAACCGGATCTTTCATCCTTACCTAGACTCATTTGTGGTTATGTTTATAGATGACATCTTAGTGTACTCTAAGACTAAGGAAGAGCATGGCGAACATTTAAGGATAGTTTTGCAAACCCTTAAGGAGAAACAATTATTTGCCAAGTTGTCTAAGTGTGAATTTTGGTTAGAAGAAGTGAGTTTCCTAGGACATGTAATCTCAAGAGGTGGAATAGCTGTTGATCCTGCCAAGGTGGAGAGTGTATTAGAATGGAAAGCACCTAAGTCAGTAACTGAGATTAGAAGTTTCCTAGGATTGGCAGGTTATTACCGTAGGTTCATAGAAGGATTCTCCAAGTTGGCCTAACCTTTAACTAAGTTGACCCGAAAAAGGGAATTGTTCGTGTGGGATACTCATTGTGATAATAGTTTCCAAGAGCTTAAGAAACGATTGACCTCTGCACCGATCTTAGTACTACCTAACCTAAATGAACCCTTTGTAGTATATTGCGATGTGTGTGGTTTCGGATTAGGTGGAGTACTTATGCAGGATGGGAAGGTGGTAGCATATGCTTCTAGGCAACTAAAGATTCATGAGAGGAACTACCCTACCCATGACCTAGAACTAGCAGCAATTGTCTTTGTACTTAAGATGTGGAGACATTATTTATATGGATCTAGATTTGAGGTTTTTAGTGACCATAAGAACCTTAAGTATCTTTTTTATCAGAAGGAGTTGAACATGAGACAACGTAGATGGATGGAATTTCTTAAAGATTTTGATTTTGAGCTTAACTATCACCCTGGAAAGGCCATTGTAGTGGCTGATGCCTTGAGTAGGAAGACTTTGAGTGCGTCCGCCTTATTGGTTAAGCATAGTGAATTGTTGGAACAGTTTAGAGACCTTAGTTTAGTTTGTGAAGTAACACCAGAAAGTATTAAATTGGGAATGTTGAAGGTAACTAGTGGACTATTGGAAGAGATTGAAAAGAATCAAAAGTTGGATTTATAACTTTTAGATAAGTTACAGTCGATTGACCAAGGGAGAGAACCCGACTTTAAAATAGGTGTGGATGGAATTCTGATATTTAAGGAGAGAATTTGTGTTCCCGGTGTCGAGGAGTTAAGAAAGATGATCTTAGAGGAAGGACATAGGAGTTGTCTAAGTATTCACCCTAGAGCCACAAAGATGTATAAGGACCTCAAGATGATATTTTGGTGGCCTAAAATGAAAAAGAATGTTGCTGAGTTTGTGTACACTTGTTTGATCTGTCAAAAATCTAAGGTAGAACACCAAAAACCTTAAGGCTTGATGCAACCTTTGAGTATTCCCGAATGGAAGTGGGATAGCATCTCTATGAACTTTGTTGTAGGCTTACCTCGAACTCCAAAAAGGTAAGATAGTATTTGGGTTATTATGGATAGAGTAACTAAATCTGCTCACTTTATTCCGATAAACATAATTTATTCTATGGAAAGGTTAGCTGAAATATACATAAAGGAAATTGTGAAGTTGCATGGAATCCCATCAAGTATTGTCTCAGACAGAGACCCTAGGTTTACCTCTAAGTTTTGGGAAGGTTTACAAAGTGCTTTAGGTACGAACCTTAGGATGAGTTCAGCCTACCACCCACAAACAGATGGTCAGACTGAGCGAACTAATCAATCCCTAGAAGACTTGTTGAGAGCTTTTGTGTTGGAACAAAATGGAAGTTGGGATAACTTTTTGCCACTTATAGAGTTTACCTATAACAATAGTTTCAACTCTAGCATTGGAATGACCCCTTTTGAGGCGTTGTATGGGAGAAGATGTAGGACCCCTCTGTGTTGGTTTGAGACGGGTGATAACCTTGTGTTAGGACCTGAGATTGTTCAACAAACTACAGATAAAGTAAAAATGATTCAGGAAAAGATGAGAGCATCTCAAAGTAGGCAAAAGAGTTACCATGATAAAAGAAAGAAAAACCTCGAATTTCAAGAAGGTGATCATGTATTTCTGAGAGTTACTCCAACAACTGGGGTTGGTCGGGCATTAAAAATGTGAAAGCTTACAGCTCGTTTTATAGGACCGTACCAAATTCTTAAACGTGTCGTTAACGTAGCATATCAGATCGCATTGCCTCCGTCTCTTTCTAATCTTCATAGTATCTTTCATGTGTCTCAACTTTGCAAGTACATTTTCGATCCCTCACACGTAATTGAGTCAGACAAGGTCCAAATAAAAGAGAATCTAACTTTTAAAACCTTACCGGTACGAATTGAGGACCAAAAGACCAAAGAATTAAGGGGTAAGACGATTTCATTGGTTTAGGTTGTCTGGGGAGGTGCTACTGGTGAAAGTGCTACGTGGGAGGTCGAAAGCCAGATGCACGATTCTTATCCATAACTGTTTCCGTCAGGTAAATTTCGAGGACGAAATTTGTTTTCAACTGGAGGAGAAATGTAGCACCCCAATTTCCCATTATCTTATTTTAAATAGTATAATGATACGATACTATTTTTTTATATGAATGTTAATATGTGCTCTAATTTCTTTAGGTGTGTCTGTGTGTTTACTTTAGCAATCGATTTAAATTATTAATATTAACCATATTTAAATTACAAAAAAAAATAATTAAAATAAAATAAATAGATATGTATATAGATATAAATAAAATAATAACAGGAGTTAGCTCTAATAGGAAATAATAATAATAATAATAATAATAATAATAATAATAATAATAATAATAATAATAATAACTACAATAAGAAGACATAGGTTAGCATACTATCTAAGGGTGTATATATATATATATATATATATATATATATGGGTTAGGAGGTTACGGAAGGCATAATTAGGATTCCATCATCAGCAGCGGCATTCTTTCAATAATTTAAGATTTATAATAATAATAATTGTTATAACAACCTAAGCTATTATTATGTAGTATATATATATATATATAGCCATCCAACTACGGGAGCCGCCTTCTAACTTCAACAACTTAGATTGCAACTTCAGCCTTCTAACTTCAGCAAATTAGGATTTGCAACTTCAGCCTTCTAATTTCAGCAAATTAGAAAATCACAATTCCAATTCCAATCACAATCCCAAATCACAAATTCAATTCCAATCACAATCTCAAATCACAATTCCAATTTCAATTTCAACACCAATCACAATTCTAATTTCAAATCCCAATTCCAATACCAAATCATATAAGGTATGTTTCACTAATTCCTTCAATTAGCTTTAATAATGATACATATTTTATTAGTACAATAGGATAAATAATATATATATATATATATATATATAGATGAAAGTTAAGAAATTGAAAACCACAAACCCAAAATAAATTTGTATAGCCGTGATTTCAGTCTTTTCTTTGGAATTTTAGAAGTCTTGCCTTTATTTCTGTCAACAAATGGATTATGCTATATAAGAATTGTTGTTATACAAATTCCAGAAAATAAGTTAGTAACTAAACCATTAGATGCAAATTAATTCTTTCACCTAAATGGGTTAATCTATTTGATTATGTTATAAAAATTAAGTATAGTCAATAATAAGTAATAATTAATTATTGCTCTTTCTATCATACTTTGTTAAATAAAATTTGATTATAGTAATATGTGTGTTTAACGATATTAAATATATTCTGAATTATATTACAATGCATTAATGTATTATTAGATGAAGTATTAATGTACTATTAAATTAATTAATTACCTATCGGAGTAAGTAACTAATTTTTAATTGGTTGTTACGTTGAATTATTCTCACTCGTGGACTGTTAGAGACGGTGGTTGGCAAAGACGTGACACATTAAATCAGCGGATCGGTTTCGTTGGGAAAAATCTTCAGCTAAGGTAAGGGGTGAGATGAGGTTCGATTTTATGAGTGTAAAATAACGTGAGATGAACGGGAATATTGAAATTCCTAGATGTGAATTCGGGGCTTACTATGTACAATTGAGTCCTATTGAGTAATAATAATTAATTAATAAAATGTGAATGGTAATAGTGAGGATTAAAATATAATTTAGCAGCCAATAGAATTGACGTGAAATTATTTATATCAAGATTGTATGCCGTCTGAGTTTATGAATATTATGTTGATTGTTACTATGTGAATGATATGCACTGGAGTATTCTTGCTACTTGAATGAAATTGTGATATCACTTGAATATGCCACTGTTTGACCTTTTATTGGTGATTGTGTATTGTGAGTAGTGTAAACCAAATATTGTGATTTTATGGTGATTGACTGATAAAGATATATAATGATGAATATTGTGAAGTCAAATTAAAACTTATTGAGTTGTGATGATCGAGTAAGTCTGAGAGATGTGTTGTAGATTTTGAAGTTAGGATTATTTTGTCATCATATAGGGAGGGTCTGACAAACCTAGTGATTTGGGGAAGTACAACTGAATGACCATGATCGTGGAGGGCTACAGTCGAACTATAAAGTAAGACTGATAGACCTTGGGGGTACACCTAGTGGGGAATTCCTAAGTGGATTAGTAGGTTATTCCCTAAGGCCGGGAGTTACCGTGCAACACAAGAGTACCCCGACCGTCGCATATATGTGTCTCGGGTTGAGTTGAGGGGATCTATGAGGACTTGGCCATTCATGAATTGTCCACCCACTCTTGTAGTGGCATAGTATCAGGCCTCCTAACCAAGTACTTCAGAGTAGAATGGTACCAAATGATGAAGTGTAGAGTATAGGACATGCATAGCATTTCATCCTTGTGATTATCTTATTGTGAATGAATTTGATAAACCATTGATATTATACACTTGACTGTTTTTGAGGTTGTGATAATTTGATTGCTTGCGTGTTATCCTCGTGTATTTTATACTGTTACATAATTTCGATACTCACCCCTCGTTGTTTGTGTTTGGCGTTTCCGATGGACGCAGACGAGTTGTAAGTTGCAGGTGATGACTAGTACCATCGGAGAGGCGGAAGCCATCATGTCTTGAAGAACATTATTATTATGCATTTGTTGATGTTATTTTGAGTATTTTTATTTTGGGGATTCCCGCTCTGATAGTGACACTGGGTTGGGACTATATTTGCACTGAATTTAAAACATAAGTATGTGTACTTTAAAAAGGATTCTATTGTTTGATATTATGATTTCGATGTCATTATGTTTGATGGAAATTTTGGATTTATGGGTCATGTTTATGATTATGTGATATTCTTTATCTTAATAAAAAAAAATTTATTTGGGGTTTAGGGTGTCACAAGTTTAACTATTTGTTTTGATGAAAGTGGAAAACAATTTGAAGTCATTAAAAATGAAGACAAACTTCTTGTGTAAAAGAAGGTTAGTGTGACCACCATTGTATTCCTTGTGTTATATGTCGTTGACATATTACTCATCACATAAATTATATCCTAACTTTGCAACAATTAAAGACTTGGTCGATAATTCCTTTTCCATGAAAGATTTGAATGCATGATTCCAAGTAACGATTTCCGCCTACGACACATGGTGTGTGTTTGTCAAAAGCCCAATCTTTTCAACTTAGGGTGAAAGGGATCACATGAATAAGATTCCATAAGCATTTGCAATTAGATATATCATGTATGCCATGATATGTACTTGGCCATATGTCTCATGCTCTGATCACAACTAGCATGTACTAGTATGATCTTGGTGGTGGCAATTGTATTGTTTTCAAGAACATCCTTAAGTACTTGAGAAGAACTGAGAAGTCATTCTCAGTATCAAAACCATCAAAATCAGCAGTTTTCTCAACTGCATTTTATTTATAGTTTCCATTGTGTCATAGTCATCCTCTCTATTTTGAAGTTAATAAGAGTTCAACTATACAACATGTAAGTTTTTCATGTAATCTCTATGCTTTACTTTTTATTAGGTATTTTTCTTGACATTTTGATAGTTCCTTTTTGGGTTGATGTGGTTCGCAACACGACTGCTGCAATTTTGTGATACCTTTTCCTCTGCTTAGCCATTTTAGCTTTGCAGATATAGACTTCAGAAAACTTGTGCAGTTTTCAAAAGGGTAACTTTTTTTCTTATTTAATTTCAACTTTTTCTCGATTTTTTTCTACTACTTGTAGCTGATTAAATCATTTATTATTTATTGATGATGTTTTTTTTCTTTTCCTTTGTTGATATACTTTCTTGACTTCAGTGTTGTAGCTAGCATCCACCTTCTTTGTTTGGTTTATCATAGCAGCACAGCACACATACATGTTTTAGGTATGTCAGCTGATACTATATAAGCATTTCAAATGCTACTTTGGTTTGTACTTACATAAATTTTGGTACAAATTAAGGATGAATAACACCTAAAGAATAAGACAAGTTTTGCTTATGATAAATTGCCAAATATTTTGGAATCATCATAAATAAGCCATATTTTTTTATAAAATATTTGTTTCCTCCTTAGAAGTTGAAATGTTATGATCACTCAATTAATTTTCAAATAAGTGAAATCAAACCAAAAATTACTTTCAGTAAGTAGAAAGTTAATTGAGTCAGAAAATATATTATGGTCATGATGAAAGAAACTTTTTTCTTTTTCACATCAATTTCATTCATGAAAGTAATCATATATAAATTTTGCAGTGTTTGTTCTGCAAGATAACATAACTAAGGCCAGAAAAAAATAAATGCAGACATCATTAAATCACTAAATCTAATGTCTTGTTAAAAAATTAAAATCATATCATACCAAAGCCAAAAAAAAAAATTGAAAAAAAGGAACTAAAAAATGTAATACAATTTTGTTACAAATCATATATGTCAGTTGAACCATCTATAGATTCCTCTCTTTTGTGTTCAATAACATAATCCTTATTTTCTTCTCTTTGATCAAAGTCAATTGCAACTTCATCTGTTGTGGCCGAAAGCAATTTTGTTGATGTTGTTAAAAACGGAGAACAATCAGTCAATAAACCAAAAAAATTATTGGTTTCAGATCAAAGATGGATTGAATATATATAAAATGGAGATTGACTAGTAATTAAACCAAGAATGTTCTTGGTTTGTGAAAAAATGCAAAATGATTTGACTTTAAAATGGAGAACGTTCTCCGTTTTCTGCCAAACATAATTGAAGCCTTTCAATTCTAAAATAAACACACACAATTGTTAACACAGTTCACAGATGAACTCATACATTTGGGGGACTGAATCCGACTTGAATTATCTCTATTATGAGATGAAAATGTTTACAACTTTCTTCAAATTTTCTACTGCCAGGTTTCTGTACAATTTGGAGTAATAAACAAAGGTAGTTACAACTAATTAACTGAAAACTTACTACCCAAAATAAATTTCATCTCCAAAGTCTTCTAATTGAGTACCACATATTATAATTTTGTACTTGTATTTTCTTTTGAAGTTATATTTTATTTTAAAGAATTTAAAATGAAACAATTAACATTATGAGCTATCTATAGTAAAAAACCTCAAATTCTATTTACATTAAATATATATGATAAATTAATTTTATAATTTGGATGAGACATAAATTTTTTCCTATAACATTGTGAATCTTAGGCTGCATAATTTCAACCTCACTCCTTAAGTTGGATCCCCCAAGTTTTGACTTTGGCAACTTCATCCATATTAGTTGTCCAAATCATCCATCAATTTGTTGTGAACTACCAAAGCTGCATCTACCTTGTGCAAAAATTTGCAATGTAATGATATGATTTTTACCTGGCAGCATCTACCAAAGTTGTTCTATCCACTTTAACATGATCTATAATTCCAGCTTTCACCATATCAACATAAGTACTTGTTTTAGCAAAATAAGCATCATAAGTATTTGTTTTGAAAAAAATATTACACCATAGTCCGATCCATATCGGTTACGTTAAAGTTTCACGTATGAGAGTTTTAGAACCACTTGCGGCATTTCCTATACCTGACGATGATGGATATATGAAGTTGTTGCGAGAAGCATTAGGTAGTTATGTGGGATGGCCTAAAAATCTTGTTGGCAGATACGTTAGGTGGAAAACATTATTATACGAATCATATATTTTGTACATATATTTAGTATGGAAACATATAATATTATGTAGTTGTTTGTTGTTATTTTTTGAATCTGTACTTTGTGGAATGTGTTATGAACTTTGATCAGTTTATGTTATTTCGAATTGTAGTTTGTAGAAAACGAAGATACTAGTACAATTTCCTTTTAACTGCACAAAATTTAGACGAGTGCTTATTTTTTCGAAATAATCTTTAGTTTCACATTTAGTTAGATTCCTACAAATTCTAAAAGGAATGATAAAAAGATTCGGCCTGACAACGTGTCAGTCACTTCACTAGAAAATGTTTGACATATATTAAATGATTAACATACATATTATAACAACTAACAAACTGATCAACCTCATTTTTTCAGATTCAAGCAAAAACTACAAAAAATGTCAAGAAAGTTGAGTCAAAAAATAAATCCACTGCACCACCAATTCAAGTTTGTGGTAAAATATTTATTCAATGACTAAATTATTCAGTTTCATATTGTTTTAGATCTACAAATTCTAACCAATTGAACTGCATTTTTTTAGATTCAAGCAAAAGTTATAGAAAAAGTTAAGAAAGTTGAGCCTAAAAATAAATCTGCCAAAAATTGGTCCTTGGAAAATCAGTTGCTCCTCCTAAAATTAGTCATCCAAGCCTTTCTCGATTTGGTACTTGTCTTAACATCACAACAAAAATATATATGGATAGCACAAATACACACTCATAAAAATGGAGAAAGGTATTTTCGGATTTTGTTATGAAGAATTACTTAATAAAGAGCACATATATGAACTTCTGAATCATGATGACTTGGATGCTACTATCATCAGCATATACATTAGGTAATCTAAAATAATTTATTTGAGAAAAAACTCTTTTACTAGCATCACTGACACATTTACTAGTAATTAATCTAACTTTATATTTTCATTGAACATATTTGTATGAAAAATTGGTGTGACTACGCTAATTGACATAAATTTTCGTTTTTAACTCTCCATAAACTATCCATGTTTCAACTTGATCCAATTAGAGTAAAAAAATATGTTTTTGATCTACTTGTAGAAAATAAAAAAAAAAGGATAAGTTGTTTTTTTTTCTCTATATAATTCAAGGTAATTATATATGACACTTTATCAGCTGTAATTAAATTTGCCCTAGGGAGGACGAAAATTTATAACACTTTATCAGCTGTAATCAATCTTGCCCTAGGGTTTACTATATACTTTTTAAATTTTTGTTATAGAACTTAATTATACGCCTTCAAAATTTCATTTACAATTAATGCATAACTATATATTGGCGTACTTGTTTTATATTATAGTGTCCTCGCCAAGATAACAATATAGATTGCAAGTACTATATTTTTGCGATTCATGAAGGAAATTGTTGTAAGGAATCAAAGTATAATTCTAGAAATGGTACATTATTTTCATTAGATTTTGATCTTCATATATAAACTACCTATATATTTGATTTTAACTTATTCATGTTCATAGTACTTTGACAACTCCAAGTCAACTTACTCTGAAAGTGATGTAACTAAAATCAAGGAATATTAGTGTCAGTATGTGCTCGAACAAAGAGTTATATAATTTGTTATTAAGTGAGTTTCACATTGTAAACTATTATTGTATATTTTTTTGTGAACTAATAATTATTCTAATTTATTTATTTTATTTTTTGTTACGATAGGGTTAAAGTAAGAAATTGCTATTGTGTTGATGATGATCTTGAAAAAATTGATGTTTGAAATTGCTATTGTGTCAATATGTTTTTTAAGTTGATGATCTTCGAAAAACTAAATGTATAGTAGAATATAAAGTTTGAATGAAAAAATTACTATTGTGTCAATATGTGCTTGATGTTTATGACTTTCGAAATACTAAATGTACAATAGAATATAGATTTTGAATGAAAATAACAAGGAGTTTGATTGTAAATGTATTCCTTATGTATAATTGCATATTGTTGTTGCATGACAGAAAAGTGACATCGCTTTTATCTTTAATTTAATAACACCTACAATAGCTTTTTTTTAAGAAAAACGTTGTCAAACCTCTATTCAATAAAACCTACAAAATGCTTTCCTTAAAAAAGCGTCACAAATGCTCTATGAAATACCTACAATAGTGCTTGTTGAAACAAGCGCTTTTAAATACCTATGACAACATTTGTTTAAAAAAAGCTATTAAAGAGCTACGACAGCGCTTTTTACAAAAGCGTTGTAAAATCAGACACCTACAACAACACTTTTTTTAAAAAAGAGCTGTAAAAGCTCTACCTACGACAACACTTACCAAAAAAAGCGTGTTAAATGCACCAAACAACAACGCTTTATAGAAAAAAGTTGTAAAATGAGACACCTATAACAGCATTTTTTTGCAAAAAGTGCTATATATTTCTACCTACGATAGCGTTTTTTTAAAAAAGAATTGTTAAATATCACCTACGACAATGTTTTTTATTTATTTAAAAAAGCGATTTTGTATCTTTTAACAGCACTACATACTATAGCGCTAACAAGCGCTGTTAAAGCCTATTTTTGGTATAGCGATTTTAGATTTTCTTCAAAAACATGAATCATATTTCATACTTTGGGAAGTCTGTTCTCATAAAATACTTTTGTTAACATAAAACTCTTAGTATAAAACCAACTTGGTTCAAACAAAAAGACTCTAGATCAAAGTAGAAGGTTTTGATGGCGACATGGGATGGTTCTGATGAATCATTTGATGATGAAAAGCAAGAAGATTTGGGTATGATGGCTTATACTAAGTCTAACTCTAAATCTAAAACTGATCATAATTCTGACTCTATGTTTGACTCTTGAAGTTAATTAGTAGATAAATAAATTGAGGTGCTTTCTAACTTAACCCAATCTGAATTAATTAAAGCAATAAATGATTTCCTAAATAAAAACCACAATTTGTCTCTAAATCAAACATAATTAGGAAAGTAAATGGAAACATGATTGAATAAATTAATGTTTAAAAAAAATAAGGTGTTCAACTTAAAATAGAAAATACAACTCAAAAAGATATTCATGTCTTAAAACCTTCAGATAATTTCATATGTAATTATGATAGATATAAAGTAGCATTCAAGAGTTTCTAGCTAAAAATATAGAATGAAGCAAGTATGCTTCTATGATTTATAGAGTTAGTAGAAATGACAAAAGAGGTCTAGGATAACAAGAAATACAAACTAAGTCTGAACTTATAAAACCTAATTTTTTATGTACTATTTTCTCTAAGAAAGGTCACTCTAAAATATCTTGTGCCATGTTTAACACAAGGAAAGAAAATGAAGCTTTGAAGACTAACATACCATAACCCATTAAAATTTGGGTACATAAGAACAAAGTTATCTATGTTGCAGATGTTCTCAGCAACCAAGTTGAAACTACAATCATGGTATTTGGATAGTGGATGCTCACGACATATGATTGGAGAAAAGTCTATGTTTCAAGACCTTACTTTGATCAAATGAGGCACAATAACTTTTAAAGGAAATGTGAAAGGCCAAATCCTTGGACACGGAACAATTGGTAATGACACCTCTCCTTTTAATAAAGATATTTTGTTTGTTAATGGTCTTAAACAAAATTTATTAAGTATTAATAAATTAAGTGATAATAACTATGATATTATATTTAACCATGCAAGGCAATTAGTCAAAAAGATGGATCTACACTCTTTACAGATCAAAGGAAAAATAACCTATATAAAATAAATTTGTTTAGCTTAGAAAAACAAGGTGTTAGATGTCACATGTTAGTAAATGAAGAAAAGTTAATTTGGCGCAAAAGGTTAGATCATGCAAACCTAAGATTAATTTCAAAATTGAATAAACTTCAACTTGTTAAATGTTCACCTAAGCTTAGCAAAAGGGAAAACAAAGTAGGAACTCCTTTACCCCTAAGAACTTAGTCTCTACCTCCAAACCCCTTGAGCTATTGCATATAGATCTCTTTGGGTCAATGAAAGCAACCTCAGTAAATGGAAAGAAATATGGCTTTGTAATAGTAGATGATTACATTAGGTGGACTTGAGTAAAATTCTTAAGAAATAAATATGATTGCCACAAAGTTTTTATTGAATTTTGCAAACAAGTAATGAATGAAAACTATCTTGATATTATAATAATTAGAAGTGATCATGGAGAGAATTTGAAAGCAAGTTATTAGAAAGTTTTTGTGAATAGAGTGGAATTTCACACAACTTCTCATCTCCTAGAACACCCTAGCAAAATCAAGTTGTAGAAAGAAAGAATAGATCCCACCGAGAAATGGCTAGAACCAAGTTAAATGAGATGGATGATGCAAAATATTTATGGGCAGAGCAAATTAACATTACATGCTATATTCATAATAGAATTTCAATTAGACCAAAATTGAATAAAACACCATACGAATTATGGAAGGGTAAAAACCTAATATCTCTTAGTTTAAGCAATTTGATTGTATTTGTTATATGTTAAATACTAAAGACAACCTTGGCAAGTTTGATCGCCGCTCACAAATGTGTACCTTCCTTGCATACTTTTAAAGATCCAATGGTTATAGAATGATCAATAAAGAAACTCAAATTGTGGAGGAGTCAATACATGTTAAATTTGATGACAAAAAACTTTCTCTTAAAAAGTCAAAGCAAGTAAAGGTTATTGTAGGTTTACAGAAACTAGAGGAAAGAGATGCAGACAAACCTGAATAACCGAAATAATTAGATGATGCAAGTAAATCAAAGAAATATGACAAACCACTAGAAGATGAAGTTGACTAAGTTAGAAGCAATCAAAATAACTTTGATTATTGAAAATTACAATGATCCTTTGAAGATTAGATCAATATTGAAGGACACAACCTTGTTTGGTCTACTAACATCAATTGAACCTACATCTGTTGATAAAGCGCTAGAAGATGATGGATGGATCCTTACAATGTCGGAAGTGTTGAATGAATTAAAAAGGAAAGGAGTTTGGGATTGTAACACCCCGTTTTTCAAAGCGAAGGTGTATTTTTTGTTTTAAAAAATTAAAATAAAACAGAGAAAATAAATAAGGTAACACCTTTGGATAAATAATTAAGTCATTATAATTTACAAGCAGCGGAAAAAGTTTCTCAAAATATGAATTCAAAATATTTACATATCAAAAGTGGTACAGTCTTCTAGTTTAAAAATAAAGGCAACCCAAAAGAAAGACATTTGTTCCCTCTGTCAACCTAGTCTGATCATTCTACAAAACAACTAAACACCCTGCGTAATCTCCACGCGCCCCGTGAGATTCTCCTAACGTAGCTCCAATCAAGCATTCCCATCTACATTCCCATCTGTAGGGTACGAACCGATAGGATCATCCTGGCTCTCATCTGAGGGCAAAGCCCAGATTTCCACAATAGTTGTAAAGGGTCACCAACCGAAATTAACAGTTAACACATAACATTTATGTTTTTCAATGCACAAATAATCTTTTCAACTTAACATGCATCTTAGAAGGGTTTTCCATACGCTAAAAGTTCATATCATGCTTGCCAAATATAAATGAAATCAAAATATAGTTCTCAATCCATCAAGTAATACATAACTGACCAATACATTGAAAAATCAATTGAGCAATCAATTATCTAACTCAAAATAAGAATTTCAACTAAGTCAATCGATTGGGGCAATCGATTTGGAAGAAGGGTTTTAGTGAAAAAGGAATTCTGAACTTACATCAATCCGATAAGCAACGGGCCCAATTCGTGCAGAAATCTGATATGGTCCAATGAATTTCGGAGTCAACTTCTTCGATTTCAATGCTCTACCAACTCCAGTAGTGGGTGTGACTCTTAGAAATACATGGTCCCCCTGTTCGAATTCTAAAAGTCTGCGACGCTTGTCCGCGTAACTCTTCTGACGATCCTGTGAAGTCTTCATTTTCTCTTTGATCTTCCTTACCTTAGCTGTAGTCTATTGCACTATCTCTGGTCCGACAATCATATTTTCGCCGTTCTTATACCAACACAAGGGCGTTTGACACTTGTGCCCATATAAGGCCTCATATGGTGCCATTCCAATACTCGCGTGGAAACTATTGTTGTAGGTGAACTCAATCAACGGAAGTACATTATTCCAACTTCCTCTATCATCTAATACACATGCTCTCAACAGATCTTCCAGGGACTTGTTCGTCCTTTCAGTCTGTCCGTCCGTTTGTGGATGGTAAGCTGAACTCAATCGTAGTTTCGTTCCCAACGCTTTGTGCAATGATCCCCAAAAATGTGATGTGAACTTCGGATCACGGTCTGATACAATACTCGATGGTACCCCGTGTAACCTCACAATTTCAACAATGTAGATCTCTGTTAGCTGATCTACCTTATAGGTGGTCTTTACTGGCAAAAAGTGTGCGGATTTTGTTAATCGATCCACTATCACCCATATAGAATCATTCTTTCTCCTTGTTTTAGGCAATCCAATTATAAAATCCATGGAAATGCTGTCCCACTTCCATTCAGGTATATCTAAAGGTTGCAACATCCCAGCAGGTCGCTGATGTTCCACCTTCGCTTTCTGACAAGTTAGACAAATGGATACATACTCTGCTACATGTTTCTTCATTCCTGGCCACCAATAATTATGTCTCAAATCTTGATACATCTTTGTTGCTCCATGATGAATACTCAACTTACTCTTATGAGCCTCTTCTAAAATTGTTTTCATCATACCTGTAATTTCTGGTACACAAATCCTACCATTACATCGCAAAATATTATCTGATCCAATCTTAAACTATGTTGTCTTCCCTTGCGCTATCAGATTCCTCTTCTCTTGAATCAAGACATCATTTTGAGAATTTGCAATGTCTTCTAGTAGTCCACTTGAAATCTTAATCATTCCGAATTTCAAAATTCCTGGTGCAAACTCCACGTTCAAGTGTATGTCTCTAAAAGCTTCCCACAGCTCTTGTTGTCTAGCCATAATTGTGGAAGACACCGATACACTTCTTCTACTCAACGCATCAGCCACTACATTGGTCTTCCCTGGGTTGTACTGCAGTGTGAAATCAAAATCCTTGAGAGTCTCCATCCATCGTCTCTGGCGCATGTTCAATTCCTTCTGATCAAACAAGTATTTCAAACTTTTATGGTCACTGAACATTGTGAACGTGCAACCATATAAATAGTGCCTCCAGATCGTCAATGCAAAAACAATAGCAGCATGCTCCAAATCATGAGTAGGATAGTTTCTCTCATGAATCTTCAATTGCCTTGAGCCATAAGCCACAGCTTTCTTGTGTTGCATCAGAACACATCCCAAACCTTGGTGAGATGCATCACAATAAACTTCATAAGGTTCATCTGATTGCGGTAAAATCAATACTGGTGAGGTCGTCAATTTTCTCTTTAGTAACTGGAAATTCTCCTCACACTTCTCCGTCCATGCGAACGGTTGATCCTTTCGGGTAAGTTGTGTCAATGGAGTCACAATCTTAAGAAAACTATCAATAAACCTCCTGTAGTACCCTGCCAGTCCTACAAAACTTCGTATGTCAATGACAGTCTCAGACTGTTTCCAGGCAAGAACCGCCTCAATCTTAGCCAGATCTACAGTGATTCCTTCCTTGGTTATCACATGTCCTAAGAAATTCACTTTCTCTAGCCAAAATTCACACTTTGACAAATTGGCATACAATTGCTTCTCGCGTAAAATCTCAAGAACTTGACGTAAATGTTCTCCATGCTCTTCTTCAGTTTTTGAATATATCAATATATCATCAATAAACACCACAAAAAATTTGTCAAAGAATGAATTAAAGATTCTGTTCATGTAGTCCATGAAAATTGCTGGTGCATTGGTAACTCCAAACGACATAACCAGATATTCATAATGTCCGTAACGGGTTCTGAAAGCAGTTTTCTGAATATCTCCTTCCCTCACTCGAATCTGGTGGTAACCCGACTTCAAGTCAATCTTCGAAAATATCGCGGCCCCTCTCAATTGATCCATCAAATCATCGATGTGTGGCAAAGGATAACGATTCTTAATAGTTGCCTTATTAAGTTGTCTATAATCCACACATAAGCGCGAGCTTCCGTCCTTCTTCTTAACTAGCAAAACTGGAGCTCCCCATGGCGATACACTTGGTCTAATAAATTTCTTCTCCAACAAATCTTCAATTTGGCTTTTGAGCTTATTTAATTCCAATGGCAACATTTGATACGGTGCCATTGAAATAGGTCCGATTCTTGGGTGCAAATCAATGAAAAATTCCATTTCTCTTACCGGTGGCAATCCTGGAATTTCTGTTGGAAATACATCCTGGTACTCATTGACAAGTATCACATCTTCTGTGTTCACATTTATCTTTGCCTCCACATTAGCCAGAGACAAAAACTCATGAGGCCCATCACTTAGCGACACTCGGAGTTTGTTAGCGGCTAAATACTTAACAACTCCTGGTTCAGGGAAAAGAACCAATTTACGAGCACAATCCAAGATCACATAATGGTAAGACATCCAATCCATACCGAGAATGATCTCGAGTGATTGTAGATGTAAACAAATCAAATTAACCAAGAAATCCCTATTATGAATAGTTATATGACAATGTAAACATGCAGAATTTACTGTCAAAGTCTTAGCAGGTGTGGAGACAACCAAATCAAAAGGTAAAGCAGACACAGATAACTTCAAATGATTCACACAGTCCATAGCAATGAAGGAATGGGTTGCCCCCAAATCAAAAAGTGCAGTTAAAGTGTTACCTGCAATCTCACAGTCACGTTGAATCAAATTGTCAGATGGATTCCCATCTTCAGCACTCACACAATAAATGCGTCCTCTAGCTACAAGACGAGTTGCCCTGGTTACATTCACAACGGGTTCCACCTTCGGGGCTGTGCAATCCCTTGCAAAGTGCCCTAGCTTCTGGCAATTATGGCACGTCAGTCTATTAGAGGTACATTCATTAGCATACTGTCCCTCTTCCTCACATCGGAAACATCGAACCACTCGTCCCAATTGTCTCTCGAAAATCTGGTTCCCTGGACGATTCTGCCCACTGTTGTTATTCTGTGGTCGATTATAAGGTTTAGCAACTTGCTTCCCCTTGTTGTTCTGATAATTCACCCGACTAGGCCCTCCTGCACTAAAATTCCCTCCTCGGCTAGCCTTCTTATTCTTCATATCTTCAACTTCCCTACATTTTTCCACAAGAACATGGAAACGTTGAATTCCCAAGGGCAAGACAGAGTCTTGAATCTCATACTTTAGTCCGTCTTGGAAACGATGACACATGAAGGGTTCATTAATCTCTTCACGAAAAAACCTAAAATGTCTTGATAGTGATTCAAACTTAGCAGCATATTCGCCCACGGTCATGTTCCCCTGATGCAGTTTCAGGAAATCATCGCCCAGCTTAGTCCTGGTACTCATCGGGAAGTATTTGTCTAAAAACTTCATTTTGAATGATTCCCATTTCACCTCCTCGTGAGCTGATCTCATCAACAATCTTGCACTCCTCCACTAGTACTCAACATCCCCTAATAGCATATAAGTGGCATAGTTGACTTTCACTGCCGCCTGACAGTTAATCATTTCGAAGATCTTCTCCACTTCTTGGATCCATTGATCCGCCTTCTCCGAATTCTCATCCCCCTTAAACTTGGGAGGATTGTAACGACGGAAGTCTTCTAGCCCTCTTGACTCTGCAGCACGGATCTCTCTTTCCCTCTTTACGAGATCAAGTTGAGTCTTGGCAGCAGTCTGTGCAGCAACAGAAGTAGCCATGTTATTCATAGCCTCTGCCATTCGATCATCCCTGTTAGCATTGGCTCTCGGAGCGTCATCCCTTCTTGGCGGCATGGTTTTCCTATAAAACCATCATCAAGTAGAGTCTTAACACTACTTCCAATAATTCCCAAAAATATCTTCCGACCACATCAACACATAATAATTATTGCGGACCTGACAACTCAAACCACCTCTCTTTCCCTCTTTACGAACCGGTAGGATCATCCTGGCTCTCATCTGAGGGCAAAGCCCAGATTTCCACAATAGTTGTAAAGGGTCACCAACCGAAATTAACAGTTAACACATAACATTTAAGTTTTTCAATGCACAAATAACCTTTTCAACTTAACATGCATCTTAGAAGGGTTTTCCATATGCTAAAAGTTCATATCATGCTTGCCAAATATAAATGAAATCAAAATATAGTTCTCAATCCATCAAGTAACACATAACTGACCAATACATTGATAAATAAATTGAGCAATCAATTATCTAACTCAAAATAAGAATTTCAACTGAGCCAATCGATTGGGGCAATCTATTTGGAAGAAGGGTTTTAGTGAAAAATGAACTCTGAACTTACATCAATCGATTTACTGAATAACTGAGCCCCTGTGTTAAAGCCAATCGATTGGGGCAATCAATTTTGTCAATTTAGCTGAGTTTCTGTCTTGGCCAAATCGATTCGGCCAATCGATTTATCAATACATTTTCAAAATTCAAGAAAACAGGATACATATCAATCGTTTCATTCAATCAATTTCTTAAAGGGTTTTGAAAGACAAATTACAAAATCGATTTGACAAATCGATTTGATCAATATAGAGAAGTCCCTGTAACTTATCCAATCGATTAGGGCATTCGATTTCCCTGCGTAATCTTCAAAAAATACATAAACTAACTCAATCACATTCATACATAATACCAAATCTTAACACTTAGCAATTCCAACGCGATCACCACGACAAATTGGCTTTTGAAATAGTTTTACACTCCATCCCATTCACACACAATTCAAAACATAACTCTTAGTAAAATCACACAATCACAATGACATCTCAAGTTCAAACACTCAATCATAAACTTGAATCAACACACTTACGCACAATTTCAAAACATACCGCTTAACGGTTACAACGCAAAACCCACACAGACAAGATGAACCAACAAATCACATGACATCACCTTGACTCGACAATCCCAACACAGACAAGATGAACCAACAAATCACATGGCATCACCTTGACTCTATCCACTACAATCGATAAGTAAATGCAATATTAAAAGATTCCCCATTTTTAATATTCATTTAACTTAAACGATTTTCACAACCAAACACACATTAAGCAAATAGAAATATTAAGAGATTCCCCATTCTTAATACTCTTTTAACTCCAACGATTTTCAAAACAAACATTAAGTAAACAAGACATTAAGAGATTCCCCATTCTTAATTCTCATTTAACTTAAACGATTTTCCAAAACAAACACACATTAAGTAAATGAGACATTAAGAGATTCCCCATTCTTAATACTCGTTTAACTTAATGGTTTTCAAATTCCACACAAAACAAACTCAAACATACTTTCACATTCAATCCATAATTCACACCAAAACACATCAAACCATTTTTCCACACAAACCACACAAAACACATCTCAAATTCTATAATTATCAATTATGAACATGTCGAATACGATGACACAAATCAATACAATCCATCACTCAAACACAACAAGTTTCATATACTCAAAATCATACATAAATGAGTTTAAAATTCATTTTTCGACGAAACATTACTTTAACCCTAACCAAATTCTTTCCCACACAACCACAGATAAGTCTCTAAATGCAAACTAAAAGTTTGGAAGGAGCCCTTACCTTCACTTTAGCTTTTACGTTCGTTACGGTACCGCGAGTAAATCCGGTAAAATCTCCGCTCGCAACGCCGCGTCCAAAGTTGGTCCCCTAGCATCGTAGCATGATAGTGAGCAACTTTCCCTTCTATCTCTTTGCGAAACGAAGCTTAGATCTAGATGAAACAGGGAGGTTTATGTTTGAATCCCTAATACCGTTTTTCTTCGTTTTCGAAACAACGAGGAAGTATGAAGCTGAGAAAACCTTGCTCTCTTACCCACTAATCCTTGGGTTTCTATTCTTGAAGCCAAAGAACGAAAAAGGAAGCAAAACCAACGAATGAAGAAAAAGGGAGAGGGGAGTGAGCGCGGGCAGAGGAAGAAGAAGGAAAATGTTTTGTTTCTTTCTCTCCTTTTTCCTTTCTTCCTTTTTCCTTCCTTTATATTTCTTTTCTTTTCCATTTCATTCCTTTCCTTTTCTTTCCTTTTTCTTTCTTTTCTTTCTAATTTCCTTCTTTTTCCCTCCACACAAACATATATACATATATATTAATATATATATTATTTACTTTTAACAAATATCTTCAAAATAGATATTTATTAAAATTACCATTTCACCCATAACGCATTAAATTCTTCGTAAAAGATTCACTGCAGTTAATTTAATTTATTTATCGATGAGTAATTCTAATCGGGCATCAAAATATCATTTTGGTCTTATAAACTCCAAAATATTAATAACTGTGGCTAAAAAGCCTCCGAGTTCAATACCAAAAATACACCAAAATACATAAAGTACACTTTAAAATTATGGGTCTTACAGGGATATAGTACCCAAACCAAAGAAAAGCATTATTGGAACTAAGTGGGTTTTAGAAAACAAGTTAAATGAAAAAAAGAGAAGTTCTTAGAAACAAGCTCAAACTAGTTTCACAAGGTTACAACCAACAACAAGATATTGATTACACTGAGAATTTTGTTCTAGTGGTAAGGTTAGAGGAAATATGTATCTTACTCTCCTTTGTTGCCTATAATAATATTACCTTATTTCAAATGCATGTAAAAAGTGTTTTTTTTAATGGTAACATAAATGAGGAAGATTGTAAAACAGCCTCATATTTTTTAAATTGTTGAGTTTCCATGTCATGTCTTCAAGCTTTAAAAGGATTTATATTGAGTGAAACAATCCCCTAGTGCATGGTATGAAATACTTAACACTTTTCTCTTGAAATATGATTTTGAAAAAGTGCAAGTTTACACTACCTTATTTAGAAAAACTATTGGAAATTACATTCTTGTTATTTATTGTGTTCATGAAATTTTTTCCAATGTACTAATAGCACTCTTGGTCAAGAATTTGCTCAGTAAATGCAACATCAATTTCAAATGAGCATGATGAGATAGCTTAAGTTCTTCTTAGAAATACAAATTTAGCAAAGTTACTAAGGCATATACATTCATCAAACCAAGTTTACAAAAGAGCGTGTTGAGAAGTTTAAGATGAGTGATTGCAAACCTATGACTACACCAATGAACCCAATTTTCTCACTAGAAAAAGATTAATCAAGCAAAAGGTTGACCAATAAATATATAGAGGAATGATTAGGTCATTTCAGAACCTTACATCTTCCAGACCTGATATTTTATGTAATGTTTGGGTGTGCAAAATTTCAGGCTCATCTAAGAGAATCTAACTTAACTGTTGTTCAGAGGGTCCTTAATCATCTAAAAGGCACTTCCAATATTGGCTAGTTCTATAAGAAGTCTACTAAGTACATATTAAATGGCTATTGTGATGCTAACTATGCGGAAGACAAACTTGAAAGAAAAAACACCAGCAAAAATTGCATTTTTTAGTAAGAGACAAAACACAATTGCAATGTTAACAATAGAGGTTGAGTACATTTCAGCAGTTGGATGTAGCTCTCAACTGCTTTGGATGAAACACCAACTGAAATATTACAATATCCTTTGAAGTAACATTCCCGTAATATAGGATAATACTTTTGTCGTTTTCCTAACAAAGAACCCAATTCTATATTCTAGAGCTAAACACATAGAAGTTAAACATCACTTTATTAGGGGTTGTGTTAAAAAGGAGTACTAAATACCAAGTTTATAGACATTGAACACCAATGGATTGACATATGCACCAAACCATCAGCTGACAAAAAATTTGAATTCAATTAGACAAATCTGAACCTTACCTTTATATATGAAAAATTTTGTGATATGGCTAGATTAATTTAGATTCATATTAGTATGTATTGTCTACTCTTTTAAAAAAACCTTTTAACTTTGTTTGTATGATGACAAAATAGGGAGATAAATATTTGAGAACATTTTTTTTATCTATTTAATTAGGGAAAGAAAGTGTATGCGAGTGAGAGAAAAGAACTGTAAAACTAATTAGACATAGGGGGAGCCTTAAGTCATGGGGAGTCAAGTAATCAAATCCAATAAATTGTTATAAAAAATTTCATATTTGTCATCATAAAAAACGTGGGGATTGTTGGAACCAAGTAGGTTCTCTTCATGTGATTTTTATGTAAACAAAGACACTTTATGAGAACAATTTTTTTGACTAATGGCTTCATTAAGTGTGTAAGAATTAGAAAAGTAAATCAAAATGAAACTACTAAAGGAAGCCACCATAAGAAACAACCAGGGGAAACAACGAGCGGAAAATACCAGAGGAAGTAACTAGTGGATGTGACAAGAGAAAGTAAAAAGGTTAGAGGAAACAAACTCAAATCAATCAGAATCTAGTAGTTCAACATGTTTTTGGTAGTTCCACTTCCTTCTAATAGGTCAACATGTTTATGTATTTCTGCATGCCTATGATGAAGAGTATTTCAACATGCCTCTGATTAACATAATCTTTGCATCCCTATAATGAAGTCTACTCTCTAGTTGATTTTGAAATTCAAAGTTACAATTCAAGCTTGCCATTGAAGGTCATGTTCCGTTGGCTCTAATAATTGCAACATGTTCCAAAATGCATCATTTGATAAGAAACCTCTCAAATTTCATCAACTTTGATAATGCAACAAATGTGAAATTTCCCATGTCACTAATTCTAATTCACGTAGTTTTCCACTAGCAGAATTATTCAAGCAACACATCAACTGACTCAAACAATCAAGTCAATGATTTTGATGGAGAGAATTCAACGAATTTAATGGAAGGTCAAAGGCTCTTATAGATTGAGCAACATATTAAATTGGACTTAATTGTATCCTTACTTCAACAGGTCCAAGAAAAAGTCCAAATTTGTTCCCACCCAAATCAAATCAAGCATATGAAGGTTAAGACTCAAAGGAATCAATTTGCAAATGTAATTGCAAAAAATTACGCATATTATCTTTCTAGTTGAATTGCTCATATAAAAAATGGTCAATAACGAATTGACTAATGGCTATATAATCAAAACATATCTTTCAGAATTATATTTGGAAGAAATATTTGTTAACCAAGCTGGAATGAAGATATGATTTAAAATTCACAAGGTATTAAACTAAAACACTTATTTTAACCATAAATATATACTCAATCAAGGGTGAAGAAGAATTCAACGAACCAACAAACTCAAAAATCCTAAAAACCAAAGTTATCAAAAAAAAACTCTGATAGCATTGTAGAATAGGAACATAGAACACATTCCCATCTTAGGGATGAGAAGGAACTTGAAACCATTGAAACATGAGGGATTTGGGGATAACATGAAGTTTAACAATTTGCAAAGGACAAAAGTGTGGAAGTTGTGAGAGTATTGAGTGATTGTGACTAATAAATGATTTTAAGAATAAAAAGTGGTTGAGTTTTCAACTTCATTACTAGACACACGCGTGATACACCTGTAAAGGTGTCACACCATTCATATCCAAGTTTAATTGAATTTAGATTGATTGGAGGCACAAATAAATTCATTGTCATCAGAGGCAAAACATGAATATATTTAACCATTCACTCTATTTTACTAGAGGCGAACTTACGAAGATGTCAACATCATTCTTTTATATTCAAAATGCTTAGATTTTATTTGTAAGACTGAATCTATACTGAACAAGGAGTTTTGTGAAAATATCAACAAACTAATTATTAGTGTTGACACATTTAATGTCTAAAATACCTTTCTACACATAATCCCGTACGAAATGATGCTTAATCTTTATATATTTCACTCTTGAATGTAAAATATAATTTTTTGGTTAAAGATTTGGCTAAAGTGTTATCACAAAAGATATGAATGTTACTCTCATTAATTTGAAATTTTCTAGTTGATGTTTCATCCACAACAACTGAGTTCTCAACCTTGATGTTGAGATATATTCTACTTCCATTGTAGACAAATCAGTAGTTCTTTGTCGTTTGCTTGACCAGAAGAATATATAGTCCTTTTTAGCTTATCCACAGCATAGGCAACCTCAAAAAATCATACTAACCTATACTCAAATGATGGCTTATAACAGAAAACAATGTTTGTAGTGCCTTTTGAATATCTAAAACTCCTCTTAGAAATTATTAAGTGAGATTCTTTATCGTAAAACTGAATTCTGGCAAATAGAAACACTAAAACATAATATCAGGTCTAGAGGAAATTAAGTAAATAATAAATTCTATCATTCCTCTATATACCTTTTGATCTACCATTTTTCCTAACTCATCTCCAGTTCAATCTACATTAGCTTAGAAAACTCTTGGAAAACTTCCTGTTAGGAGAACAAAAAATAATATCATCCAAATATATTTAGACAACGAGAAATTCATTCTTAGATGATTTTCTAATTAAAGTAGTGTCAACCTGGCTTCTTTCAAAATAAATTTTTAATAAACATGTTGCTTAGTCTATCATACCAAGCTCTTGGAACCTCGATTAGATCGTACGAAGATTTCTTTAGTTTGAAGACATGATCTGGAAATTCATTATCTTCAAAGGAAGGAGATTGTTTAACAATCATTTCTTCATTTATGTAACCATTTAAGAAGGCACTCTTCACATCCATTTGATATATAGTAATTTTATTAAATACAATAAAAGAAAGTAAAAGACTAATAGCCTTTCAACTTGCCACATGGGCGAAAATTTCAGTTAATAAACATCTTCTTGTTGATTGTATCCTTGGGCACAAATGTAAGTATTTTGGCCCATTAGTATTACTGTAAATTAGGGTTATTTAATACATGTGCCTATATAAAGAGATTCCGCTGTGTAGTTGAAACACACAAGTTATTCCATATGTCTCTCAATACTCTTTATATTCAACACAACCAAAATAATAAAAATTTGAAATGTTGGGTTTTATTACACTCCTCAATTCATAATTATTCTTATTGAGTATAGTTCTATTATAGATTCTAGTATGAATATAACATGTAGGGTTCATTGCATCTGCCCAAAAGTCTTTGACAACATTCATTTCATGAATCATGGTACCTACCATCTCCTAAAGAGATATGTATTTCCTTTCTACAACATAGTTTTGTTGGGGTGTTCTAGTAGAGAAAAAGTTGTGTAAATTACTATTTTTTTCATAAAAGTTTTCAAAAAGTGTATTTTCGAATTCACTCCCATGATCACTATAAATTGTTGCTATGTAGAAATCTTTTTCATTTTGCACTTATTTGCTTAAGATAGTGAAGACCTTATGTGACTCATCCTTGTGTTTTAGAAACGTTACCACTATCCACCTGGAATAGTCAACAACAATAACGAATCCTTTATTTTTACCACTGACTGAGGCAATTTTACTCAGCCAAATAAATCAAGATGTAAAAGTTCAAGAGGTATAGCAGTCGAAACAATAATTTTAGAAGAAAAAGAGAATTTTGTTTGTTTCCCTTTCTAACATGCCTTATAAAGAACATATGATTCGTACTAATAAAAGAGAATTTTGTTAGTTTCCCTTTCTAGCATGTCCTAATCATTTGTGCCTGACCATTTGTTATTCGCTTACCAACATAAGACACTTGACTTCTTTTTTATTTAAATCCAGTATGTCAATCTATTTGATTTATTTCCTTACAAGACTTTTGATTGAAGACAACATTAACCATCGTCGCTTAATTGACTCATGCTCAACATATTATGTATTTTTCGTTTTACGAGTAAAACATTCTTAATAAAGGGAAGAGAACCATTACCTATTTTGTCGTGCCCGATGATGATCTTACCTTTCTAATATCCTCCAAGGCCTATGAATCCTCCATTCTTAAGGGTCAGGTCTTGCAACATAGATTGTTTCCCTTCATGTGTCGTGAGCATCCACTATTCAGGTATTATGACTAATATTTTAACTTTGTTTCTAAGGATATCTGCAAGAAAGGTTATTTTATTCTTTGGTACCCGAATTTGGATGGGTCTTGGTTTCTTAGTTCTGAAAGGTATCTTATTTTTCCTTGTTTTCTGCATAGGACAAGTTATTCTATTGTGAGATTTCTATTGGTAGTATGGGCAAACAATGTCAGGTTGAGTAAATCTAGGAATTTCTTTTGGTTCATCAAAGCATATGCCACGTTTGTTGTTTCTACTAACGCCATATATCATATAAGCTTGTTTACTTTTGTGTATGATGTTTTCAATAAATTCTTGAAAAGTTGTTTCATACTTAACATAATTGCATAATTTATCTTCTGATTTAAACATTTTCTATTACCTTTTTTGGGTTTTTATACTTCTTTTCAAGGGAAGTGCATTTGTTTGTTAAGATGTCATGAGTTTTCCTAAGAGACTTAATTTTGAATAAATCTTATGATTCTTGTTGAGAAACTCATTTACCAAGTGAGTTCACTAAGAGATAGGTTAGAGAATATCTTGATTTCTTCATCAACAGATTCAGAGTCAAAGTAAGTATTTAATGTCAGAGCCATGTTTGCATGCTCTTAATCTTCATCACAATCATCCCAAGTAGCCATAAGATCTTTCTTTGTCTTGAAGTCGTTCCTCTGGAATTTTCCTTTCTCAAGTTTAGGACATTGAGAATTGAATTAAACTGGTTTCTTACATTCATAGAAGATGAGTTTTTTCTTGTCTAGCTGTTCAGTTCCTTCTCTGCTATTTTGCGACTTCCAAAAGTCTCTTTTCGGAAAATATTTCTTTTTGTTGCAGAGCCTTATTATTCATTTTTTTCCTTGGGAGTTGAGGGCCAAGGACTTTAACTTCTTTTTGGCCTCATCTTCAACCAGTTTAATCTTAAGGAAATTTAGTGAACTCATTAGCTCTTCTAGAGGCAATATACTTATATCATTGGCCTCTTAAATAGAGGTTACCTTTGGTCTCCACTTGGTGGGAATACTTTTGAGGATCTTCTTGATGTGGTTTGTAGTAGTATAGCTCTTTTGGAGAACCTTTAGTCTAGAAACTAGTGTTTGATATCTAGAGATTTAAAAGGCTTCTTGTACCTGCTTGTTTCCCTTTGTAGCTAAGAACCGAAGCATCAAAGATACTATTAGTTGTTTCTTTGTTGTTTCATTTTTCAAACTCTTTGAAAGTGAACATTCATCATGAAGGTTATGGCTTTATGATGCATTTTGTATTGTTTCTTTTTATCAACATCAAATTTCTTTCTAGATATTTCAACACTAAAATCATCTTTTGGAGCCTCACTGCCATCTTCAAATATTTTCCAAAGTTCAAGATCGTGAGCAATGTAGAAGCATGTGAGTCTGTCTATTTAGTACTCGAATCTTTCTCCATCATTCATGGAATGTCTATTAATGTTTCAACTTGTAACTTCTTCACCATAATTAGTCATAATAACAGATCTTTACTTAAACATGATTAAATTCTTAGCTTTGAGACTATTATAGTACCAATTTTAGAATGGGAAACACAAGAAAATGGAGTTTATTTGTGTTTCTTTTTAAAATATTTTTAACGTTGCTAAGTTGTAGTAAAGAAAATAGGACAATGAACAAAACCGGATAATATAGAAGATTTATCTTGATTCAAAACCAACATGATAGCTATATCCAATCCCTTCAACCTAAAGGATTTGAATAGGTTAAGGATTTCCAAACAAGCTCTCACATGAGAGTGTTTACAAATTTATTCTCTCATAAACTTATCTTAATACTTCAATAAAACAAAAGATTAAGAGCAAGGGTGTATAGGAGCTTGTATGTGTTTATAGCTTGTGCACATCCGAAATTATTCAGGGTTTTTTGGCTAATTTCTTGATTGTAAGAAATCAACATAGATCATTAATTTCCGTATCAAATCTTTTGAAATTGATTTTTCATAGAAAACTTTCTTGAAAAAATCCATGTAATTGATTTAGCGTACCTTGTTATAAAGATAGAAAACAAGATGATACGATGATCATATCATGTCTTAGAAACCATCAGACAAGTAGCAGATTCAGGGCGTTGACTTTCATCAGAGCAGTCACTTCTTTCAAAACATATATCATAAATCAGAGTGAAACAATCATATACTTAATGAATTGATATGATTTTCAAAAGTAGACAATCACTTGCTTGCTATGCTTATCATAGGCAAAAAATATAGCATAACATCATTCAATAGACTGAAACCAAAATATTGCTTGCATTATTAGAGTCAACCAAAATAGAGCATCACTTGAGGTGCGTGTTAGAGCGCTTTCACCAGACTTTAAAAAATGGATTGAAGTGAAGTCTTGTTGTTGCTCTATCATAGTCCAATGATTAGAGGATACGACATAAGAACCTATAAAATTCACTTGATAAGAACTACACACTGAATCAAAATGTTAGTGAATTAAATTTTCCCACCAACTTATTATGTTATCATCAAAATAACGAAGAGTCATAGTTCTTCAAACCGACTTGATTCTAACAGTAATATCCAACCTCAAGCAAACTACTCCTTTTGTAAATTTTGTAATACTAGTAGTAATGAACAACCTGAACTAGAATCAGAACCTCTCACACCCTTTACTCAAAATACAAACTTAGTTGCACATTCCTATGACCATACACCTAATACCCTGGCTAACTTTGACTCCAACACCTCATATTGAAATATTTGAAGGTATCTTAGCAGAACACTTTGCTTCTCTCAAATATAAAACACATCATTTCCCTCTCAATACCAACACTCCAAACCAAACAGCCCCAACTATTCATAGTAACCCCCCACAATCACCTACCCTTTCTAACATTCCACAAACACCTACCCTATCCACACTTGTCTCTAACCTTACCTCACCCCCACTTGTGAATCCTTTTCACCAAGAAATTGAGATAGCATCTCATGTTTTCATTGATTTAGAATCTTATATATCTTCAGAAGACTCATCTGCTTTTGCCTTACCTTATTTTCACTATGAACTTATTACCTGCACCATTACTCTAGATCTCACTCCCTTCACACATTTCATTCCCTCTAGCTTTCCGAACATTGACTCATTTATTACTTCTCTTATTGCCGAAATAACTTTACTACACAATAGGAATGCTTAAATTTTGGACCTTAATGACATTTCAAACTAGTGGAATAAAGTTCTCTTGTTTGTCACCAGCTAGATAAGGGACAATATGGAGCATGGTATGTAATTGGCCTTCAAGAATTTAGTTGAGATCCTATAAATGTGAGTCTTGCAGCTTCAGAAAGCCTGAATTAATCGATCCATAAAGTTGCTCAAAACTATGTAAGAAGGCTCATCAAGGGAAGTTATGTCTCCCTATAATGGTGTTCATATGGAACTCCTAATGGTTGCTCCCTTAGCACCATTGTAGTTTCATGTGATCATTCCATAGGTTGAGATACCATGCTTAGTTGTTCGTGTTGCTGCTACTTTAGGATTTGAAGAATTTGCCTCCTAAAGTTATTCTTCCAACCACTATAGCATTGTGCTCGATCCTTCCTAGTATATCAAAAAGGAGGACTTTGTTCACCTGGAAGCATAGACTAAGGCGTTCATGGAACAAACAACTAAGAATTAGGAGAACATTTAAACTACAGTCATTTTAATCTTTGCTACACTTACCAATCCAAATCTTTAGTTCCCTGTATTTTAAAATTGTTGGCCTATTTGTTTTTTTTCTTTTGTTTCGTATGTGTTTAGTTTCTCAACTATTTTTTTATGATGAAAAAATGAGGAGAATATGTTTTGAGAGCAAGTTTAATAAAAATTTCATCAATTATCTCATTAGAATATCTCTCATCAATGTGACATTTAAAATGCATATACTTAGGGGAAGCCTTGCTACTATATTTATAATTAATTTTTTAATAGTTTAACTAGGTATTTGATCCATGCAAATATACCGCTTTTTGATTTTATTCCCTGTAAATTTTTTTGTTCGAATTTAGTCCCTGTAAAATTAGAGACGATCAGCTTTGGTCTTTAACGTTAAAACGACATTAAAACAATGACGAATTTTCCAAAAACCCTTTAACCCCTCTATTAATTTCAATTCATAATTTCTTTATAAAATAACAAATTATTATATGATCAATTAATGAATTTTTTAATTAATAATATAAAACATTTTAATTTTTAAGATATCATAAAATGTTGATGTGTTGGTGTGTATTTATAGGCCCAAGTGTCATGACTGTTTATCAACTCTTTTATTAGGGACCAAAACCAATTGTCTCTTATTTTACGGGGACTAAATCCAAACATAAAAATTTACAGGGACTAAAATAAAAAATTGGTATATTTGTAGGGACTAAAGACATATTTAAACATTTTTTACTCAATTAAAATTAAATATTGTTTAGAAAAATAGATGTATGTCATCATGAAAATGGGGGATATTGATAGATCCAATTTAGTTTGAAAAACTATAAACCTTGTTTTGTTGATGATAAAATTATTTTTGTAGGAACAATTTAAAGCACTAATGTTTTGTTTAAGTGTGCAGTTCCTAGATTAAGTTATTTTATATGACTTTACACTGCATTCTCTGATATTTGAACCCAATTAAAGGAACACCAAAACTCCACTCTAAAATTCATATTATGAGTCTTTTGAGCATGCTAAAAAACATGCCTCTAGTGATTTTATTAGTGCTAGAAATGCCCTTATTAGTTTTGGCTCTGAGAAGTATTTTAACTCCACCTCTAATAAGTGTGACAAACAAGTGATCATTTTCCGTGGGTAGTTGTGTCAAGCATTTAATTATCTGACATTAATTGAAAGTGAACGTTTTTATAAAAGTCAATACTTTGAAAATCAATGCTCTGATAAAAACACAATAATGTGTATTAGACAAATTGGTGAATCCTTCTACTCAACATCTTAAATATGTTATTTTTCGGAAGGTCTACGTGACATACTCTTTTCATGATATCCTATGCTCTTTCTGTGTCCATATCAAGATATGCAGCATCAATTGTAAGGATAATTTTGGATGAGCTTCAATGGTGATTCAATCTCTAGATTTGATGTGAAACCTCATGATACAAGTTGATTTCTTGCAATCAAGACAACAGTCTGAAATTCTAAACTTTTCTATAAAAGGACGTACAATGATCATTGAAAGAAAAAAAATAGTACAATAAGCACGATAGAGCCATCTCAACACTTTTGCTTTGTCTAAGTGCTAAGAAATATTTTTGAGAGAACAACGTTGTAAACACCCTCTTGTGAAAGTTATTCAGAAAACCATTAAAACCATTATATCTATAACCTCTCTTAGTAGTGGATGCAACCCTCAACAACTTAATTGTACTAATCTAGAAGGTTGAGATCACTTGCACACAATTTGAGTGACTAATAAGTGTTTAGTGGAAGTGTGATTCCGTTAGTGAATTAGTGGATAAAATCCTTTAGTTGTGTTGTTCATTGTGTTTTATTTTAATCTTGTTAAAATTGTTTTTAAAATATAACAATTAAAACCCTCCTTTTTTATGTTTCTCATTCTACAATCTATACCATAAAGAGGATTAGACTAATAAACTACATCTCTAAGATAACAAATTATATACTTGACCATGTTCCATTGTGTTGTATATGTAAAGAATCAAACTTATCTAATAGATTAACAAATGATATTTCACAATAAATATTTAACAAAATACATTATGATTTGATTGTACCAATATACGATACTTTATGACCAAGTAATAATCATCAAATTTTCAACTTCTAAAATGACAGTTGTTTACAACTGGAGACCTTACAATAATAAGCATGCACAAAAAATATGAGTAGTCCATATTGAATAATTTTAGAACTTTTTCTATGTAAGCTTAATAATTAACAAAAATATTATTCAAATACTTATTTTTTAATCTCAAACAAAATATTTATTGTTCCTTCATATTTCATCTCAAACTATTTCTTTAAGCAGTCATATTTCAAACTCTTTAGGAATCTAATAATACTTAAATCATCAATGTAAATAACAAATATAAAAAAAATAATTCCCAACTATTTTCTTAAAAATATACAAACAAAATATGCTATTTCCACATCCCTCATTTAAAAAAATATTTACTTAAAAATATTATACAACATGTATCTTGATTGTTTGAGCACATACAAAGACATTCATTTTAATTAAGTCATCTCTCCAACAGTTTAAATTGCATGGCTCACGAAAATTAAATGATTTAGACAGGTTCATATAAACATCACTATCAAGTGAGTCATGCAAATATTTTGTCATACATTATTCATATAAGTTTAGTCTTTCATGACAACTAAACTTAATCAAGTATGGAAAAGTTCTTATATTCATTTTAGGTCAATATGTCTGTTCAAAATCAATGATATAATTTTACCAATACTCTTGAATATAAATATTTCATCATTCTCATTTTTTTCTTGCAAAAATGAATCAAATCTAATTAGCTTCACATTTTAAAGTGTGCAAACAACATGTTTAAAAACCTTTCACTTTGCAAAGCGAGCTTCATTTAACTTCAATTCTTCTTTCTAGCCATTTATGTATATAACTTTTATTAAAATTTAGTTCATGATCTCATTATTATTTATAACATATACCGTTAAATTATATGCAAAATTGTTATCAACATTGACTTCATTTCAGTTCCATCATATTCCATTAATGACATAATTTGTTGAGATCTCTTTATTTTCACAAGATAAACATGAGAAAATACATCAAAAGGAATAAAACACATCGATGACTCGACTAACCAAAAATGACAGACACTACACTGACTATATACAAAAAAACATAATCTCATCCTTCGGAGTCGCCATGTTAAACTAATGAGACTATATCTTTAAGGATTAGAAGGATGATAAGAAAACACATCTGATTAAAATGATTAATTTGGTTGGGTGATCCCTAGAAATGTTCTTTCGCCCATGCATGCGTCTTCACCTATTGTAAACTATGCCAAACAAGTGACGATAACCATAATTGGATCTTTCATCCTGCCTCCTCCTCATGCATTCCGAAATCATAGGTTTGTGTTGTTCACGATGGGCACTCTGAGAGATGCAAATGTGACATCTGCCATGTCAGGACTCCTATAGACATAAGTGACGCATATGGTGTAATAAACAGGGCTTCCTTCTTCTCCGATGTCCCAAAAGTCATTGTCGTCCTCATCATGGTAGATGACCTCTACGTCACTCTAGAGTGTCTGCCTTGGAATCCTCGGGAATTGCAAGGGAAAGTATCGCACCATCGACGACATTGAAAAATACCACATGTACAAAGAAAATAAAGGCTAAGAATTATATATAGGTATTGTGAGTTGTACCATCTTTTTTAGAATCTCTAACACTTATTTTGCATCAAGATAAATTTGTTTCTTACTTAAATTTGGTGAAGTACTTTGATATTTTGTAAAACCCATAAATTATTAAGCAAAATCATCCCCTTATTCCTCACCTTGAAACATTGATATGTTCTTACATGTGTTTTCTTTTACATCAATACATTGTTGAAATTTAATACCCTTTTTCTTATTATTGTGAAATATGAAAAAATTTGTTTCAAACGAGTTTATGTGATGATTTTGAATTCAATACCTAAACATCCCCTAGAAACTTCATTTTTGTTTCATCCTCTTGGTGAATCCAACCTGCCACCAAGTCATTGTGATTGTTAGCCATATTCCAAAGAGAGGGAGATTCTCATTTCCCATAGTATAGTAACTTTGGGGTTGAGAACTCGTTGGACGACTCGCCTCCCGCTCATATGCTTCGAGACTTACCACCACTTGTGCTCTAGTAGAAGATGAAGTAATTGTAGCAGCATTCAACGATTGTTGACCATTATTATTCTTTTTCGTTTATTTCTGACAAGAAGGAAAACACTGAGAGGTGAGAGAATTTGATATTTTGCATGTAAACCTTTGCAATGAACATGAAATTCGTTTTCTTTATATAGCTAACGCTGAAGAATGGGAAAATCAAGAAATTGGGGTTTAAATTGTGATTTATTTTAAAAACGTTTATAAAAAGACTGAATTAAAGTAAAGAGAACAAGGCAGAAAAATAGAAAAGTAGAATAACACATCCAATTTATCCTTGTTCACCACCAACACGCTAATCAAGTTGTTGAGCGATGCAACCACTAATGGGCTAGGTTATAAAAGAATAGGTTTATCTTTTCTGAAAATAATCTCTCACAAGAGGGTCTTTACAAAGTTGTACTCTCAGAAATATTTGTCAGCACTAGTTAAACAAAAGTTAATAGTAGAGTGCATAGACGAATGTATTATGCTTATTTTAGTGCGTTGTTCTTCTATGATCCAAGTAAGGATTACATGTCCTTTTATAGGGATCTTTAGGATCTTTAGGAAATTAACATGTATCATGCAATTTCGTGCCAAATCTTTTGGGATTTATTTGTCAAAAGTGAATCCTTGTAATTGATGGACTTTCTGATAAAAAAAAATTGGATTCAGGGTGTTTATTAGAGAATCCACAAGAACTATGTCTCTTTGGAGCACAAACTCTCATCGAAGCATTCTCTTCCATCAAAGTATTGACTTCCATCAGAGCGTACATTGTTTCCTATGGTCAGACAATCAGATACTTTTTGCGATTATAATAAGAAATCGATCACATTTTTGTTGTAGTCAATAAATGCAGATGAATCAAAGCATTACTTGTATTTTCCAAAAACACTAGAGCCACGTATTAGAGCGTGCTCAATAGATTTAACATAAGGACCTTGAATTGGAGTCTTAGGGTTTCTTCATCTTAGTCCAATATTTAGATGATGCAATGTAGTATCATAGGAAATTAACTTGATCTAAGAACTGGACACTTAATCAAAAAATTAGAGCTTTAAATTTTTTCCACAAAATAATTTTAATATGATAAAAAATAGTAAATGTCATAGTTCTTCAAATCAAGTTACTTCTAACAGAAATATGGTTCATCTACTTTCACTACGCCAAAAATGACATTTAATAGCGCTCCTTTTACAGCGCTTGCTAAATACAAGCGCCGTTGTAAATATATTTTAAAAATAACAGAGCCTTTTACAACGCTTTCTTGACTAGCGCTATGAAAAAAACGCTGTTGTAGGGTCATATAGCGTTTGCGCACAATGTTATAAGGCTTTTACAGCGCTTTTCGCACAAGCGCTGTAAAATGTAGCGCTTTCGTGTATTATTTTACAGCACTTTTTTCAAAAGCGCTGTAAAATACATGCGCTTTCAAATAATTGAACTAACTATTACAACGCTTTTTTTACAAGCGCTGTAAAATACATGCGCTTTCAATCAATTTAACTACCTATTACAGCGCTTTTTTTACAAGTGTTGTAAAATACATGCGCTTTCAAATAAATATCATTTACTTTTAAAACAAATTTACGAACCCTCATCACCTCTACTTTGGGAACCCTCATATCCTCTACGTACTGTGCGGCCATCTACGTTGTCTCAGGTATTTTTAATTTGTTTTTGTCAAAAAATCTTTAGTTTTTCAATAATTGAAAACTAAAACTAAAAATTGTTATATATATATTAAATCTCTTTTTTTTGAAATTTGTTGATCTGTTCTGTTTTGAAATTGTTATTAAATATGTTGATATTGGTTTCTTTTTGAAACTTGTTGATATGTTTTGAAAGCTTATTAATTTTGAAACTTGTTGATATAGGTTGTATAATATGGATAGGAAATGGATGTCTGCCAATCGATTGTCAAAAGAGTATGAAATTGGAGTGAAGGAGTTTGTTGAGTTTGCAATCAAAGCTACACATGTTGGATAAGACATGGTGAGAAAAAAAAAAGTAAACATTAATTTTGAGAATAGTTCGACATATGCTTCAACTCACTTCGATACAGATACATATGAGCCGGACCGAGTTGATGAGATCGCAAAAGCAGTTGAAGAAGATCTTCGAGATTGTCCTAAAATGTTTGAAAGTTTGTTGAGTGATGCAGAGAAAGAATTATATAATGGTTGTACTAAATTCACAAGACTATCGGCGATATTAAAGTTGTACAACTTAAAAGCGAGTAATTGATGGTTCGATAAAAGCTTTACAGAATTATTAACACTCATAAAAGATATGTTGCCAGATGATAATGAACTTCCCAGTCGAACCTACGAGACTAAACGGATTTTGTGTTCTATTGGCATGAGTTACGAAATGATTCATGTGTGTCCTAACGATTGCATTTTATTTCGAAACGAATATGAACTACTTAAGGTGTGTCCGAAATGCAATGTCTCTCGATATAAGAAGAAAGAATCTACTCCAGCAAAAGTCGTGTGGTATTTTCCAATAATACCAAGATTTAGGCGCATGTATCACAGTGAAGAAGATTCAAAACACTTGACATAGCATGCAGATGAAAGAATTAGAGATGGACAGTTTCGACACCCTGCAAATTCCCCATAATGGGCAAAAATTGATCACGAGTATCCTGAATTCAAGATAGAGTCAAGAAATCTAACACTTGCACTTTCTACTGATGGAATGAATCCACATGATCTTCAAAGCATCTCACATAGCACGTGGCTTGTGATTTTGGTAATATATAACCTACCTCCATGGTTATGTATGAAGCGTAAGTTTATGATGTTGTATTTGTTAATTTCTTGATCCAAACAACCGGAGAATGATATCGACGTATACTTGACTCCTTTAATTGAAGATTTAAAACGTATGTGGGAGAAAGGTGGTGAAGTTTATGATGGGTATAAGAAACAATATTTCAATTTGAGGGCTATGTTGTTCGGCACAATTAATGATTTTCCAGCATATGGTAATTTGTCAGGATATAGTATTAAAGGTCAGTGTGCATGTCCTATATGTGAAGAGAGTACAAATTGGATGTGGTTGAAACATTGTAAGAAGAATGTGTTTCTTGGACATCGTAGATTTTTACCTTATAGTCAACAATATCGTGGGTGGAGAAATACATTCAATGGAAAATCAGAGGAAGTTAAAGCTCCTTTAGCACCGGCTGAATATCAAATACTTGAAAAAGTACAAGGTTTGACCAACAAATTTGGCAAACCTTTTGCGGGAGAGTTGGTCAAAACTAGGTGGAAGAAAAAGTCAATTTTCTTTGAATTGCCATATTGGAAGTCATTGTATATAAGACATTTCCTCGATGTGATGCATATTGAAAAAAATGTATTTGATAGTGTTATTGGTACGTTACTCAATGTTCCAGGAAAGTCTAAAAATGGCATCAACGCAAGATTGGACTTGGTCGATATGGGAATAAGAAATGAATTGGCTCCCGTAAAGAAAGGAAATCGCACCTATCTACCTCCAGCTGCTCATACTCTATCTATAAAGGAAAAAATTATTTTATGTAAATTTCTACACGAAGTTAAAGTTCCAGAAGGATACTCTTCAAACATTAAAAATTTGGTTTGTAAGAAAGACCTCAAGTTAAAAGGTTTGAAGACCCATGATTGTCATATTCTAAAGGAGCATTTGCTACCAATAGGTATACGTTCCTTTTTACCTGAAAAAGTTCGACTAGCCTTAACTAGATTATGTTTCTTCTTCAGGGAAATTTGTAGTAAAGTGATCGACCCTCAGAAATTACCGACATTGCAGAGGGAAATTGTTGTTACTTTGTGTGAGCTTGAAATGTATTTCCCACCCTCGTTTTTTGATATAATGGTTCACCTTATTGTTCATCTGGTTAAGGAGACACAACGTTATGGGCCAGCTTATATGAGATGGATGTATCCGATAGAACGATATATGAAAATATTAAAAGGGTACGTAAAAAGTAGAAGTCGACTAGAAGGTTGTATTGTTGAACGATACATTGTTGAAGAGGCTACTAAATTTTGTACTGAGTATTTGTCCAATGTTGAATCCATAGGGCTTCCCATGTCTCGTCATTCGAGAAGAATATCAGGAGAAGGGATAATTGGAAGCAGACTACTGACTATATCAAGGACAGAATGGGAGCAGGCACAATTGTATGTTCTGCACAATGATGATGAGGTTCAACCGTATGTTACAATACACATGGATCAGTTATCTTGTTTGAACATGAATAGGAATCAAAATTGGATAACTCGAGAGCACAATCGAAGTTTTATAACATGGTTAAAAAATCACATAAAGTCAAAGTTTGATATAGACCCGAGATCAATTTCACAGAGATTGAGGTGGCTAGCAAATGGTCCGAGCTTACATGTCTTTTCTTACACTAGTTATGTTATTAACGGCTACACATTTTATACCAAAGAACAAGATGATTAGACCACTATGCAAAATAGCGGAGTAACTCTCGTAGCTGAAGCGATGCATGTCTCAAGTGCAAAAGACAAAAACCCAATATATGCAAATCTATCATATTTTGGGGTTATCGAGCACATATGGGAGTTAGACTACACAATGTTTCGTGTTCCCATATTGGTTGCAAGTGGGTCGATAATAATAATGGCGTTCGGATTGATGAGTCAGGATTCTTGCTTGTCGATTTTAATAGGGTGGGATACAAAGACGAGCCTTTTATTTTAGCGTCGCAAGCTCAACAAGTGTTTTATGTCACTGATCCTTCTGATGATAAATGGTTTGTTGTCCTATCGACCAATAAAATAAGTGATGATAACAATAATGATGAAGATGTTGGTAATGATCTTTTATTTGCAACATCACAAAAACCACATGAAATTGATTCAACTGATGATGGTTTATATCTTAGAGATGATCATGATGAGGGAATTGGATTAATCCATCGTTTTGTATTGTAAATGGACAAACAAATGTGAATCCCACCAGGAAATGAAGAAGGGCATCTTAATGTACATGTTTAATTGTTTTATATAAGCCATGCATGTAATCTGAACTGTGTTAATGTAAATATGCATGTAATCTGAACTGTGTTAAATATGCATGTAATCTGAATTGAGTGTTTTATACTAAGTTCTAATTAATTTATTTTCTAATTAATTTATTTTCTGCTTATATGTAGCTTCATTTGAGTGTTTTATACTAAGTTCATGTAATGTAATATATACTAGTAGTTTACATGAACTGAACTGAATATAAATTAGTAATTTACATGAACTGAACTGAAAAAGAGCCTTAAATATAAAAATAAAACAATGAGGCCTTTTATAATGCTTATCTGAAGAAGCGCTGTAAAAGACCCTTTTAAAAATAAAATAAAGAGACATTTTACAGTGCTTATCTGAAGAAGCGCTATAAATAAGCGCTGTAAAAATAACATTCATATAACATTACAAAACAATGAGACATTTTACAGCGCTTATTTGAAAAAGCGTTGTAAAAGGCTTTAGAAAAAACATTCATCAGACACCTAACAGGACTTTCTCTTACAGGATTTTCTTCAAACACCTTGTACCCATCATGGGAATCCCCAAAAACACATTGTTAACAAAAACATCAGACTCAAACCCATTTTTCGCAACATGGCAATGAACCTGAAGACCAAGTTTCGAACCACTTATCGACGAATTAGCGCACGATTTAAGAAGGAAAGGGAATGTAAAGAGAGAAAAAGGGTGTTGAGGTGGAGATTGAATTGTGAGAGAGTAAGCTTTGATGTTTGTGAAGAAGATGCATAACAGGAGAAGAGTTTGGTGAAGAGGAAGAGATTTTGGTGGTGACTAGTTACTACTATTTGGGTTTTGCATGATGATAACAATGTTTTTAACCATTCATTGTTTTGCATGTTTTTAATGTCATCCCATATGGAACCCAAATAAACCAATCACAAAAATAACATAATAAAACAATGAGGCCTTTTACAACACTTATTTAAAAAAGCGTTGTAAAAGGCTTTAAAAAAACATTCATATAACATAATAAAACAAGGAGGTCTATTACAGCGCTTGTTCAAATAAGCGTTGTAAAAGACCCTTTTAAAAATAAAATAAAGAGACATTTACAGCGCTTATTTGAACAAGCGCTGTAAAAGGCTTTAAAAAAACATTCATATAACATAATAAAACAATGAGGTGTTTTACAGCGCTTATTGGGAAAAACGTTGTAAAAGAGCCTTTTAAAAAATTAAATAAAGACGCCTTTTAGAGCGCTTTTCAAACAAGCGCTGTAAAAGGCTTAGGCCTTTTAGAGCGCTTTTTGAACAAGCGCTGTAAAAGGCTTATAAAAAAGCGCTGAAAAAGAGTTTTATATATAACAGTAACCGCTTCAGTTTCCTCTTCATTACGTAAATTCACTATCATCTCAACCTTCATCGTTCTTCTCTTCTTTTGCAAACCCTATCATCCCGTCCATTACGAACCTTATTTCCACGGTCATCTTTTTCATTTCGAACCTTATTTCCATCCAAGATCATCTCTCCCATTGCACACAATATATTTTCATTGAAATACGTAACCCTCATTACGTATTTCTTCAAACCGTATTTCTGTGAACTTTCTGCGAACCCTCTTTTCTTTGCATTTCATCTTTCTTCGAACCCTCATTATTCAGGTATTGATGTTATTAATTTTTTGTAATCATTAAAATGCATGTTGAGCTTGTTTAAGATATACTGATACATGTTGAGCTTGTTTAGAATAATGCATGATGCATGTTGAGCTTGTTGATGTTATACTAAATTGCATGTTGAACTTGTTGTAGTTAAATGGATACAAACAAAGATTTAGAATGTCAAAATCAAGAAGTTGGCACCACTAAGACTTATGAAAATGAAGTCAAACATGGTTCAACTAAAATGCAAAAAGTGATTAAAGCAAGGAGCAATGGCATCAAGTTTGAGGTTATACTATACTATACTCTGTTTGTTTTGAATTTTTTATCTTTTTTTAATAGCATGTACTTACTATATGAGTTTATTAGGTTGGCTAGAATGAGAGTGGTCAGCCAATTGACCCCAATAGCTCAATGTTTGTAAGTTACATTGGGGCTGTTGTTCGACAAAATATTCCAATTACGATTGACGATTGAAGAGATAAGGCGTTGAAGGATGCCAAAGATATAATATGGAATGACATTCAAGTAACTTTTTTGATCCACTCTTTTGTCATTTATAATTTTTTTCATTGAAATACTTTACTTATAATTTTTTTCATTGCAGACTACTTTTGTTCTTGATGAGGGACGAAAGAGTTATGTTTTGAGAGTTGCTGGGAAGATCCATCGGGGATTTAGATCTCATCTCACAAATGCTGAAGTTCCAAAAATATATAAACATTATATATCAAACGATGAATGGAGTGCATTTGTTTCCAAACGTTCGGACCCCGCATTTGTCGTAAGTGATTAATTTATTAGCATTTGTGTTTTATTATTCATATTCGTAGCATATTTTAAATTTTTACACAATTGCTATTTTTTTTATATAGAATATTAGTAAGGAAAATCGCGAAAGGGCAAGCAATCCAACCCACCCATACAAAAAATCACGTATGGGATATGCACGCCTTGATCAAAAACATGTAAGTAATTAAACATCACTTTTATATAATGAAGTAATTTGTATTATAAACTATAGTGTGTAACTAATTTGCATTATTTTGTTTATGATCTTAACGAATAGCAACAAGACACCCAAGTCGATCAACCCTTGGGTCGTCATATATTATGGAAGGAAGCGCGTGTTAATAAAGACGAAGTGGTTGATAATGAAAATGTCCAAAAAGTTGTACAACTTTGTGTAAGTATATTATCACTTTAATATTTTTTAATATTGTATTTATCACTTGAATACTTTTTAATATTGTATTTTAAAAATGCTATTGAACTTATCTTTTTAATGTTACATGTATTTTAGGTGATTATCGAACAAATTTCTGAAAATCAAGAGGGCAACAAGGATACTTACAGGGACATTCTGGGTAAAGTGTTTAATGTCCCTGAGTATTCCGGTCGGGTTAGGGGGAAAGGATTTGGCATAACTCCCAAAAGCTATTTTTCTCAAGAGAAGCGCCAAAAACCTTCCAACGAGGAAGTATTAGAGAAGCTCAAAATCCTTACAGAGCAAGTGGCACTTTTGGTGAATACAAACAAAGACAAGCAACTTCTGGATCAGCTCCAACATGAAATACAAATGGAGAGTGAAACCGCGAGTTGCAACGTCGGTCTCAAAAGTATTCCCGTGGTAATTAATTACTTACTTGCTTATGTAATTACTTATGTATTAAAAAAACTTATATATTAACCGTACTTATGTTTTAACTATTGATTTAGGGTGTCACTCCATGTGTGCTATACTTGTCCTCGCCTACTCATCGGAAGGTGGGAAAAGGAAAATTGTACAATACTTCGGGAGAAGTATTGCACAATACTCCGATCCCTGAGGGCCATGTAAAAGTATCACCTGTTGTTGCTTTCGAACCAACTGCACCGTTGCCGATACCAGACAAAGATGGAGATATGCAGTTATTGGGCGAGACTACTGGTAGTTACGTGGCATGGCCCACACATCTTGTTGCCCTCGATAAGGTATATTTAATTAATTGAAATGTATGTTTAATTGATATGTATATTTAATTGCTGATTTTTTTCCGCCCCTAGCTTTAATTTCACATTTATATTTAGATGCTGAAAATTAAGCCTAAAGGGAATGATAAAAAGAATCTCAGAAACGAATCAGTTACATCTCCCATAAAGGTTTGTCATTTTTTCAGATTCAATAAACTAACATTTAACCTCATTGTTGTAGATCCAATTAAATAAACCACCCGTACAGCCAAAAAAAGACAGCAAACCTCAAAAATTGGAGGGTAATAGAGCTGCCAAATCACAAAGGCTGGAGGGTAATAAAGCTGCCAAAGTTGCAGCAAAAAAACTGTGTTGGTTAGTATGCCTTCTGTTGGGTGGAATTATGCAATGAATATATCAAATATACAAACTAATTGCCCAGGTTAACATATACAGTTTCCACGCAAAGAAATTTATATTGAAACCAACGTGATCAATATAAATTCCAATTTCAACATATATGAATACAAGGTCTTAACAAGATAAAGATTCATATACTAACATTTATTGCATGTATATCAGTTTAAGTGTCCACAAACAAATCTGATTCAACACATCAATCAACACAAGATTTTGCTAGCACATGCAATCAAAATTAATCATACAATCATACAAGCAATATTGAAATAAAGGAGTAAGGGATAGGAAATTGTGCACTGCGATTTTTATACTGGTTCAGCCGTCGATGTAATAGCCTACATCCAGCCTTAAAATCAACCCGATTTCAGCGTTTATCACTAGAATCGCTTTGAGAAACGTTTTACAGATTGTCCAGCCCTCAAAGCCTATCTATCTAACTCACTCACGACTCTAATCATTAACCACTGTATCCTTCAAGCTACTCGGCAAGCTGTCCAAGATGACAGTGAAGCCTCTTCTTGATAAGCCCCCTTATCAACGAAGATAACTACCAGTTTAATTACTAGATTTTTCTCGGTTCTTTCTTTACAAAAATGTTATTACAGAAAAGATAAAATGTATACAGATGTTGATACAATCACTACAAAGAATCTCTCACAAGAAGTCTTTTCCAATTGAGTGTTTGTGAGATCTTTGTCTTTTTCTCTCATGTTGTCTTTTTTAGCACTCTAAGATCATGAATAATATTTCTTTCGTTTCTGAAAAAGTAATATCAAAAGTTCTATTAGTTCTCAAAAAGTTATGAGAGAAAGTGATTGAAAATGTTTATATAGTTTCTGAAAAACAACATAAAAATCGATTTCCCAATCGATTCATTAATGTTTTAAAACAGCTCAATCGATTTCCCAATCGATTATCACATATCTTGTTTTTCTTGAATCTTGAAACTATAAAAACTAATCGATTACCTAATCGATTATTTAAATGTACTTTTCAGAAGTTTATATGCAGTTCATAATGAAGTCGATTGCATAATCGATTATAGGTGTTTTGTTCAAACAACGAGATCAAAACAATCGATTACTCAGTCGATTAATTAATTCACATAATCGATTGCATAATCGATTACAGGTGTTTTGTTCCAACACTGAGATCAAAACAATCGATTACTCAGTCGATTCATTAATTCACATAATCGATTTGGCCATAGACTAAGTTATCCCTGTAACTTAAACTTTTTGTTGCAATCCATTTCACTGGTCACAGGGACTCAGTTGTTTTCAACAAAATCGATTTGCCAATCGATTTGGCTTTATAGAGAGTTAGCTATTTTAAGCCCAATCGATGTGCCTGTTGATTATGTAATGTGCTTCTGAAAAATGATTTACCAGTCAGTTCATTCAATCGATTGCTTAATCGATTGATACTAAACTTGTTACAAAAGTAATTTGTTTCAATAGATTGCCCAATCGATTGCGTTTGTCACAGACCATGTTACTTTTGAATCTTATTTTCTAAATCGATTCGTCAATCGATTAGCTTATTAAATGGCTTGGCTCTGTGACTTGCACAATCGATTTGTCAATCGATTTTTACAATTTGCTTAGTCTTTGTGATTTGAACAATCGATGTGCCAATCGATTAGCTTGCTAAAAGTCTTGCTTTTGACTTGCACAATTGATTTTCAATAAATGTGCCAGTCGATTGCCTAATCGATTGTTTAATCATAGACTACACATTTTCATACAACCCCTTTACAGAATCGATTGCCTAATCGATTTGCTCAGTAAATTTCCCAACATTGGTTGATTCCTTGAGTTCCAAGCATTTGTCTCAAGTATGTAGTGTTGAGTTGTTGTTCCTAAAATCTTACTCAGTTAAAATGTTAGATTTATCATATGTTGTATGAACATTGTATGTTTGTTAATTATGTCAAAATCATGATTAAGGGGACATATGTCCAACAATCTCCCCCTTTTTGATTAAGTGACAAACATACAATTTTAACTTGAGTTAAGCATATCAAGGTATAACATTACAAATACCAATATTTAAAAACAAGCTCCCCCTAAATTTAAGCAGCCATGATTCATTTAAGTAACATAGCAACATATTACAATATCATAACATGCTGTTCACAATTTAGTATAAAGGTTAGAGCTTAACAAAAAACAAGTTAGCACCAGATCATGCAGTATCAGTAACAGAGCATAAAATCTGAATTATCCTGCATTATCAGTGTTATTTAAACAGTCATTAGAGCAATTAGCAGTAGCACTGTTTTCCAATATCAGAGCAATAATATCAGAGCAATTAAGAACAGTTATTATCAGAGAAAAAAAGCACCATATCAGAGTGATTCTTTGCCAATATGCAGCAGCAGCAGTAGTAGTACAATTTCAGAGCAGTATCACAAGTTATAACACAGGTTATATGAGCAATAACACAATTTATATGTAACAATAACACAAGTTGTATGTAACACAAGTTATAAATTCTCTCCCCCTTTGTTACTTAATGCAAAAAGAAGTGAAAGGAGAGAACATCAACATTAGAAGCTTCTATCTTAGCATTGTGAGATGCTTGAGCTTGCATAAACTCCAGCAGTTTGGCTAAGACCTCAACATTGGCTACAACAGGCTCAACTCGTTCCGCACTTGGCTGAGCTGGTTCAGTAGTTGGCTGCGGTCTAATCCAAATCCCGTTCACCCTCTTCAATTGCATTTGATTGACAATTGCTTCACCAAAAGATAGGATGGTCTTTGAAGATTCTTCATTGACAGTAGATACCTTAAAGTGTCTCAGAATCTTAGAAATCAGCTATGGGTAAGGAAGCACCAATTTTCCTTGTGTTGCTTCCGATATGTGCCTCAGCACAATCCATGTCCAGCTCATCTTGAGCTCCTTGGACAGGCCCCACAACAGAATTATGTCCAGCTTCTGGACGACAACATGGTTTCCGGATCGAGGTACAAGCATCCGGGTCAAAGTGTACATGAGCATCCGATGATGAACCTTCATTTAAGCGATTGGCAGTGAAATAGTTTCCACGAAGCCATCGACCATCAGGTCCTACACAGCTGTATGTCTATCCAATGAAGCTTCCCAGCCTTCATCAGCAGACTCAGCTTCGGAGCTTCCATCAATTGACTTTCCATGAAATGGTAGTCCCGACAGTGTTGAGAACTCTTCGAAAGTCATGGAAATTTGTTTGCCTTTAACTTCTGCCTTGAAACCAGTGTTCGTGAGTTTGAAAGTTGAATAAAATGATCGAATAAGATGCGGATAAGTGTCAAAGGAGCAAGAAAGAAAGTTTTCTAGTCCATGAAACCTTAGATGGTCTTGGAAAGTGAAACCATCTGAGTCGAAGTACGCAAAATCCAAAGTGCGTGCTTCATGAATTTTTCTTTTAAGAAAGGAAGGTGGTAGCACATAATCTTCAGCCTGTTTATCTTTATTAGATGGAGCTTTCTTTTGAGGAGTAGAAGAAACACTTTTCTTTTTTTTTTTCTGAGCTATTTCTGGTTGTGGAGAAGGAGGTTGTTTCTTCTTTTTAGCAGTTGTGTCCTTCATGGCATCAGCCATAAGCTTCTCCATTGGTGGCTCCTTTCGTTTCTTTGACTTGCCCTGATCAACTGCAACAGCCTTTCCTTTGTCTTTGGCTAAAATTTTGTGAGTAGGCACTGAAACCCTTTTAGAAATAGTTGGATGTGGGGAAGGTGTTCGCCCACTAGATGAAGAAGATACTGAAAGTGATGGTGTTCTGGGATGGGTTTGTTTTATGCGAGCCATAGTGAGAGTAATGAGGTTTAGATAGCAAAGATGTATCAAAGATGGTTTGGAATGAGAAACTTGTGAGAATCAGCAGAGAGATTTCAGAAATTCTGGAGAATTTTGAGAAGAAATCGATTTAGGGTTGAGAATCAAGTGGTTAGAATCGATTGGTAACTATTCCTTTTAAACCTTCAGACCCATCAATCGATTGGTCAATCGATTATGTTACCGTTGCTGGGGAATGGTAATCGATTGGGTCATAATTACCTTCCAACGGCTAGTAAAAATCTGGCAACGGTCATAAGTCAAATCGATTTCCAAATCGTTTGGCTTTAGTTACTTAATCGATGTCCAAATCGATTGCCATATTAGTTCAGAGAATTTCTCATATCAGTTCAGCGAATTCATCATCTCAGCATCAATTCCTAAATCGATTCATTAAAGTGCAGAATTTGAAAAATCAAATCAATCGATTTCCAAATCGATGCTCAGGCTAGAGTTCTGAAATCTTTCTCAAAGTTTAAAGTCTGGGAGAAATGAATCGATTACTGAATTGATTTTTTAATCCATTTTCCAAATTGTCGATCGATTACCCAATAGATTGGAATGGGAAATGTCATAGCATTTGAAGCATCCTGGGATCAACAAATTGATTAACCAATTGATTCTCGTGTTCCTTATCTTGACAAATTAGATACTGTGCATTCGAAATCGATTGTGAAATCGATTGCATAAAGCTAATTTTCAATGTATTCACAGGAGAATCGATGTTTCAATCAATTTGGCTCAGGGATCAGATCTCACTAGGATCTATGATGCCTAATTTCATCCTAATATGAAGGAAGCTTTCTTTAGGTAAAGCTTTGGTAAATATGTCAGCTAACTGATCACTTGTATTGACATATTCAAGCTTGATGTTCCCATTTTTATATTGGTCTCTTATGAAGTGATGCCTTATCTCTATGTGTTTGGTTCTAGAATGCATCACTGGATTCTTAGTAATGCATATTGCACTAGTGTTATCACACAAGATAGGTACACTTCCTAGATTGACACCAAAATCACTGAGGTTTTGCTTTATCCAAAGAATTTGAGCACAACAGCTCCCAGCTGCAATATACTCAGCTTCAGCAGTTGACAAAGCAATGCTATTTGTTTCTTGCTGTACCAAGACACAAGAGAGTTTCCTAGCAGTTGACAAGTACCTGAGGTACTTTTCCTATCCAGTTTGCATCCAGCAAAGTCTGAGTCTGAATATCCAACTTAAGTACATGTAGATCCTTTAGGATACCACAAACCTAGACTTTTAGTTCCAACTAGATATCTGAATATTCTCTTTACTGCACTAAGATGAGACTCTTTTGGATTGGATTGGTATCTTGCACACATGCAGACACTGAACATGATGTCAGGTCTACTTGCTGTAAGATAGAGCAAGGATCCTATCATTCCCCTAAACCTTGTTACATCTACAGGTTTACCTTTCTCATCTCTATCTAAGTGGTTTCCTTGACTCATGGGAGTATCAATGGGCTTAAGTTTATCAAAACTGAATTTCTTTATCAAATCATTACAGTATTTAGTTTGACTAATGAAAATGCCTTGCTTGCTTTGGTTAATTTGAAATCCCAAGAAGTAAGATAGTTCTCCCATCATTGACATTTCCAATTTTCCTTTCATTAAGTTTTCAAAATCTTGCACAGTTTATTGTTTGTAGATCCAAAGATTATGTCATCAACATAAACTTGGACAAGCAAGATGTCATTTCCATTTGTCTTTATAAAAAGTGTCTTGTCAACATTTCCTCTTGAAAAATTTTGTTGAATGAGTAAATTGTTGAGCTTCTCATACCAAGCTTTTGGAGCTTGTTTCAACCCATAGAGGGCTTTTGTTAGCTTGTAAACATGATTAGGCAGATCAGGATTTTCAAAACCAGGTGTTTGGCTAACAAAAACTTCCTCTTGGATATCACCATTGAGAAAGGCACTTTTTACATCTATTTGATAAAGCTTGAAGTCCATTATACAAGCATAAGCAAGTAGGATTCTAATGGCTTCTAACCTAGCTACAGGGGCATAGGTTTCATCAAAATCTATTCCTTCTTCCGGATTGTAACCCTTAGCTACTAGCCTAGCTTTGTTTCTAGTAATGACTCCATTTTCATCCATCTTGTTCCTAAACACCCATCTTGTTCCTATGATGTGCTTATTTTCTGGTTTAGGAACTAAGGTCCACACTTTGTTTCTCTCAAACTGACTCAACTCCTCTTGCATAGCAAGTATCCACTCACTATCTAATAGAGCTTCCTTAATGTTCTTGGATTCTATTTGTGAAACAAAGGCTGTAAAGTTGCAGAACTGTCTAAGAGATTTCCTAGTGGCAACTCCTTTTGAGATGTCTCCTATAATGTTGTCTATAGGATGGTTCCTATTAAACTTCCACTCCTTAGGTAAATAATCAGTTCTTATTGGTTCTACACAGTCATTACTAGTTGGAGGCACAGTTTCAGTTGGTTCTAATGGTTTAGAATCTACAATTTCATGCAAAGAAGCATCAACTATAGAAGGAGTGTTGTCCAAGTTTTCTGCAACTAGTTCTTCAAACTTTACATGAACTGACTCCTCTATGGTTTTTGTTCTTTTGTTTTAGATTCTATAGGCCTTGCTAGTTTAGGAGTAACCTAGAAAGATACCCTCATCTGCTTTAGGATCAAACTTACCTAGGTGTTCTTTGCCATTGTTTAAAACAAAGCACTTGCGTCCAAAGCCTCTAAAGTAAGAGATATTTGGTTTTCTACCCTTGTATAACACATAGGGAGTTTTCCTAAGTATTGGCCTAATCAAAACCCTGTTTATAACATGTGTGGCTGTACTAATAGCATCTGCCCAAAAATACTTAGGCAGTTTTGAATCACTAAGCATAGTCCTAGCTAATTCTTCTAGTGACCTATTCTTCCTTTCTACAACTCCATTTTGTTGGGGAGTTCTAGGGGCTGAATAGATATGGTGGATTCCATAATGTTCACAGTAGTTACTAAAGGATTCATTCTGGAACTCACCACCATGATCACTTTTGATGGATATTATTTTCTGCTCTTTCTCATTTTGAACAAAAGTTGCAACGTTTTTGAAAATGGAGAAAGCCTCACTCTTGTGAGTCAGAAAAAATGTCCAAGTATACCTAGAATAATCATCTACTAGCACAAAACCACACAAGTTACCTCCAAAGCTTTTCACTTGGGATGGACATAAGAGGTCCATATGGATTAACTGTAAAACCCTATTGGTTTTAACCACATCTATTGGGGGAATAGAAGACTTAACCAGTTTTCTCTTCTCACAGGAATCACAAAGCTTATCCTTAGTGAACTTTCTATTTGGGAGACCTATAACTAACTGTTTAATAACGAGTCTATTTAGGTGATCTATATGTATATGAGCTATACGTTTATGCCATAACCAAGTTTCATCAGCATTGGATAATAAACAGTATATAGTATTGGCAGGCAAAGCATCAAAATCAAGCATGTAAATGTTATTAACTCTTTCACCTACCAGTTTCATGTCTTTATTTTCCTTATGCTGAAGTACACAAGATTGAGAAGTAAAACTTACCTGGAACCCTTTGTCACAAAGTTGACTTATACTTAGCAGATTATGTTTTAATCCTTCAACGTATAAGACATCATGGATTACAGCAGTTGTCTCACTTCCTATGTCACCAACACCACATATCTTACCTTTATTATTGTCACCATATTTGACAAATCCTCCATCCTTTAAGGTTAGAGACAAGAACTTAGACTTGTCTCCTGTCATGTGCTTTGAGCATCCACTATCAAGGTACCAAGAGTGCCTATTGGATGTCAAGCACACCAACAACACAAAATCAAAATTTGATTTTAGGTACCCAATTTAAATTGGGTCCTGGGGGGTTAGTATCAAATATTTGTGTCTTTGCTACCCAAATCTATTTCCATCCCCTGTTGGCTAGTTTTTTCAGTTTACAATTTGAAACAACATGTCCCATTCTGCAACAAAAGTGACATGAACCAGCAAATGATGCATTATGATTTGGTTTAGCAAAGATGTCATAGATATTCCTTGATTTAAAAAATTTCTGACTATGTTTGATATTTCTGTTATGCATATAACCAATTCCATATCTAGTGTTATTCCTTTTAACATGCATATGTGGTCTATATCCAAGTCCAGATTTCTCATTAACATGTCTTTGTTTACTAAGTATGGCATTCAGTTTATTTTCACTACAAGTAATCTTCACTAAATCAGACTTTAATGATGCAACAATTTGTTCAAGTTCAATGCATCTAGCAGATTTATCATGCGCTTCTTTTTTCAAATGCTCATTTAAGTCCTCAATCTCCTTATGATTCTTTCTAAGTTCATCACACATCATGCATTGTTTCTTAAGCAATTTCTTAGTGTTGACTAACTGTTTGATTGTATTAACATACTCATCATGCAGTTCACTAAATGCATCTTGTAATTCATCATAAGACGGATTGGTTGAAGAACTTACCTCATTTTCAGAATCTGAGTCTGTATTGGCCATCAGGCAGAGATTTGCTTCTTCTTCTTCAGAAGATGATGAGGATTCTTCGTTGTCATTCCATGCAATGTATGCTTTTCTAGTTTTTGGAGTTGGTTCCTTGCCTTTAGCCTTTGCAGTCTTATTTTTGTTTTGCAATTTGTAGCACTCAGACTTTATATGGCCTGTTTTTCCACACTCATAACAGGTGATTGTCTTGTTGTCATTTGTCTTAGAACTGGATGGCTTTCTGAATTTGTTGTCTTTCTTTTTCAGAAACTTTTTGAACTTTTTTACAAGTAAACCAATCTCTGGCTCTTCTTCGGTTTCACTGCTTACTGCTTGACTCGTCCGAGCAGCTCTCTTGTTCAGATTTTGTTTGAGGCGCTTGAGCTTTCAAAGGCAGTCCTTTTCTTTTTCTGTCAGTTTGTTCGGCCTCATTTAGTCTATGCAATTCTATTTCATGCTCTCTCAGTTTACCAAACAGTGTAGCTATTGCAATTTTTCCAAGATCTTTGGATTCTGCTATGGCAGTAATCTTTGGATGCCATTCTCTTGTTAAGCATCTCATAACTTTGTTGATCTGTTGTTCATTATCAATTTCCATGCCAAGTGCATTCAGGTTATTGACAATATGTGTGAATCTGGTTTGCATGTCATTTACCGATTCATCTTTCTTCATACTGAATAATTCGTACTCATGCATTAATGTGTTTATTCTGGCCCTTTTCACATCAGTAGTTCCTTCATGAGTTTGCTGAAGAGTGTCCCACATTTCCTTAGCTGTCTTGCAGTTTGAGACCCTGAAAAATTCATCAGCTGACAATGCAGAGGTTATTATGTTCTTAGCCTTAGCATTATATCCTACTCTCTTCTTATCATCCTCAGACCATTCAGATCTGGGTTTAGGGATCAGTGAATCACCAATCCCAGCTATAGCAGGTATATAGGGTCCATTTTCTACAGCATCTAGAATATCAATACCACTGGCTTCAAGAAATATTAACATCCTATGTTTCCAGTACATGTATGCAGCCCCATTAAAAGCAGGGGGCCTAGCCAAGGAAGCACCCTCTCCTAAGAATTCAACAGAAGACATTTTCTTTAAAGAATGTATCTAAAAAGCCAAGCTCTTGATGCCAACTGTTGGTTAGTATGCCTTCTGTTGGGTGGAATATATGCAATGAATATATCAAATATACAAACTAATTGCCCAGGTTAACATATACAGTTTCCACGCAAAGAAATTTATATTGAAACCAACGTGATCAATCTAAATTCCAATTTCAACAGATATGAATACAAGGTCTTAACAAGATAAAGATTCATATACTAACATTTATTGCATGTATATCAGTTTAAGTGTCCACATACAAATCTCATTCAACACCTCAATCAACACAAGATTTTGCTAGCACATGCAATCAAAATTAATCATACAATCATACAAGCAATATTGAAATAAAGGAGAAAGGGATAGGAAATTGTGCACCGCTATTTTTATACTGGTTCAGCCGTCGTGTGACAGCCTACATCCAGTCCTGCAATCAACCCGATTTCAGCCTTTATCACTAGAATCGCTTTGAGAAACATTTTACCGATTGTCCAGCCCTCCAAGCCTATCTATCTAACTCACTCACGACTCTAATCCTCAACCACTGTATCCTTCAAGCTACTCAGCAAGCTGTCCAAGATCACAGTGAAGCCTCTCCTTGATAAGCCCCCTTATCAACGAAGATAACTACCAGTTTAATTACTGGATTTTTCTCAGTTCTTTCTTTACAAAAATGTTATTACAGAAAAGATAAAATGTATACAGATGTTGATACAATCACTACAAAGAATCTCTCACAAGAAGTCTTTTCCAATTGAGTGTTTGTGAGATCTTTGTCTTTTTCTCTAAAGTTGTCTTTTTCAGCACTCTAAGATCATGAATAATATTTCTTTCGTTTCTGAAAAAGTAACATCAAAAGTTCTATTAGTTCTCAAAATGTTATGTGAGAAAGTGATTGAAAATGATTATATAGTTTCTGTAAGACCCTTAATTTTAAAGTGTACTTTATGTATTTTGGTGTATTTTTGGTATTAAATTACTCGTCGATAAATAAATTAAATTAACTGCGGTGAATCTTGTACGAAGAATTTAATGCGTTATGGGTAAAATAGTAAATTAATAAATATCTAAAGATTTTGAGATATTGTTAATTATAATTAATATATATCAATATATATATATATATATTTATATATATATATATATATATAGAAAAGGAAGGGAAGGAATTGGAAATAAAAGAAAAAGAAAGGAAAGAAAAAGGAAGAAAGGAAAAGAGAGAGAGAGAGAGAGAGAAACAGAACATTTTCCCTTCTCCTTCCTCTGCCTCGCGTGAAGACCCATTTTCCTCCTTCCTCCATCTTCATCCATTTTTATTCTTCCTTGCTTCCTTGAATTCGAAATTAATAGTGGGTGATAGGACAAGGATTTCTCAACTTCACTCTTCCTCTTTGATCCGAAAACGAAGAAAAACGGTTTAGGGATTTCAAAACCATCAAACACAAATCTTCCCGTTTCTTCTAGATCTAAGCTTCGTTTCACGAAGAGATAGAAGGGAAAGTTGCTCACCTCCGTGCTACAGTGCTAGTGGACCAACTTTGGAAGCGGCGTTGCGAGTGGAGATTTTACCGGATTTACTCACAGTACTGTAATCGCACGATAAAGCTAACGTGAAGGTAAGGGCTCCTTCCAAACTTTTAGTTTGCATTTAGGGCCTTATCTGTGGTTGTGTGGAAAAGAATTTTGTTAGGGATGGAGTATTGAATTAGGGAAAAATGTATCTAAGGCTTTATGGGTAAAATCTTAGAGTTAGGTTTTGGTTATATTGATGAATGTTTTGTGTGGTTTGTGTGGAAAAATGATTTGGTGTGAATTATGGATTGAATGTGAAAGTATGTGTGAGTTTGTTTTGTGTGGTCTGTGTGGAAAATGATTTGGCGTGAATTATGGATTGAATGTGAAAGTATGGGTGAGTTTGTTTTGTGTGGTTTGTGTGGAAAAATGATTTGGTGTGAATTATGGATTGAATGTGAAAGTATGTGTGATTTTGTTTTGTGTGGTTTGTGTGGAAAATGATTTGGAGTGGAGTATGTATTGAATGTGAAAGTTGGTTTTGTGTGGAATTTGAAAACCATTAAGTTAAACGAGTATTAAGAATGGGGAATCTCTTAATGTCTTGTTTACTTAATGTGAGTTTGTGAAAACTGTTTAAGTTAACTGAGCATTAAGAATGGAGAATCTCTTAATGTCATGGTTACTTAATGTTTCTTTTTGAAAATGGTTTCAGTGAAATGAGTATTAAGAATGGGGAATCTCTTAATGACTTGTTTACTGAATGTTTTGTGGTGGAAATCGTTTAAGTCAAAAGTATATTAAGAATGGGGAATCTCTTAATATGTCTGTTTGCTTATGGTTGTTGTGAAAATCGTTAAGTTAAATGAGTATTAAGAATGGGGAATCTCTTAATATATGTGTTTACTTAATGTCGTCGTAAAAATGATTTTGTGGGGAAATGAATTGTTGTGTTTTGGCGTGAATTGTGTATTAAATTCGTGAATATGTTTGAGTTTGTTCTGTGTTGGATTTGAAAACCATTAAGTTAAATAAGTATTAAGAATGGGGAATCTCTTAATGTCTTGTTTACTTAATGTGTGTTTGTTTGTTTGAAAATCGTTTAAGTTAACCGGGCATTAAGAATGGGGAATCTCTTAATGTCTCGGTTACTTAATGTTGTTTTGAAAATTGTTTAAGTTAACTGGGCGTTAAGAATGGGGAATCTCTTAATGTCTTGGTTACTTAATATTTGTTTTGAAAATCGTTTAAGTTAAATAAGTATTAAGAATGGAGAATCTCTTAATGACTTATTTACTTAATGTTGTTTTGAAAATTGTTTAAGTTAACTGAGCGTTAAGAATGGGGAATCTCTTAATGTCTTGGTTACTTATTGTTTGTTATGGTAAATCGTGCTGGCCCGTAATAGGTGGCACCTCGGTAAACAGTACTGACTCGTGATATGTGGTACGTTTACGATTTACGTTTGGTAAGTTGTGCTGACCCGTGATAGGTGGCACCTCGGTAAGCAGTACTGACCCGTGATAGGTGGTACCCTTACGACTTACGCTTTTTCATTTGGTAAATCGTGTTGTTTCTGAAATCTTACTCAGTTAAAATGTTAGATTTATCATATGATGTATGAACATTGTATGTTTGTTAATTATGTCAAAATCATGATTAAGGGGACATATGTCCAACAAACTGGATCGGGGAAAATCGGTCGCTGCTGCTGCTCCTAAAATAAGTCATCCATGTCTTGCTAAATATGGGGCGTGTCTTGACATCTAAGTAAAACGGAACATGGGCAGCAACAATGATTCACACATCGTACCCATGCATAAAGTTATATTCGGATAGGAGTATGATGAATTTCTCGAAAAGGAGCACATATACGAACTTCTCAAACATAAGGAGCTTAGTGTTACTATCATGAGCTTGTACATAAGGTAAAAAATACTTTTAACTGCATTTATTGGTAATTAATTAAATGTATTGGTAATGAATCTAGTTTAAAATTTTCATTGAAGATTTTTGTATGAGAAGGTCGTGTGCACGAGGAAATTGTCAAATAAATACTCATTCTTGTCTCCGCATAAGTTGTCGATGTGCAAACTCGATCCAGGAAATGTAAAGAAATACATTGTAGATATGTTATTAGGAAATATAGAAAATGATAAATTGTTCTTCGTACCATATAATTCAGGGTACGTAATTATATATTATTTATTTATATCTTTTTTAATTGATGAGATTTTAATTTATTAGTTGTGTATAAACAAAATTGCTTAACCAAATTTTTGTTGTAGTAGGGCACATTGGGTGCTATTTGCAATCAATGCGGTCTCTGAAGTTATATACTATTTGGATCAATCGCATGGCAATTACAACAATCACTCCGAAATAAAGACTATGTTCGACACGTAAGTAATATTCATTTATTTCTTACATATATATATATATATATATATATATATATATATATAATGTGTTTGTTCATGCTATAATAATTACATTTATTCATTCGATAGCGCCATACAAGTTTTTCGAGCTCAAAGAGGTGCTACAGTGTCGAAGCAAAAGTCTAATAACATCACATGGATCCCAATAAAGGTTTGAAATATATGCCTTTAGATTTTCATTTACAAATATATGCCTTTACGATTAATGCACAAATATTTTAATAACTTATATGTTTTATTTTACAGTGCCCTCGTCAAACAAACAACATCGGTTGTAGGTACTACGTATTGAGATTCATGAAGGAGATTGTTGACAAGAATAAAACTATTATCCCAGAAACGGTACGGTATTTTCATTATATGATTTTTATATATAAATTATCTATATATTTGATACTAACTTAATATAATATGTTCAATTTTTATATTGCAGTACTTTGACAATTCCAGTCCATCATATTCTGAGAAAGATCTAATGGAATTAAAGGAGGACTGGTGTCAGTATGTGCTTGAAATGAAAATTGTTTGATTTTCTAGAAAATAGCATGCTGCTGTGCAAGGGATCTGAATATTATATGGTAGCTTATGCATATTTTGTATATTCTATTAGTTATTATATGTATATGATCATAGGACAATCACAACAAGAAAACAAGGTTTTTGTGAGGGCCAAAAGCCCTCACAAAGGGGAAGAAGCAGCCACAAAGTGGGATTTTGTGAGGGCTTTTGGCAGCCACAAATAAGCTGGTCACAAAGTTTTGTGAGGGCTTTTGCAGCCACAAAGTGTGTGCAACAGGTTGGCAATTGTGAGGGTTTTTGCAGCCACAAAATGCTGCATTTGTGAGGGCCTTTGCAGCCACAAAAAGCTACTTTTGTGAGGGCATAGGCCGCCACAAAGGACATGCTGACTTTTCCAGATTGAAACTTTGTAAGGGCCCAGGCCGCCACAAACTCCCTCCTTTGTGAGGGCTTAGGCCGCCACAAACACCATGCTAATTAAAATAATATATATTTTGTGAGGGCTTAAGCCGCCACAAAATATTACGTATTTAAATAATTAATTTTTAAATTCAAAATTAATAGTTTACTATAATATTATATATAATAAATTAATATAAATATAATATTAAAATTTAAATTTAAATTATAATTAAATTAAAATTAAAATTAAATTAAAATTTAAATTAAATTTAAAATATAATATAATTATAAATTAAATTTAATATATAATAAACTAATCTTAATATAATTAAAAATTTAAAATAAAATATTTAAATTAAAATTAAAGATTAATAATTAAATTAAAGATTAATTTAAATAATAAAATATTAATAATAAAATATTTAAATTATTAATAATTAAATATTTAAATAATTAAATATTTAAATAATTAAATATTTAAATTAATAATTATAATTATAATTAAAGATTAATTTAAATTATAAATAAATTTAAATTTAATTTAAAATTTAAATAAAATTAAAATTAAATATTAAAGTTAAATTAAATATTATATATAAAAATATAATATTAATAATAATTAAAGCTAGCAATTACCACAAAATCAAATAAAACACGCATTCCAAAATTAACAAATAATGTCTTACAAACTCAAAATCAAACACACAATAATTAACTAGGACAACATAATTACTATATATGTGTTCATACAACCCAAAAATAAATTATGAAATTCTTCAAATCACATCAATCCTCATAATACCCGACGAAAGAAGTCCATCAAAAGTATTATTAAATTGTGTTGGAGGAGACATCATGCTTTGAAATTGAATTTCATCTTCAATGGCACCACCACTAGTCGAAGGAGGAGCTCAAGCTGATTGAGGTTGATTTAAATCTGGTCTGATCAACCCAGTTGTTGGCATAGTTGGTCGGTATGTAGTTTGATGATCTGGTTGAGGTTGAGGAAGTTGATGTGAAGATGACGGAGCATACTGATAATTATGAAAATATTGTTGTTGCTGAAACATTGGCTGCTACTGTTGTTGGAAGGCAGAGTTCGAAGGATCCTGGTGTTGGTTTTGGAAATTTGGAGGCGGTTGCTACTGCTGGGAGTATTGAGAGTAATTTTGTTGTTGCTGGAAAAGTGGCTGTTGATGCAAGTATTGAGACCGAGGCGGGAACTGCTGATGAAAGACAGGAGGAAATGAAAATTGTTGTTGAAATTGATGTTGCTACTGAAACTGCTGCTGATGCTGCTCTTGAAACTTCTGTTTCCATTCCTCATTCAATTTATCAATTGCGGCTTGTATCAGATGTTGTGTCCTTTCTTCGTGCTCACTTGCCTATTGCTCCTTTAACTGGTCAAGATTATCTATCGACGGACGATGAGATCGATCCGTACTAGCTTAAGAAGAAGACGTCTCAGTTTGAATAAACTACCGGCACCCAGCACACGCCCTTTGTACTTGCCACCACTGATTTTCATAAAACTTGCGGTCTCATATTGTTTCCGCTGCACTGGACCAGCTCGCATAGCAGGAGGAAGAGTAGCTTGATGATCTTCTCATTCTTTCATGACTTGTTGAAGTTGTTCCTATATTAAAAAAAATTAAAAATTAAAATAGTTAATAATTAATATATAATAATTTAAAGGTGTAATTAATATATAATAATCAATATATAATAATTACCTGAATCATTTTTGATAATTCATCAGTATACTCATTTGTTTGAGGATTAACATGAAGATAGCGATGTATCTCAGCCTGAGTGACCTCCCTTCCAAGTTGTTTTTCCTAAAATATATATTAAATTAATGTCAAGTTTATAAGTTGGTGAAATGTGATGATTAATTGAATATAAATTAATAGATATATATTATAAATAATAATTAATTACCATATAATATTTAATTTCTCCAGTAGACATGGAACCTCCCTTATGAGTACTAGTACCCCTCTCAGATGCTCTATTAATCTTTGCTTTTTCTCTCTTCTATTTGTAAGCATTTGTGTTCCACTTCCTCCACAAAGCAGTCCAAACATTTTCACCAATCCAATTAGGCCATTTTTCCTCGCCCTTATTACGTGTGTAAGACAACATAGATGAGAGACGCTTTGAAAAGCGATGGTCAAATGAAGCCAAAACTACGACATCATGCTCTCTTTTCCAAGTACGTTTAGTCTGGTGTTTGTTTAAATTTGAAAAATATTAAAAATATAATTCAATTAAGCAATCAAATGTATATATAATTAATTAGTACTTAAATAAATTAAAGTAATCACTTACTTTGAAACAATGTAAAATTTGATCAACTTCGCTAAATTGAGGTGTCTTATCCTCTTTTATCTCACCCCAAAACAACCATGGTTTTTTGTATTTCTCTTGTATGACTTCAGCAATTGCCTTTGCAGATGATTTAAAAGGAAGATATCTTCAAAATTTACATGCAAATTAAATATAAAAATTAATTAATAAAATAATGTAACATGCAATAATGAAATATTTAACAATCATAACTAATTTAATCAATCATAGTTCACATACCCATCTCCTTCTGGAATGATGAGAATGCGGTTGGGGCAATCAACACATCCGGGTTCCATTATTTCGTCTAAGGTATAAGGCTCTACTAGGACCTCCGGATATAGAGGAATAGCTCCACCACTAGTACCAATTGTCGGCATCGGCATGAGAGATGGGTCATTAACAACACGTGGTTTAGCAACTTTTTTCTTACCACATGATGTTTTGGATATTCCTCGTATTGCCACCGTTCCTGCTCCTCCTAATCCTCCTACTCCCGACACTGAAGCCATGTCTATATATATATATATATATATATATATATATATATATATATATATATATATATATATATCCGTATCCATACATATATATAATATAATATATGTGTGTATGTACAATTAACATAAGATTAATAAATTAATAATGAAATATACATAAATAAATTTTAACACACACATAAATAAAGAAATATGTATAAAATATAAATATATATATATATACATGTAAGTTGTCGTTCATTTCACATTACAATATATAATATTATACATATATATATACACACAAATATATATATATATATATATATATATATATATATATATATATATATATATAATGCCTAATTAATTAAGTGTCTTCGTCTTGGTCATCGTCATCATCGTCATCGTCATTTGATGAGTGAATTAAGTCAATATTGCCTTCATCATTCTCTAATTCATCTATTTCTTGTTCATCAACTTCTTCTCCAATGTGTGACTCATTACAAAGTTGACTAATAGTCTCATCTCCAATCACATGATCCAAATTTGACATTTCATCCATTTGAAATGCAACTTCTTCATTTTGACCTGCTTCAACTTCTTCTATTCCACTCGTTGGTCTTGTTTTGAATGCAGCACACCAACCTTGTTTGCTTCTGACAGTTGATGGATAAGGAACATAATACACTTGTCTTACATTATAGACCCGGGCAAATGGATCAAACCGTGGATATTTTTTGCTCATTCGAATGTCTACAGTATTGGATAACAAATTGATTTTAGTTCCTCTGCTAGATGGATCAAACCACTTACAGTAAAACAACACCATTTTTTTCGCATAATCTAGGAATGTGTAGTCAATTTCGTAAATATGCTCAATTATGCCATAGAAATCATGTACTACACCACTATTAGAGACACTTTTCATACAAACTCCACTATTAATTATTTCTTTTCCTGCAGTCCAAGATTCAGTGTGAAATTTGCATCCATTGATGTAATAGGTGTGCTATTCTTTGAAACTTCTACTCGGACCCATATATAAGTTCCTTAAGTGGATGTTGATAGGAGTTTGTTCTTCCAGATGCACTTGTTGTTGAAACCATAATGGGAAATTTGAATGTATATCATCAGATGATTGTTCTGTAGTTAAAAATGCCCTGATCGATGACCATATATATGGTGAATATCAATTTAATCATATAATTAAATATAATTATTTAATAAGAAGAGGAATTTGAAATGTACTCAATGTATGGTTTAACTTCAGTGCAGTTAATCAAAACATGAACATGTGCCGCATTAAATACTTTGTCGCTTGGCCAGAAAATCAGAAAATCCCTACCAGCATGATGACCAGACAAGCAAAAAACTGATAAAGCATGTGGATGACATATAACACTATCAGTAGTGTTTCTTCTGTTAACTGGTGATAACATTTCATTGTTGAAATAATGAGAACAAAAGTGTGTTGTTTCACAGTGTAGGTAAGATGAACAAATTGAGCCCTCAACTCTAGCTTTTTTTTTCACCGACCATTTTGAATAACCCATGAACCTATAATATACAAAGAGATGTACAATAAGCTCCATGTATATATATATAAGTTGAAGTATATTGAAAATCAAGTATATGTATATATACATATATATCACCTTTCAAATGGATACATCCATCTATACTAAACTGGTCCACCAAGCCTAGCTTCAGTTGCAAGATGCACTGAGAGATGCTCCATGGAATCAAAAAATCCAGGAGGAAATACTTTCTCCAACTTACATAGAATGATCGGAATGTCATTTTCCATCTTGATCAGATCTTTATCAATGAGTGTTGAAGAACACAAATTCTTGAAATATTGATTCACTTCAATAAGTGGGTTCAATACATGTGTGGTAAAGCACTAAAGGCAATAGGAAGTAAACACTCTAAAAATATATGACAATCACGACTTTTCATCCCATGCATCCTCCCATTTTCCACATCAGCACATCTTGCCAAATTAGAACAATAACCGTCAAGCGTCTTCAACTCTTTGATCCAACGATAAACAGATTTGGCTTCATCATTATATAAAGTGTAATTCGCACGAGGTTTTAGGGTCTTTCCGTTTTGTTCCACCAACAACAAATATGGTCATCTGCAATATATACCTATGTCTTTTCTAGCTTTGTCATTATCTTTTGTTTTCCCTTTCACATTCATCACAGTATTAAAGATGTTGTCGAAGAAACTTTTCTCAATATGCATAACATCGAGATTACGTCTCAGAAGATTATCTTTCCAATACGGTAGATCCCAAAAATTACATCTTTTTGTCCAATTGTGCCATTGTCTGTAACCTTGTGGTTTACAAGTCACACCATTAACAACATGTACCTTTTACTTTATTCCAAACTTGTCTGATGTCAATTTAAGCGGGGGTCCTAGACTTTCTGCATAGCCCTTCATAAATGCAGCTCTGTTCCTTCTAAATGCATGATCAGCAGGTAAAAACCTACGATGCGAGTCAAACCACGATGCCTTCTCGCCCAATTTTAAAGTAAATGCTTTTGTATCTTCCATACAAATAGGACAAGCTAATTTACCATGGGTGCCCCATCCTGACAACATCCCATAAGCGGTTAAATCATTAATGGTCCACATCAATGCAGCTCCCATCATAAAATTTTATCTCCGAGCAATATCATATGTCAAGACACCATTACACAACCTCTTCAAATCGTCAATCAAAGGTTGTAAATAAATATCAATACCAGTTGTAGGATTAGAAGGACCTGGTATCACAGCAGCTAAGAACATATAAGGTTTAGACATACACATATCAGGAGGAAGATTGTAAGGAGTAACAATAATCGGCCAACAAGAATAAGGAGTAGAAGATGCTTGTATGTAAGGCATAAATCCATCTGAGAATAATCCAAGTCTTACATTGCGTGGATCTGACGCAAAATCAGGATGCATTTGATTAAAGTGCTTCCATGCCTGACCATCAGACGGATGTCGCAACTCGCCTGAATTTCTTCTATTCTCATAATGCCACGTCATCTTTCCTGCAGTTTGTATTGATGCAAACAATCTCTGCAATCTTGATACAATAGGGAGGTAAAACATTGCTTTCATTGGAATTGATTTTCCACTACTTACCCTAGAGTTATTCCTTTGGTGATACCTTGGTTCTTGACCAAATTAGTTGTCATAATACAACATGCAACCTTTAACACAACAATCAACCCTCTTGACACTTAATTCTAACTTTGAAACTAACCGTTTCGCATCGTAATAACTTTGCGGCAAACCATCTCTAATAGGTGTTGCGTCTAGCATCATTTTAGTCATCAAATCCAAAGCTAAATCAGGAACATGAAATTGAGACTTTAGACCTAACAGTCTAATACACATTGATAACTTTGAGTTTGAAGAACCTTCAAACAACAGTTTATTTGTCTCTTTCAAAAGACTATAAAATCTCTAAGCTTCTTCATTGGGAAGTCTATCGGTATCATCATATTGATCTTCATTGAATGACAAATTAACCCCAACAGCATCCGAGATCATATCATTCATCGCCTCAAAGTGTTGATAGTTATAATAATCTATACCTAACATGTTAGTACTACTTGAAGGACCTATGTTATAATTCTCCAAAGATGTACTAGTATTAGGCGCCGCTAGAGACTCTTCTCCATGATTAGTCCAAATCCAATAGTTAGACATAAATCCGTCTGCATACAAATGCACTCTTATTTCATCTTCACTTTTAAACCGTCTACATCAACATAAACAACATGGACATCTCATTCCCCCTTCATCTTCGACAATTTTTTGCACTCTCGCAAAATTGAGAAAGTCTTCAACCTTGTTAGCAAAACGTCGTTGTTTAAGACCCTTTCTTCTAGGAAAATTCCTATCTTACATTCAACTACGGTCTAAATCCATATATATATATATATATCGATGTTTTATATATTAATTGCTTTATTTTTCAAAAGCATTATATATAAATTTTGACATATTTATATGTCAATTAGGGGAGCATGCATTTGAACACAATATATAAATTATTATCAATACAATAATTATATATATAAACCGAAATAAAATTTTAAATTATATTTTTTTAATAATCAAGACTAACAAAAAATAATACTAACAAAAAATAATACTAACAAAAAATAATACTAACAAAAAAAGTAAATATTATATATATATCTACATAATTTATAACGCTTTTTGAAAAGCGTTGTTGTATCTTTTACAGCGCTCGACTCTACAACGTTTTTTTTTTAAAAAAAAAACGTTATAATTAGATTAAAAAAAGCGCTGTAAAATCCTATTTTTCGCGTAGTGTTTGAATACATTTTGGAGTTATTACTTCTACAAAAACAACAACAATATGGTTACACTAGGCTCACCTAACAACAATAACTTTCAATACATTTTCGAGTTATTACTTCTAAAAAAATAACAACAATGTGGTTACACTAGGCTCACCTAACAACAATAGTATTGTATGTGACACTCTAAAACAGAAACAAATATATTTTCTCATCCTTCAAAACTCGGTTAAGTTAAAAAAGGATGAAAAATATGAGTTTCAAAAACTTAGATCACAAATATTTCATTTGCATAAAAAAACATTCTCCATTTTAACATAATAGTTAAACTGATAGACATCAAAATAAATTAAAAATAAATAATTAAGTTAAAATAAAATAATGTTACTAATTTTCACAACCTCTGTATCACTTATCAAACAACGATTTAGAGTGCAAGGAATGTAAATTCATTTAAAGAAAATTAGCAATTACTACGGTAGATGTGAATTATTTAGAAAAATAAGTAACCCATCCTACATAGCCATCAATAGCTATATATAGAAAATAAATCCTAACAACTACTGGTTGAATTGCGGTAATGCGACCCATCTAAAAAACAAAGGAAAAAATTGTCACTTCGACGCTCAGTTTTCGTGGTAGAAATATGGAGATGACCCTAAGAGGCTTGTAAATTTCTTTTTATCTTGCTTATTTCAGTAAAGTCTAAATTTGTTACTCAACAAATGTCCCCAAAGTGTTTACTTCAAATGTTTATTTGAATGTCAAGACTTACATAAAGTGACAAATTTTTGTTAATTCTTTTATGTTGTCACCAAGTCGAATACGACAAGAAGTAATTGTTTGTTGTTTTGTTCCCATTACTTGTCGTTGTTACATCCACTCTATTCATTACCACATAAACCTAAATGCTAGCTTTCCATCTTCTCTTCACTTAGAAAATTTCAACAAACTTTGAAAGTCTATCCCTCACCATTGAAACTCCTATGATGGGGAGAACATCTAATGTGTTGCTCATGATGCGGAGAACACCTCGAAGATCTTGTGCTATAATTTTTTTTTGAAAATCTATCATGCACCATCGATATAGAGTGTAACTCCATTGATCATCCTTTTTCTAGACGAATGCTCCGAGTTTTCGCCTGCTTTTTTGGGTCCAATCTTTCATATCAAATCCATTTTCAAATAATTTGAGGGTTTATTCCCCAATTTTAAAGGTGAAAACAATCTTGTTTCATCTATTAACTCTCATGTTGCTCGTCCCATTTAGTAAAGGAGTGCTTTCTTTCAAAATACACGTAAATTACTTGTTGGGTATTTAAAATGATTGGAAAGGGTTCAAAATTCCAAAGGTGAGCTTTGGAAAGAGTTAGATATTTTTCACCTAATTCAATTTTCCCTTAAGCCTTTTAAAAGCTAAACACATCTAATAGATGATCTATTTTCTTTTGAAACTCCATCTCTAAAAATTTCCATATCCCCTATCACTAGTCTCAAGACAATCGAGGATGTTGTCGATCCCTTCGTTAAGCAGACCCTTATTGTTGTTCCTGACAACACCATAAGTAGTTTCACCAATTTTATTAACGCCTATAATCTGCAAAACTGAGAGGTTTCGAATGACGAACATATCTACTTTTGGTTTTTGTCGTTTTATATCCATGTTTTTTTGTAATAAGTCGGTCTACATCTCTAGCAACTTGGTTGCTTTGGAAAACATATTACGTCAAGCGAAAAAACTAGCTCTAGGTCAACAGATTGTGATTGACCTCTTTCAAAATCTTGGGTATTTAATGTCCTGTTTGAGATCAGGGAATTGGAAAATTATGGGATGACCAATATGGTTTCTCTAAACTTGGCTTAGTAGTAATATTTTTTCCCCAACCTAAGTATACTTGGGGTGTGAATGACCCAATTCCTTCCTATGGTGGCCTTCTTCAACGTGTTTCTTAGGCTATCCAGTGGATGGTTCCCAAAAGGATTTTAACTTCTTCTGTAAGAAGTTTTTGTCGATCTTATACCTTTCATCTTATATCAATTTTCACCCCTTTGCAAAAAGGGAATATCGACCATCTAGGGTCACTAGAACTTATGATGAATGCCATTAATCACACTATATGAGTTCATTTCCTATGTCAGAAGATTTAGTTGGCTTCCTTCCCTGATATCAATAAAGTCAATGTGGTAGTGTATCTAACAAATACTACAGCTCGACAAATGGGCTTGTGCCAAGGGATCGATATATTCCCTCTACTCAGAGAAAGTTGATTTGCTTATCGCTGACAACACCAATTCCAAATATTTTGATGCTACGGTGAACTCCATTTAGGTCTGATACATTTCATTCTTCTTGTAATAATTTATGCCTCTACATGGCAACACTAAAGGTTTCACTTCTTTGTGGGATTATTATTATTACGAATCTACTCGCTAGTGAATAAAATAGATTTCACATCGGTTGATATAATAGGCAATGTGAAATATTAACACAGTGGGCATTGTTGAAATTTTAATGACAATATATTAGTGTTCATGTTAGGTGATGTTTTGGGCCAATATTCAATCTAATTTTGCCCCCAAGCCTTTTATTATTTAAACTCATTCCTTACCAATATTGTTAGATAATATTATTAAATATTAGTAGTAAAGGTATTTTAAACTTTTATATTATCTTGTATATATACTTATTGTAAATTTGTTATCTTTACCTTTTGTTTACTTTGGCTATGAAACTCTAGCGAGGTTATTTCTCTTCTTCCTCTCTTTTTCTTTCTACTTTCTAAGTTTATGTTTGTTTATCATTGTTAACATGGTATCAAAGAGCTTTGGTTGATTTTGGGATCTTACAGTTGATTTTGTACAACTCGTTTTGCGATCGGTACTGATTTCCTTCCTCTATATCCTATCCAATTCTGCCTCTTTGTTTCATGTGCGATTATGCTCTTCTGTTTCTGCCGTGGTTATTCTTTTCTGTTTTCGGCATAATTTTGTTTGGTTCCTGATTGACTCTACCATTGACAAGTTATCCCTAATTTCTTTTGTCTTAATGATTGTGTTCGTTGTATTTTTCTGTCTTTATTTGTTTTGGTTGGTGTTAAGGATAATTCTCTTCAAGTTGTTAGTGTGCACCTCAATAGATATAATTATTCTTTTGGGAGTTATGTGATGAAAAAAAAATTGATTGGAAAAGATATGTGGAATTATGTTGGTGGAATTTATGTTAAGCTTACAGATAAAAAGGATTAAGCTAGTAAAATAATTATTTACAGTTGTTTATAGGTGTGCAACTAGTAAAATATGATATTGCTAAAGAGATTTTGGATCACTTGAAATGATGGTATGTTTAGTCTAACAAAACAAGAATACATTGAATTTGTGAGGGCTAAAAGCCCTCACAAAGGGGGGGAAGCAGCCACAAAGGAGGCATTTGTGACGGTCTTAGGCAACCACAAATAAGGTGGTCATAAACCTTTGTGGCGGTCAAAACGGCCACAAAATTTGAAATATTTATTTCCATTTACGAGAGCAAAGGCCGCCACAAAGTCCTCCTTTTGTGAGAGCTTAAGCCGCCACAAATGCCTCATTTTATGAGGGCTTAGGCTGCCACAAAGGTTAAAGCAGAATTTCAAAATTAAGCTTTTGTGAGGCCCAGGCCGCCACAAAATGTCTCCCTTTGTGAGGGCTTAAGCCGCCACAAAAGATGAAACGAATTAAAATTTAAATCTTTTGTGATGGCTTAGGCCGCCACAAAAGTTTCACTTTATTAAAAAAAAATTTATTAAATTCAAAATCAATATTAAAAATTGATATTATATATAATAAATTAATATCAATATAAATTTAAAATATAATATTATAATTTAATTAAAATTTAAATTAAATTTAAAATATAATATTTAAATTAAATTTAAATTTAAATTAAATATATTATATAGAATAAACTAATATCAATATAAATTTAAAATATAATATTACAATTTAATTAAAATTTAAATTAAATTTAAAATATAATATTTAAATTTAAAAATTAAAATAACTATTATATATTAAAATATAATATTAATATTAATTAATGTAATTACTACCAAACCAAATAAAACATTCCAAAATTAATAAACCATGTCTTACAAACCAAAAATTAAATACAACATTATTAAATAGGACAAGATATAATGTATTCGTATAATAATTTGTTATCAAGACTATAATTATATAAACTGCAATAAAATTTTAAATGATATTTAATGAAACTTTTCATAAAATAACTCCTATATATATAAACAAAAATAGAGACTATTAAAGTATATAAATTTTTCGTACGAACTCAACTACAACTCTTTTTAATAACTAACAACAAATATTAATATCATCAATTTTAATAATGTTATTTAAAAACATAGTTATTTTAAAATCAATAAATTTTACATGTGTTTCAAATTTTTATTTATCATATATTATTTTAACAACTTAATTTCTATTTTTCGTTTATAATAAATCTATAATAACACATATTTTACTAATCTATATTTTAAACATAATATAAATATATTTAAAATATCACATATTTTACTAATCTATATTTAAAATATATAAAATACTAACTTGATGGTAGTGTCTGACTTGAAGCTTTCACAAAGCTAACAACTCTTCGAAGTAAACACAATATATCACCACTGTCAAAATAAAAATTCAATAATATTAATTAAATATATAACTTCAAATCAAAAATAAAATTAAAAAATTAAATATGTAATATAACTTACCAAAATTCAAGATAGTTAAGAAAAAACTTGAAGAAATAATTTTTGTAGAGAGAAGGTAGAGAGAAAATTTAGAAAGAAGGTTTAGAGAGAAGGTAGAAGTGAAAAATGATAAGAGTAGTGGAGGGAAATTTATAGAAAATGGTTGATCCTTTGTGGCGGCCAAAGCAGCCATGAAATCCACAGTACAAAATCCATTGTGGCAGCTTTAAAGGTCAGAAATTAAGTCCTTTGTGGCGGCTTGGAAGGCTAAATTTCTTAGATTGATCTGCTATTTCAGAGTTTGATCAACACCTTGAGATTCAGGTTATAATGTTAATTTCGCTTTATGATTCTATTTCTTTTTATTCGATTTTATTGTTATTCTGGTTACTTAATTCAAATTTCAATATGATTGATTAGATTCATTTGCAAGAATTCACTTTCGATTTCTATATTAATTGAACTATAATTTTCCGACACTTGAGCGTTAATTGTAATACATCAATAATTGTGATGCTTAATCCAGTCAAAGAAACCGAATTCACATATGGTAGATTACGCTTGTTTGAACAATTATATAGTCAAATAGGAATAAAATAAAAAATAAAAAATTAAATTCGTTGATAGAATCTGTGATAAGTCTCAAACTTGAATCAATTGATTGCTAATCTATTCAAACAAAAATCTAAAAAAATCCCCCTTTCTAATTTCAACTTTCAATTTGGATAATATTATTATATCATAAGTCCTTGCGAATACGACAACATATCAATGACCATTCACGAATTCTATTCGATATTGACTATTTAGTGGATCAATTCTCTCAAAGCGTACATTTCAGAACAACTACAAAAACATCTTGCAACTCAATCACATTCCATGTTTGCCTCCTCTACTAAAGGTTTGAACTCGTCTAGTATGTCATGTATATCTCTTTCCATATGGAATCTTGATTTTGGAGCATCTCACGATATTACAAATGATGATAAATCTTTTGTCTTTATGAATCATGTCTTGTCTATGTCGGTTATAACTGTTGGTGGCACTCATATTCCATTAGCTGATATCGGGGTTTGTCTCCACTCCTAACTTGTCTCTTTTTTATGTTAGTTATATTCTTAATCTCACTTTAAGTGTTGCTTCTATTATCAACTATGTGATTACAATTATTTAGTTATATTTTCTTCCATTTCATGTTGTGTGAAGGATCCACATTTTGGGATGTTGATTTGGACATGCCATAGACACGGGGGGGACGTTATGTTTTGGATGATCTGTAAGTCCCAATTACTATAGCCTCAACAACCATTGCTAACTTATTATCTAGTTTTTGTTTCAATTATTTGTCTTCTAGTTTTTATTTATCGCATTCTCACCTTAGACATGTTTCTACTTCTAGATTAAAATATTTGGATTCTATTGGAGCTTTAGGACAGTTTCAAGCCAAAGATATTTCATATTGTTGTGGTTATAAACTTGCTAAATTTTCAACTTTACTGTTTAGTAAAAGTGTTTATGTTTCATATGCGTCTTATGATTTAATTCGCTCTAATGTTTGGGGTCCATCATTGGTTTTTATCAAAGGCGGATCTAGATATTATGTTTCGTTAATTGATGATTACACTCGTGATTATAGGGTTTATCTTATGAAAAATTTATATGAATTCTTTGACATTTATCATATGTTTTGTGCTATGGTCAAGACTTAACACAATGTTATTTTAAAGTGATTTTGTTGTGATTTAGGTGGTGAATATACCTCCAATAAATTTTTTGAATTACTTGCTTATGATGGCATCCTCCACTAGACAACTTGTACTGATACTCCTCAACAAAATGGAGTTGCTAAAACAAAACACTATCATATTAATGAGATTGTTGTTTCCTTTTGTTGTTTGATTCGTTCCAATGAGTTTTGGGGGGAAGTAGTTCTTACATTTGTCAATGCTATTAATAGAACTCCATCGTTTTTTTATATCAAGATATTTCCCTTTGAAAAATTGTATGCTTCTATCCTTGAATACTATTCTTTGAAAGTTTTTGGTTCTACTTGTTTTGTTCTTCATCCACAAGTAGAGCACAAGAAGTTGTCTTCTTGTTCACCCATGTGGGTTTTTCTTGGTTATGGGAATGTTTAAAAAGGCTATCATTGTTATGATCCTCATGCAAGAAAACTTTATGTTTCTCGTAATGTTGGTTTTCTTGAGCACATCTCTTTTTACTTTGTTTCCTTTGATTCTCAAATCACTAAGAGTTCAAAACTAACCCATATTTATCTATTTGGTCCTAATGATAATGGTTCTAGTGATTGTAATACTAAGAATTGTATGAAAAATACTACTACTCTCCACATAATGACATCCCTTTTGTCCCCTCGGCTGTCCAACCACCTCATGCGGTTGTTGATCCTCCATCTTCGCCTCCTCGTTACCCTTTTTGTCATCGTAAATCTACCCAATTACCTGATATTGTCTATTGCATGTACTCAACTTCATTTACTTCTTTCTTAACCGCTATTCATAGTTTTTCTGAGCCTTCAAATTATAAAGGGGATACTTTTGATACTATTTGGTAGAAGAACTCTCTGCATTGCACAAAACAAATATTTGGGAATTAATACATCTTTCTCCTAGAAAGCGCGTTATTGGGCCTCTTTTGAAATACAAGATCAAAACTAAGTCTAATGGGTCGGTTGAGTGCTAAAAACATGTATTAATGCAAAAAGATTATCTCAACAATATGGTATAGATTATGAAGAAACTTTTGCTCCTATAGCCAAGATGACCAATATACGTACTCTAATTGTAGTTGCATCTATTTGTTAGTGGCATATTTCTCAAATAGATGTCAAAAACTCCTTTTTAAATGGTGAGCTTAATGAAGAAGTCTATATGGTCTCTCCACAAGGATTTTATCATAATCTGGGGCAAATGGTAAGTTAAAAAAGATTATGTATTATCTTAAACGGGCTCCTCGAGATTGGTTCAAGAAATTCTCTATTGTGATCACTTCTCTTGGTTTCCACTCTAGTAAACATGATTATGCTTTGTTTATAAGCTCCAACACTTATGGTTGCAATATAATTTGTTGGTAAGTTAATGATATGATTGTTATAGGTGACAATGTTAGTGGAATCAATTAGTTGAAATTGTAATTAGCCAATTTGAATGAGATGAAGGACTTGAGAACTCTTCGCTATTTCTTTGGGATTGAAGTTGCATACTCTCTAGAGGCTACCAATTTTCTCAATACAAGTATAATACCAAGATTCTTGAATAGACTCGTCATTTATATACTACAGTAGCAAATACTCCTCTTTAGTTGAATGTGAAATATGCTCCCTTGGATGATGTTCCTTTACTAGATTCCACTTTGTATTATACTTTAGTTGGAAACTTGGTATATCTTAGGAATACCAGAACAGATAATGCTTATGTTGTTCATGCCGTCATACATTATGTTGTCTCTCCCACTACATTACAATGGGTAGTTGTTCTTTGTATTCTTCAAGGAACTCAATTTCAAAGTCTTCTTTTTCCATCATCATCCTCATTGAAATTATGTGCTTATTCTAATGTTGATTGGACTGGTGACACAACAGACTGTTAGTCCACCATAAGATTTTGTATATTTCTTGGGGACTCTCTTATTTCTTAGAAAAGTAAGAAATATGAGATTATCTCTCGCTCTTGGTTGTGTTAGCTTTTGTCAGATATACATATCTCTCTTTTTGAGCCAACTCCAATACACTGTGATAACAAGAGTGCTATTCAAATTTTTCATAATTCGGTCTTTCAAGTTATTTTTCATCTTGCTCGTCATCATCTTCAACATGGAACAATTACTCTACTATTTGTCTCATATTCCTTTTAGATTGTTGATTTCTTCATAAACATGCATTCCATTAAACGTTTTCATTTTTTGGTCGATAAACATTAGATACTCCATGTTAATGCATCGTGAGTTGGATGGGAGATTTCAGTTATTATATTTTAATAGTAATGGTATTTTAGACTTTTATATTCTCTTGTATATATATTTATTGTAACTTTATTACATTGACCTTTTGTTCATTTTGGTTATGAAACCCTAATGAGGTTCTTTCTCTTCTTCCTACTTTCTATATTTATGTTTGTTTATCATTATTAATAAATATTATATTTTTAATGTGTAATATTTTTTATTATCCCAAGAGAGTGTTCTTCCAGAAAATATTTATTTCGACATGTATCTGACCTATGTCAAGACGATGTGAAATTTTGTTTTTGCTTGGAGAATGTGGAACACATGTTATATATTTTGTTTTTGATTCAAACTGATTACACCTTTACTAACCATGTCAGTTATGTTATGACTAACTATAATGGTTTATTCGATTAGAATTCAATGCATATTGGCGGTAATACTTCTTGTGATAGAATCATGATTATAAAATATTGATTGACACAAGTGAATTAGTTGACATTGACGCAAATTGTAATGTAAAAGTATGTTGGTTGTTAAAGAACTTCTTGAGAAAGTCAACATTGAGGTTGCATTATATTTTCAACATGGAGAATAAATTCTAGAAGTTGTTTAGTTTCAAGTGGAATATACTTTTTTCGATAGAGTATGATGGCTCATTTGAACTAGATTGTCGATAGAAGTTGTTTACTTTCAAGTTGAAGATGCATTTAATCAAGGTAGAGCTTTTTAAATTTGGTTGAAATTGAGATTTTCAAAAGACCCACATTACTCAAAGCTATCTATATGCTCTAGTTTTTCATTATAAATCGCACCAGTAAAAAACACTTTCTTGTATAAAGTGTGAGTGTAGGGAGGTTCATATGGAGTTTGAGAGAATTCTATGTATTGTAAACATTTTTTCATTTTTTTATCTTCGATCTTGAAATTTTCACATTAATTTCTTGTATTTTGACTATTATTTTAATATATATGTTTGTATATTTTTTCAAAAATACCTTTGTTGAGACAAAATCTCTTTCAAATATTTTAATAATAACAAAATTGTTCTAAAGATTCTAATTATTTGTGTCATCTAACTTGTGTTCCTGAGTGTATCAATTTTAAAAAACAGGGCATTTACATTCTTAATCAGATGAAGATTTTACACATATGAATATTTCTCTCGAGACAGGACACTTCTACTTTTAGCCTAAACATTCAAACTAATCTGAATAACCAAAAGAACTACTAGCTGAGAAAGAATACTTATCAAAAAGACCTGTACAAATGTCAAGAGGATAAACATCACAGAAGAAAGGATGAACTTTTGTTCTCTATTCATCCTCACACATGGGAACAAAAGTATTTTATGTGAACAATATTTTTTACTTCAAAGAGTATGAAAGAAGATTTATGTTTTTGAATAAAATCGAAAATAAGATTTGATTCAAATTTATAATAGAAGAAAATCTAAAATAAGATTTCATTCCAAATTATAATTGATGAAAATCTAAAATAAGATTTGATTCAAATTTATAATTGAAGAAAATCTTTGACAGAGTTGAAAAGAAAATATGGTTAAGATTAGAAGAAGATTTGATCAATATTTATCTACAACAAAATATGAACATAATCAATTTGAAGAATTTAGAAATGCAATTTGAACATGATACAATTAAGAAATTTATAAGGACTAAATTGAAACCCAAATTTTAACAATAAATAGATACTCAAGACTGAAGAAGAAAATCATAAAAAAAAAAAAAGCAGAAAAGAGAAGTCTTAGAGTTCTAAAGAGAGAAACATTTGATCAAGTTAGAAATATTTAATAAGTGTTCATTTCTTAGAGTGTGAGAATTATTATTATCATCTTTGTTAGAAGCAATTACTCAAGTTCCAATCTTTTGTATCCAACTCGATAGTGGTTTAGTTCCTTCTTCTATTTGGGGTTGTTAGGTTGTTAGGAGAAGACTTGACTTGTATGGTCAAGGTGGTTAGGTTGTTTGGGAGGTTTTGGTGCTTTGTAATTCAAGGTATTTGAATTAGTAGATTAAAGTCTTTAGAATGAGGGGATTGGATGTATTCCAGTTAGTAGTGAACCAGGATAAATCTATGTTTTAAATTATTTATGCTTTCATTGCTTCTTGGCTCTGAATCCGATTGCTTCTACACCAAGTAAGTCACCAAAATCGAACTAGTTTTTTATTTAAATATAAATTATTAAAAAGTTATGAACTTTAACAAACACAGTCCAATCCCCCATCTTCTTGTGTTTGCACCTTCAACCTTTGTTTTGCAACAGATCTGACAATGCAAAGCAAATCCTTTAACAGGCTGCGTATTTTGCTCAGTCATCACATCCATCAGTTTCTTTCAGACACCTCGTATTACTGTTGTTTTCTAACAAAAATCAACTTTTCTTAACTTGAAAACCAAATACAAAATAAAAATATATAATTTGTGAACAGAAATCTCACCTTTTTTTGTTATTATTTTAATTATTACAATTGTTTTATACATATATAATATAATTATAATAATAAAAATAAAAGCATGTAATAGTAAAATTAGACAAACACATAAATATTTTCTATCCAAGAACTACGTGTGTTTTGATTTCCTTATTGCACTTGGGGATATGTACAAGCACGATGTTTCCCTTATCAAACCAAAATAATAAAAATATATTTTTCCTTCTTTATAAATTTAAATAATTTTTTTTCCTTTTTATTATTCTCTTTTGGGTAAAATAAATCATTAAATAATTTGTATACAAATAATCATTGTGTAACTGTTTTAACAGACGATGTAGGGTAATATTACTCCCCTACTCGTAATTGACTGAAGAATCTTTTTTTTTTTGGTTCAAAATCTTTATTTTAGGTTTTGTCTCATATTCCCTTTAAAAAAAATAAAATTGGTAGAAACTCATTTTTCGCAGACAGTTGATGTAAGACTCATAGTTTTAAATCCTAAATTATACAATTGTTGGTGTATTTAGGTATTGAACTCTGAGGCGTTTTAGCCAAGTTATTGATATTTTGTGAATTTAATGCCCAAAAATAACTTTTGATGCCGATTAAAATTATTCGTCGATAAATAAATTAGATTAAGTACAGTGGATCTTTTGTCGAAAAATAATTTATTTAGGTTATGAAGAATTTAATTATGGGTTGTTTTGTTAAAAATATCACTCAGGTTGCCGAAAATTCTATATGTCAATTGAGTTGCGACGAGAGTAGATATTTTTATTAAATTACATTGAGATGGGAGTGAAGTGATGGATGTGAGAGTTGTTAGATATTCGTTTGGGTTTGGTTTTAAGTATAATATATATATATATATATATATATATTATAAGAATATATATATTTTATAACTTATATATATATATATATATATATATATATATATATATATATATATATATATATATATATATTGAGAAGGAAAGGAAAGAAAGAAAGCAGAATCGCTCCCCTCCTCACAAACGCATCATCCTTCTTCCTCCATTCTTTTTGTTTTGCTTTCTTTGCTTTCTTTTGTTTCAAGAAGAGAAACCCAAGGCTTGGTGGGTAAGAAAGCAAGGAGAAAAACGGTGTTGGTATTTTCAAAACCGTCAAATGCAAACCTCCATGTTTCATCTAGATCTATGCTTCGTTTCGCAAAGAGATATAAGGGAAAGTTGCTCACCACCATGCTAGGGTGCTAGTGAACTAACTTTGGAAGCGATGTCGCGAACGGAGATTTTATCAGAATTACTCGCGGTACCGTAATCGTGATGGGGGATACGACCTCTGATTTGCGGAAGACTTATGCAGAATAATGCCTATTCTAACAATATGTGCAGCAGTTTAATAAATTTGAAATTTACTAAACACAATATTAAACAAGGTCCCAAATAATCAATTCTAATGAATGTCAAACAATATGGATCATAGTATATATGGAGAAATGCATCAGAAACAATTATTATTCAAGATGTTGATTTTAATGCAATCATGTTAAGACAATTGATCATGCAAAGTCACTTAACATAGAATCTTTATCATGCATTCAATCAATATCAAAAACATAATAATTGCAGAAATTTAAACGAGATAAGGGAAAGAAAAGTGTACACAGATTTTTATACTGGTTCAGCCGCCTCGAGATGGCCTACATCCAGTCCTAAGATCCAACTAGATCTTAGCCTTTCCAATAGAACTTCTTAGAATCAGTTTACAGATTTTTCACCGCGCCCCACCTCAATCTTAAACTATTCTCCCTGTTCTAAATTTCCCTTCCATGAATTCCCGAGTTTAAATCCCATAAACTCTACCAAGAATCCAGTCAAGCGTCTTCTTGTTGACAGCCCTCAACCCCGAAGAACACCACCAGTAACAACTGGATTTTCTCAAAGTAATTTGGTTACAGAAAATGATTTACAGAAATTGAAACAGATCAATTTTACAAAGTTCTTGATCTTCCTTCTTCTCAAAGCAATCTTTCTCAATTCAGTCTTTTTCAATCCTCATTGATCACAAATGTTGATTGTTCATGGCTGAAAAAGATGTTCAAAAGTGATATCAGTAGAGAAAGAGTTAGTGGTATATCTTGTATCAAAGTTATCAAAAGTTATCTCATGTGTGTTGTGAAAGTTTTGAAAAGTCATGAGAAGAAGAGTATGAAAGCAGTTTATATAGTTTCAGGAAAAACAACATATGAATCGATTTGGCCAATCAATTCATTAAAGTTATAAAGCACACTAATCGATTTATCAAATCGATTTCGCGAATCTTGTTTTTCTTGAATCTTGAAACTGCATAAACTAATCGATTACTTTAAATGAGTTCTTCAGACTTGGATGAATGTTCATATTTGAATCGATGTTCATAATCGATTTGTCTAATCAATTGATAGCCTGTTTGATTTTTCAGAAGATGTGCAAATCGATTTTGCTAATCGATTGATTAATCCCAGACTGCATAATATCATTCAACTCTGTTACAAAATCGATTTTACTAATCGATTTGCTTATGGATCTTCAAGCTTTTGTTGATTTCTTGAGTTCCAAGCAATTGTCTCAAGTTTGTAGGATTGAGTTGTTGTTCCTGAAATTTTTCTCAGTTCACAATGTCAGATTTATTTCATGATGTATGTTTGTCAATAATATCAAAAACGAACATATGTCTAACAATCTCCTTCTTTTTGATTTAAGTGGCAAACATACAATTTTAACTTGAGAAACATTTTAAAGGAATACATTGTAATAATAACAATCTATTGAAGCTCCCCCTAAATACGAGTACCATTCTTTACGTATAGTGAAATAAGGGTTAGAGCTAAAACAGACAATAATAGATCGTATCAGAGTAATTTGCGTATCCGAGTAATTTGCAAAAAGTACTACTGAAATCAGAACTGTTAGTAGAATATTAGAGCATATTAAAAAAAACTGCTATTAGAGGATATAATATCAGAGCATATTAATAAAAAAACACTGCTATCATAGATTATCATAGCATAAAGTTGAGTATGATAGCATAAAGTTAGTACAAGTTATAAATTTATCTCCCCCTTTGTCAGTTAAGTCAAAAAGAGGTAAAAGAGAGAAGAATCAGAAGTTTGCTCCCCCTGAGTTGGTAGCAAACCTGAAAACTGAATGCTGCTATACAATGAAATTTGAACAGATTAGTAACAAGAGCAGTAAATTCAGTATGATCATAACCTTAGTAAAAACAACTTGTATCAGATCAATAAACAGAAACAGATTATGGCACACACTAGAAATATGAAAAATGAAATGCAGTAGTCAATATGATCAATAAACTCAACTAATATATTCATTCATCAAAAAGCAATTACATCCAACTGAAACATTACACAGAAAAGAGCAAAATAGAAAATAAAACAACTATGAAAACTAAAGTCCTAAACATCTCGAGTTTGCTGGCCCTCATTATTATCTGGGGATGAGGCTGAGACCGCTGTATTACCCTCAGCAGGTGTCTCCTCATCATGAGTCTCAGCAACATCTAAGTGTGTCGGAGTTGGTTCTTCAGCCGCTTGTCTTCCAATTTCAGCAACATCACTGAAGGACAACTTAATGCCCAGATATTCCTGAATTGCTGCCACATCTTGTGCAATCTGGTTCTGATCGGATTGAATCTTCTGGATCGCAGCCTCCATTCTCTCATTCGACGCCTCCATCTTGGCGTTGTGAGCCGCATGAGCTGTCATAAATTCAAGCAGTTTGGTGAGCACCTCAGACCCTGCTGAAACTGACTCAGCAGCTGGTGGTTCAACACTTTGCTGGGTTTGTTCAGCACTGGCTTGAGGTCGTCTCCAAACGCCATTCACTTTGCGCAGCTGCATTTGGTTCACGATGGATTCACCAAATGTTGGAATGGTCTTGGACATTTCTTCACCCTTGAGAGATACCTTGAAGTGAGTGAGAATTTTTGTGATTAACTGTGGATACGGAAGCACCAGCTTTCCTTGCGCTGCTTCCTGCATGTGTCGAAGAACGATCCATGCCCAACCCATCTTGAGCTCTTTGCATAGACCCCACAGTAGCACAATGTCCAATCGTTGGACAACTGCGTGATTTCCAGAACGTAGGACAAGCATCAGGGTGAGCACGTACATCAACATTCGATGCTGAACCTTCATCTGGCCGATTTGAAGTGAAACGGATTGCACAAACCCTTCAACCATTAGGTCCTGCACAGCTGCTTGCCTCTCCAGAGACTCTTCCCATCCTTCGTCAGCAGTGTCGGCTTCGGTGCTGCCATCAACCGAGTTTCCATGGTAAGGAAGTCCCGACAAGTTCGAGAACTCCTCATAAGACATGGAGATTTCCTTCCCTTTCACCATTGCTTTGAAGCCTGTATCCATCATCTTGAACGTAGCGTAGAATGCTCGAATCAGGTTCAGATAAGAGTCAAGTGAGCAGGACAGGAAATCTTCCAATCCATGAAACCGAAGATGGTTTTGAAACGTAAAACCATCACTGTCGAAGTAGTTGAAATCCAGTACACGTGCTTCATGAATTTTTATTTTGACGAACGTCGGAGGAAGCTTAAATTCCTCAGCCTGCTTGATTTGAGGAGTAGGAGTTTTCTGTTGTGGTGTCGACTTCTTTTGTGGTGTTGTCTTCTTATGTGGCGTAGAAGAAGCATCCTTTTTCTTCTTTTTCTTATGCGATACTTCCTTCATCGCATCAGATAACAATTTCTCAGTTGGGGGCTCTTTCCTCTTCTTAGTTTTTTCTTGATCTATTGCAACACCTTTGCCCTTAACTTGTGTTGCAATTTTATGAGTAGGAATTGGAACCCTTTTGGAAAGAGTGGGTGGAGGAGATGGAGTTCTTCCACTTGAAGAAGAAGAAGCAGATGGAGTAGAAGGAGATGTCCTCTTTACTCTTGCCATTGTAAGTGATTAGAGAGTGATTCTGAGGTAGTATAAGTGAAATAGAAGTTGGTATGGATCAAAAACAGAGAAAAAATAGTGATTTTCAGAGGTTTGGATGTTGGAATAGTGAGGAAATCGATGTTAGGGTTCGATTGAAACTGTTCCTTTTATACTGCTGGGTATGCAAATCGATTTAGTTAACGTTGCTGGGGAATATCAAAATAACGGGTGTGAAACGGCTAGTAAAAACGTAACGGTAATAAAGTCAGTCGATTACCCAAATCAATTTCCATAGTTACCTAATCGATTGTTACAATCGATTTCGTATCAGTTCAGAAACTTCAAATAACAGTCCAGGCAGGATTCCATCTCAGCATCGATTTCCCAAATCGATTCTTTTGAGTGAAAAACTCAATCAAGTTCAGATAATCGATTACCCAAATCGATTTCGAATTTGCTCAGAGATCTTTCATATTAGTTCAGAAGCTAACTTGTCTCAGCATCGAATACCCAAATCGATCCTTTAAATGAAAATCTCAAACCAATTCTGACAATCGATTTCCCAAATCGATTTCGAGCTTGTTCAGAAATCTTTCATATCAGTCCAGAGGCTAAGTTGTATCAACATCGATTATCTAAATCGATTCTTTCATATCAGTCCAGAGGCTAAGTTGTATCAACATCGATTCATAATGTCCATAACGGGTTCTGAAAGCAGTTTTCTGAACATCTCCTTCCCTTACTAGAATCTGATGGTAACCCGACTTCAAGTCAATCTTCGAAAATATCGCGGCCCCTCTCAGTTGGTCCATTAAATCATCAATGCGTGGCAAAGGATAACGATTCTTAATAGTTGCCTTATTAAGCTGTCTATAATCCACACATAAGCGTGAGCTTCCGTCCTTCTTCTTAACTAGCAAAACCGGAGCTCCCCATGGCGATACGCTTGGTCTAATAAATTTCCCTTTCAACAAATCTTCAATTTGACCTTTGAGCTCATTTAATTCCAATGGTGACATTCGGTACGGTGCAATCGAAATTGGTCCCGTTCCTGGGTGCAACTCAATGAAAAATTCCACTTCTCTTACCGGTGGCAATCCTGGAATTTCCGTTGGAAATACATCCCGGTACTCATTGACAAGCATCACATCTTCTATGTTCACATTTATCTTTGCCTCCACATGAGCCAGAGACAAAAACTCATGAATCCCTTCACTTAGCGACACTCGGAGTTTGTTAGCGGCTAAATACTTAACAACTCCTGGTTCGGGGAAAAGAACCAATTTGCGAGCACAGTCTAAGATCACAAAGTGATACGACATCCAATCCATACCGAGGATGACCTCGAGTGATTGTAGTGGTAAACAAATCAAATTAACCAAGAAATCCCTATTCTGAATAGTTATTTGACAATGTAAACATGCAGAATTTACTGTCAACGTCTTAGCCGGCGTGGAAACAACCAAATCAAAAGGTAAAGCCGACACAGATAGCTGCAAACGATTCACACAATCCATAGCAATGAAGGAATGGGTTGCCCCCGAGTCAAAAAGTGCAGTTAGAGTGTTACCTGCAATCTCACAGTCACGCTGAATCAGATTGCCAGATGGATTCCCCTCTTCAGCACTCACACAATAAATGCGCCCTCTAGCCGTAGGACGAGTAGCCCTAGCTACATTCACAACTGGTTCCGCCTTCGGAGCCGTGCAATCCTTTGCCATGTGTCCTGGCTTATGACAATTGTAGCAGGTGAGAGTATTAGGGGTACAGGCGTTAGCATAATGTCCATCTTCCCCACATCGGAAACATCGAACCACTCGCCCCAATTGTCTCCCAAAATTCTGGTTCCCTGGGCGATTCTGCCCACTGTTGTTAGTTCGTGGTCGATCATAAGGTTTTGCAACTTGTTTCCCTTTGTGGTTCTGATAATTAACCCGACTGGGCCCTCCTGCAATAAAATTTCCTCCTCGGCTAGCCCTCTTGTTCTTCATATCCTCAACTTCCCTACATTTCTCCACAAGGGCTTGGAAACGTTGAATTCCCAAGGGCAAGACAGAGTCTTGAATCTCATACTTTAGTCCGTCTTGGAAGCGATGACACATGAATGGTTCATCAATCTCTTCACAGAAAAACCGAAAATGCCTTGAAAGCGATTCAAATTTAGCGGCATATTCGCCCACGGTCATGTTCCCCTGATGCAGTTTCAGGAAATCGTCGCCCAATTTAGTCCTGGTACTCATCGGGAAGTATTTGTCTAAAAACTTCCTCTTGAATGATTCCCAGTTCACCTCCTTGTGAGCTGATCTCATCAATAGTTTTACACTCCTCCACCAGTACTCAGCATCCCCCAATAGCATGTAAGTGGCATAGTTGACCTTCACTGCCGCCTGACAGTTAATCATTTCGAAGATCTTCTCCACTTCTTGGATCCACTGATCCGCTTTCTTCGAGTTCTCATCCCCCTTAAACTTAGGAGGATTGTAACGACGGAAGTCTTCTAGCCCTCTTGACTCTGCAGCACGAATCTCTCTTTCCCTCTTTTCGAGGTCACGTTGAGTCTTGGCAGCAGTCTGTGCAGCAACAGAAGCGGCCATGTTATTCATAGCCTCCGCCATCCGATCATCCCTATTGGCGTTGGCTCTCGGAACGTCATTCCTCCTTGGCGGCATGGTTTTCCTATAAAACCATCATCAAGTAGAGTCTTAACACTACTTCAATAATTCCAAAAATAACTTCCGACCACATCAGCACATAATAATTATTCTGAACTTGACAACTCAAACCACCTAAACCGACACATGATCAGACAACAACTCCTACCCTACAATCTATAACTAAAGGTTCCACAGCCCCCAAAGAAAACCAAACCAAAGCTCTGATACCAAAATGTAACACCCCGTTTTTCAAAGCGAGGGTGTATTTTTTTTTCGAAAGAAATTAAAAATACAACAAGGAAATAAATAAAACCGAGCAAATTAATAAAATAAAACCTTTGGATATATAACTAAGTCATAAAAATTTACAAGCAGCGGAAAAGTTTTTCAAAATATAAATCCAAGGCATGTCCTGCTGTCAGCAATAGTACATGTACATCCTTTCAACTTTACAATAAAAGTAGCCCAAAAGAAGGACATATGTGTCCTGAGTGACAACCTAGTCTGATCATTATATACATAACCAAAAAAAACTATACGCCTTGAGTAATCTCCACGCGCCCCGTGAGATTCTCCTAACGTAGCTCCAATCAAGCACTCCCATCCACATTCCCTTTCGGAGGGTACGTACCAGTAGGATCATCCTGACTCTCATCTGAGGGCAAAGCCCAGATTTCCACAATAGTTGTAAAGGGTCACCAACCGAAATTAACAGTTAACACATAACATTTAAACTTTTCAATGCACAAATAACCTTTTCAATTTATCAAACATATTAGATGGGTTTTTCCACATGCTAAAAGTTCATGTAAAGCTTGCCAAATGAAAATGACATCAAATAGAGTTATCAATCCATCAAGTAATACATAACTGAACAAAGCATTGATAAATCAATTGGGAGATCAATTATCAAACTCAACATAAGATTTCCCACTGAACCAATCGATTGGGGAAATCAATTTCCTGAAATTTTTTAGTGAAAACTGAACTCTGGGCTTAAATCAATCGATTGGGTAAATCGATTGACTCAATCGATTGGGTAAATCGATTGACTCAATCGATTGGGTAAATCGATTGACAGACAGACAGAGCCCCTGTATTGATTCCAATCGATTGGGTAAATCGATTTCGGGAAAACGAAGCCCCTGACTTGAATCCAATTGTATCCAAATCGATTTCCCAAATCGATTTCTTAAATGATTTTGAAAGACAACTTACAAAATCGGTTGGATAAATCGATTTCGTGCAAAACAGGGCCCCTGTAACTCATCAAATCGATTTGGTAAATCGATTTCCCTATATTATCTTTCAAAAATACATAAACTAACTCAATCACATTCAAACACCACTTCAAACCTTAACCCTTAACAATAACCATACAATTACCACGACATTATGAGTTTCGAAAACATTTTACAATCTAACATACTATCACACGATTCGAAACATAACTCTTAGGACCATCAACGAAATCTCAATATGAATCAAACACACTTACACTTAGTTTCAAACCACAACACTTAGCAAAACAACACAATCATAAATTTACATCAATCACAACTCGTGTGCCAAGCACCCTAATGCAATGCGTATATGCCAAAATGCATGGACTCGAAATTCCAAACCAAAACCCTCCTCGAAGGGCCGTAAATCATAATTGTACCGCCTATCGCAGGCCAAAGTACCAATTACCGAGGTGCCACCTATCACGGGTCTGCACGATTTACTAAAAAGCGTAAACCATAAACGTACTGCCTATCACGGGCCCGTATCGTTTACCAAGGTGCCACCTATCACGGGTCTGCACGGCTTACTAAAAAGAACGTAAATTGTATAGGTACCGCCTATCACAGGCCAAAGTACTCTTTACCGAGGTGCCAAATATCACGGGTCTGCACAATTTACAAAAAACCGTAAGTCGTAATTGTACCGCCTATCACGGGCCAAAGTACTATTTACCAAGGTGCCACCTATCACGGGTCTGCACAACTTACAAAAACGTAAATCATAAATGTACCGCCTATCACAGGCCAAAGTACTATTTATCAAGGTGCCACCTATCACGGGTCTGCACGATTTACAAAAAGCATGAAAATGCATGAGCGTATACTGACTCCATTCACAACAATCGTTAAGCAAATGCAGTTATTAAAAGATTCCCCATTTTTAACACTCATTTGACTTAAACGATTTTCACGCCAAACATTAAGCAAACAGACATATTAAGAGATTCCCCATTCTTAATATACTTTTGACTTAAACGATTCCCACAACAAAACATTCAGTAAATAAGACATTAAGAGATTCCCCATTCTTAATACTCATTTAACTGAAACGATTTTCAAAAACAAACATTAAGTAACCAAGACATTAAGAGATTCCCCATTCTTAACGCTCAATTAACTTAAACGATTTTCAAGCAGAGTTAAGTAACTAAGACATTAAGAGATTCCCCATTCTTAACGCCCAGTTAACTTAAACGATTTTCAAAACAACATTAAGTAAACGAGACATTAAGAGATTCCCCATTCTTAATTCTCATTTAACTTAAACGATTTTCACAAACTCACATTAAGTAAACAAGACATTAAGAGATTCCCCATTCTTAATACTCGTTTAACTTAATGGTTTTCAAATTCCACACAAAAACAACTTTCACATACTTTCACAAATCAATCCCTACTTCATTCCAAATCATTTTCCACACAAACCACACAAAACAAACTCACACATACTTTCACAATCAATCCCTACTTCATTCCAAATCATTTTCCACACAAACCACACAAAACAAACTCAAATTTCATCAGTTATCAATTTAGAATACGTCAAAACAACGAACACAAATCAACATAATCCATCACTCAAACACAACAAGTTTCATATACTCAAAATCATACATAAATGGGTTTAAAATTCATTTTCCATAAAACCTTACTTTAACCCTAACCAAATTCTTTTCCACACAACCCCAAGTAAGTCCCTAAATGCAAACTAAAAGTTTGGAAGGAGCCCTTACCTTCACCTTAGCTTTTTCGTTCGATTTCGGTACCGTGAGCAAATCCGGTAAAAATCTCCGCTCGCAACGCCGCTTCCAAAGTTAGCTCACTAGCACCGTAGTGTAGTGGTGAGCAACTTTCCCTTCTATCACTTCTTGAAACGACGCTTAGAACTAGATGAAACCGGGAGATTTGAGTTCGAATCCCTAATACCGTTTTTCTCCGTTTTCGAATCAAAGAGGAAGAGTGAAGTTGAGAAATCCTTGTCCTATAACCCACTATCAATTTCGAGCTCTATGGAAAGAAAAGGAAGCAAAAACGAGCAACAATGGAGGAAGGAGGAATTTTGAGTTTGCGTGAGGCAGAGAGAGGAAGGAGACGGAAAATTTTCTGTTTTCCTTCAGTTTTCCTTTCTTCCTTTTTCTTTCCCTTCTATTTGCTTTCTTCTTATTTCCTTCCTTTCCTTTTCTTTATATAATATATATATATATATATATATATATATTAATTATAATTAACAAATATCTCCAACTCTTTAGATATTTATTAAATTACTCTTTTACCCAAAACGCATAAAACTATTTGCAAAAGATTCGCCGCAGTTAATTTAATTTATTTAGCGACGAGTAATACAAATCGGACATCAAAATACCTTTTGATTATATAAACTCCAAAATATTAATAACTTTGGCTTAAAAGCCCCTGAGTTCAAAACCAAGATCCATTAAAATACATAAAGTACACTTTAAAAATTATGGGTCTTACATTAGGCCTGCTTGCTGTGAGATAGAGCAATGATCATATCATGCCTCTATACCTAGTAACATCCATTGGTTTTCCTATTTCATGTTGGTGTATGTGACCTCTGATTTTCTGAAGAATTATGCAGAACGCTATCTAATCTAATATGAATGCACAGCGGATTAATAAATTCAATTTTTATTTCACACCAAATTGAATACGGTCCCTAATTTACAATTCTAATGAATGTCAAAACTATATGGATCATGGTAAATATGGAGAGATGCATTAGACAAGATTGATTGTTATGGATGCTGATTTACATGCAATTATTATTAAGACAATTAATCAATATCCGAAACGAAATAATTGCTGAAATGTAAACAAGATAAGGGAAAGAGAAAAGGTGTCATAGGATTTTATACTAGTTCAGTCGTCTCGTGACGACCTACGTCCAGTCCCAAGATCCAACAAGATCTTAGCCTATCCAATATAACTTCTTAGAATCAGTTTACAGATTATTACAGCGTGCCTCGCACCAATCTTAAACTATTCACCCTGTTCTATCTTTTCCCTTCCCAGGTTTAAGTCCCATAAACTTGACCAAGAATTCAGTCAAGCGTCTTCTTGTTGACAGCCCTCAACCCCGAAGAACGCCACCAGTCGCATCTGGATTTTCGCAGAGTAATTTGTTACAAAAGAGTATTACAGAATATGAAACATATCAAATATACAAATTTCTTGATCTTGCTTCTTCTCAAAGTAATCTTTCTCAAATCGGTCTTTTCCAATCCTCAATGATCTCAAGTTGTTTGTCCATGATTGAAAATGGATGTTCAATTGATATTGGTTGAGAAAGAGTTATCTCATGTATTGTAGCTCTGAAAAAGAATTATCAAAGTTATTATGTTGGTTATTGGATATTGTGACATTATGAGAAGAAGAGTATGAAAGCAGTTTATATAGTTTCAGGAAAAAACAACATATGAATCGATTTGGCCAATCAATTCATTAAGGTTATAAAGCACACTAATCGATTTATCCAATCGATTTCCCGAATCTTGTTTTTCTTGAACAAAACATAATCGATTTAACTAATCGATTCTTTTAAATGAGTTCTTTAGACTGGGATGAATGTTCATGTCTGAATCGATGTTCATAATCGACTTGGGATGTTTTGTTCAAACAATAAGATCAAAACAATCGATGTATGTAATCGATTCAACCATTACAGTCGTCTCTATTTCTAAGACTTTTTGTGCCAATCGCTTTAATCAATCGATTTCACTGGTTCCAGTGACACAGTGATTTTCACCAATCGATGTGCCTAACCGATTGTAAAATTAAGTCTGTAGCTCATTACAACCAGTTGTTTCAGTCAATCGATTTACCAAGTCGATTGATGCAGACTTTAATATAACAGAAGTAAGTAAGTAGATTGAGCTAATCGACTATGGATGTTCCAGACCAAGGTCATTTTGAAATATATTTTGGTAAGTCGATTTGCCTAATCGCTTTATTAGCATTGGTTTGGTTCTGGAACATTCACATTCGATTTGGTCAATCAATGTAGACAAAACATAACATAAAAAAATGATTGAATAATCGATTTGCCAAATCGACTAGTTTGCAAGGTAAGCTACTGACTTGCGCATTTTAATTTTAATAAGTGTTCAAGTCGATTTGTCTAATCGATGTCTAAACCATCAGTTCAGTCTTGGTGAATTAAACAATCGATCTGCCTAATCGATTTGTGGCAAATTGGCTTTCTGACTTGCACAATTTATTTTCTGATAAGTGTACCAATCGATTTGCCTAATCGATTGATAGCCTGTTTGAACTTTCATAAAGTGTGCAAATCGATTGTGCCCATCGATTGATTAATTTCAGACTTTATAATATCATCCAACCCTTTTACAGAATCGATTTTACTAATCGATTAGCTTGTAGATCTTCAAGGTTTTGTTGATTTCTTGAGTTCCAAGCAATGGTTTCAAGTTGGTAGGATTGAATGGATGTTCCTGAAATTTTCTCAATTCACACTGTTAGATTTATTTAAAAGTGTATGTTTGTCAATAACTTCAAAAACGAGTGAACATATGTCAAACAATTATCCATATGTCTAACAATCTCGATAGGTTCGAGAACTCCTCGTAAGTCATGGAAATTTTCTTGCCCTTCACCGTTGCTTTGAAACCAGAATCCGTCATTTTGAATGTGGAGTAAAATGCACGAATCAGGTTTGGATAAGCGTCAAGTGAACAGGATAGAAAATCTTCCAAACCTTGAAATCTGAGATGGTTTTGAAATGTAAAACCATCGCTGTCGAAGTACTGGAAATCCAGAACTCTTGCTTCATGAATTTTGCGTTTGATGAAAGCTGGAGGAAGCTTGAATTCCTTAGTTGGCTTGCTTTGAGGGGCAGTAGCCTTTGGTGTCAGTGTTAATTTATTCTGGGGTGTTGTCTTCTTCTGTGGAGTTGAAGAAACATCCTTCTTCTTCTTCTTCTTCTTATTCTTCTTCTTCTTCTGGGTTATCTCTTTCATTGCATCAGCCAGCCACTTCTCAGTTGGAGGGTCCTTCCTTTTCTTTGATTTTCCTTGGTCTATTGCAACGCTTTTTCCTTTATCTTGTGCTGCAATCTTATTTGTAGGAATGGAGACCCATTTTGAAATAGTTGGTGGAGGGGATGGTGTACCTGAAGAAGATGAAGTGGAAGGTGTAGATGGAGAAGTACGCTTTACTCTTGCCATTTTTAGTGATTTAGTAGTAATCTAAAGTAGAGAGGGAAAAGAGGGAGGTTGTATAGCTCAAAACACAGAGAGAAATCAGAGATTGCAGAGGTTAGAGAGCTGGAAATGTGAGGAATCGATGTTAGGGTTCGACTGAAACTGTTCTTTTTATACTGCTGGGTACGTAAATCGATTGGTCCAATCGATTTAGTTATCGTTGCTGGGTAAGGTGAAAAGACAGGACCGTAACGGCTAGTAAAAATATACGTAACGGTAATAATGTTAGTCGATTACTCAAATCGATGCCTGTAGTTACTCAATCGATTTCCCAAATCGATTACGTATCAATCCAGAAGCTTCAAATGACAGTCCAGGTAGAACTTCATCTCAACATCGATTTCCCACATCGATTCTTTTGAGTGAAGAACTCAATCAGATTTAAAAAAAATCGATTTCCCACATCGATTTCGACTTTGCTCAGAGAACTTACAAATCATATCAGAAGCTAACTTTTCTCAGCATCGATTACCCAAATCGATCCTTTAAATGAAAATCTCAAACAAATTCTGACAATCGATTTCCCAAATCGACTTCGAGCTTGTTCAGAAATCTTTCATATCAGTCCAGAGACTGAGTTGTATCAGCATCGATTGTCCAAATCGATTATTTTGAATGAAGATTTCAAACATACATAACCCAATCGCTTTTCCAAATCGACTTCGAGTGTAAAACTTAAAAAAAACTTAGACATGTTATGGGTCAAGTCGACTAGTGCAATCGATTCTATAAAGACAGTTTCCTGTGTAACCACAAGATAGTCGATTATCCCAGTCGATTGGACACATAACTCAGATCTGATTAGGATCTATTATGCCTAGTTTCATCCTTATGTGATGGAAGCTTTCCTTTGGCAATGCTTTGGTGAATATGTCTGCTAACTGTTCAGTTGTGTTGGCGTACTCTAACTTGATATTTCCACTTTGAAACTGATCACGAATGAAGTGATGCCGAATCTCGATGTGCTTGGTCCGGGAATGCATAACTGGGTTCTTAGTGATGCTGATCGCACTTGTGTTGTCGCACAAGATGGGTACAGTTCCTAAGTCCACACCAATATCTAACAAATGTTGTTTCATCCACATGATCTAAGCACAGCAACTTCTAGCTGCATTGTACTCAGCTTCAGCTGTTGACAAGGCAATACTGGTTTGTTGCTTGCTGAACCAAGACACAAGTGAATTACCTAGCAAATGACAAGTACCAGAGGTACTTTTCCTATCCAGTTTGCAACCTGCAATGTCTGAATCCGAGTAACCTACCAAAGAACAAGTTGATCCCTTAAGATACCACAATCCAAGGCTCCTAGTCCCAACTAAATACCGGAAAATTCTCTTAACCGCACTAAGGTGAGACTCTTTAGGATTTGATTGATATCTCGCACACATGCAAACACTGAACATAATGTCAAGCCTGCTTGCTGTGAGATATAGCAATGACCCTATCATGCCTCTATACCTAGAAACATCCACTGGTTTGCCTAATTCATCTCCTTCTAGAATATTTCCTTGGCTCATTGGAGTATCTATGGACTTGAGATTATTAAAATCAAACTTCTTTAACAAATCAGTGCAATATTTTGTTTGGCTAATAAAGATACCTTGCTTAGATTGGTTAATTTGAAATCCCAAAAAGTATGATAGTTCACCCATCATAGACATTTCAAATTGACCTTTCATTAAAGCAAGGAGTATTCTGATAGCCTCTAACCTTGCTACAGGGGCGTAGGTTTCGTCGAAGTCTATACCCTCCTCTTGGTTGTAACCCTTGGCCACTAACCTAGCTTTGTTCCTTGTGATCACACCATTCTCATCTAGTTTGTTTCTAAAAACCCACCTAGTTCCTATGATGTGCTTATTTTCTGGTTTAGGTACTAGCTGCCAAACTTTGTTCCTCTAAAATTGGTTCAACTCCTCTTGCATAGCAAGTATCCACTCACTATCTAGCAGGGCTTCCTTAACGTTCTTAGGCTCAATCTAAGATACAAAGGCTGTAAGGTTACAAAAGTGTCCAAGGTTACTCCTAGTGGCTACTCCTTTTGAGATGTCACCTATGATGTTATCTATGGGATGGTTTCTATTGAACTTCCACTCCTTAGGTAACTCATCTATTCTAATAGGCTCAACACAGTCACTGTTTGCTGGAGGTATAGGTTCCTTTGGTTCTATAGGATCATATTCTATAACTTCATCCAAGGGGGCATCAACAATGGAAGGAGTGTTGTTCAAGTTTTCTTTAAAAGTTTCATCAAATTTCACATGAACAGATTCTTCAATTGTTTTTGTCCTCTTGTTATAGATTCTATAGGCTTTGCTAGTTTGGGAATAACCTAGAAAGATACCCTCATCAGCCTTGGGATCAAACTTGCCTAGGTGTTCTTTACCATTATTCAAAACAAAGCACTTACAACCTAACACTCTAAAGTAGGAAATATTAGGCTTTCTACCCTTGAACAACTCATAAGGAGTTTTCTTAAGTATTGGCCTAATCAAAACCCTGTTGACAACATGTGTGGCAGTGTTAATTGCATCAGCCCATAAATACTTGGGAGTATTTGAATCTTTCAGCATGGTCCTAGCGAACTCCTCTAGGGACCTATTCTTCCTCTCTACAACACCATTTTGCTGTGGTGTTCTAGGGGCAGAATACATGTGATGAATGCCATTTTCTTCACAAAAAGTGTCAAAAGAATCATTTTGGAATTCACCTCCATGATCACTTTTGATAGACATAATTTTCTGACTTGTTTCATTTTGAACTAAGTTTGCAAACTTTTTGAAAACAGAAAATGTGTCACTTTTATGAGTTAGAAAATAAGTCCAGTAAATCTAGAATAGTCATCAATTAACACAAATCCATATAGGTTGCCACCAAAGCTTCTAACTTGAGATGGTCCAAACAAATCCATGTGGATAAGTGGCAAAACCCTATTGGTTTTGACCATATCAATTGGGGGAAAAGTAGACTTGACAAGCTTACTCTTCTCACAAGAATCACACAGCCTATCTTTAGAAAACTTTCTATTGGGAAGGCCTATGACTAACTGCTTGCTAACAAGTCTATTTAAATGATCAACATGAATGTGTGCAATGCGTTTATGCCATAACCAAGTTTCATCAGCATTAGATAATAAGCAACAAGTAGAATCAGCAGGCATAGCAATCAAGTCCAGCATGTAAATGTTATTAATTCTATCACCTACTAATTTCAGGCTTTTATCATGCTTGTTCTCAATTATGCAAGAAAGTGGTGAAAAGCTTACTTGAAACCCATTGTCACATAGCTGACTTATACTTAGAAGGTTATGTTTCAGCCCTTCCACATATAAGACATTTTTAATTATGACAGTTGATTCACTTCCAATGTTACCTTCACCGCATATCTTGCCCTTGTTGTTAACGTCGTATTTTACAAATCCACCTTCTTTCAAATTTAGGGACAGAAACATTGACTTGTCCCTTGTCATATGCTTTGAGCATCCACTATCAAGATACCATTGGTGTTTAGTGGATCTCAAGCATACCTGTAAAAAGATTAGAAATTCGATTTAGGTCCCCAATTTAAATTGGGTCCTAGGGGGTTAGTCTCAACATCTTTTGTCTTGATTTTCCAAATCTGTTTGCATCCTCTATTTGCTAGTCTTTTTAATTTGCAATTGTAAATAAAATGACCTTTTCTACAACAAAAATGACAAGTAACATTAGAGGATACATACTGTTTTGGTTTGACAAAGACATTATGCAAATGGCTAGGTTTCACAAAATTCTGGTTATGCTTAACATTACCATATCCTATGCCATGTTTAGTTCTATTATGTTTAGCATGCATATTCTAGTTATATCCAAGTCCAGATATTATATTGACACTTCTCTGGTTGCTAAGAATATCATTCAATTTATTCTTGTTACTAGAAAGTTTCAATAAATCAAACTTCAATAATGCAACAGAATTCTCAAGTTCAATACATTTGGCAGATTTATTATGTGAGTCCTTTTTCAATTGTTCACACAATTCCTCAATTTTCTTATAATCAGTTTTCATTTGATCATGCAACATGCATTATTGTTCAAGCATTTTCTTGGTATTAATTAATTGCTTAACAGATTTAACATATTCATCATGCAATACATTAAATGCATCTTGCAGTTCATCAAAAGAAGGATTATATTGGGAACTTACCTCGCTTTCTGATTCAGAATCCGTGTTAGCCATGAGGCACATATTAGCTTCTTCAGTTTCTGAAGATGTGGAGGATTCTTCATTGTTGTTCCTTGCCCTTAGTTTTGGAATTTCTGTTTTTGTTCTACAGCTTGTAACAATCAGCCTTGATATGACCAGTTTGTCCACACTCATAGCATGTGATTGTTTTACTGTCATTGTTCTTTGAGCTGGATTGTTTTCTGAATTTACTGTCTTTCTTTTTCAGAAATTTCTTAAACTTTTTGACAAGTAGCCCAAGTTCAGGTTCCTCATCCTCTTTACTGCTAGATTCATCTGAGCTGCTCTCATGTTCAGATTTGGACTGATTTGTTTGGGCTTTCAACGACAATCCTTTTCGCTTTCTGTCACCTTGTTCAGCTTCATTGAGTCTATGTAGTTCCATTTCATGCTCCCTCAGTTTTCCAAACAATGTAGCTATAGTCATGCTACCTAGATCTTTCGATTCTGCCATGGTAGTGACTTTTGGTTGCCACTCCCTAGTCAAGCACCTCATTACCTTTCCAATTTGCTGATAATTGTCTATCTCTTTGCCTAAGGCATTCAGGTTGTTGACTATATGCGTAAACTGGGTCTGCATGTCGTTCACTGATTCTTCTTTCTTCAGGCTAAACAATTCGTATTCGTGCATGAGGGTATTTATACGAGCTCTCTTTACATCAGTGGTTCCTTCATGCGTCTGCTGAAGTGTGTCCCACATTTGTTTTGCTGTTTTGCAGTTTGAGACTCTAAAGAATTCATCATGACTCAAGGCTGCAGTGATGATGTTTTTGGCTTTGGCGTTGTACCCAACTTTCTTTTTATCATCCTCAGTCCAATCACTTTTAGGCTTTAGCATGCGCTGTTTCAAATACATGTATGCAGCTCCATTAAATGCAGGAGGTCTAACTAATGATGCACCTTCTCCTAAGAAATCAGAAGTCATGTTACCTTTTTTTTTTTGAGAAAAACAACTTTTTTTTTTTAAAAAAAAAAGGCAGGCTCTGATAACAATTTCTCAGTTGGGGGCTCTTTCCTCTTCTTAGTTTTTTCTTGATCTATTTCAACACCTTTGCCCTTAACTTGTGTTGCAATTTTATGAGTAGGAATTGGAACCCTTTTGGAAAGAGTGGGTGGAGGAGATGGAGTTCTTCCACTTGAAGAAGAAGAAGCAGATGGAGTAGAAGGAGATGTCCTCTTTACTCTTGCCATTGTAAGTGATTAGAGAGTGATTCTGAGGTAGTATAAGTGAAATGGAAGTTGGTATGGATCAAAAACAGAGAAAAAATAGTGATTTTCAGAGGGTTGGATGTTGGAATAGTGAGGAAATCGATGTTAGGATTCGATTGAAACTGTTCCTTTTATACTGCTGGGTATGCAAATCGATTGGTCAAATCGATTTAGTTACCGTTGCTGGGGAATATCAAAATAACGGGTGTGAAACGGCTAGTAAAAACGTAACGGTAATAAAGTCAGTCGGTTACCCAAATCGATTTCCATAGTTACCTAATCGATTGTTACAATCGATTTCGTATCAGTTCAGAAACTTCGAATAACAGTCCAGGCAGGATTCCATCTCAGCATCGATTTCCCAAATCGATTCTTTTGAGTGAAAAACTCAATCAAGTTCAGATAATCGATTACCCAAATCGATTTCGAATTTGCTCAGAGATCTTTCATATTAGTTCAGAAGCTAACTTGTCTCAGCATCGATTACCCAAATCGATCCTTAAAATGAAATCTCAAACAAATTCTGACAATCGATTTCCCAAATTGATTTCGAGCTTGTTCAGAAATCTTTCATATCAGTCCAGAGGCTAAGTTGTATCAGCATCGATTATCCAAATCGATTCTTTTGAATGAAGATTTCAAACATATTTAAAACAATCGATTTTCCAAATCGATTTCGAGGCAGAGTCAGGACGAATTCTTCAATTATGAAGTCTGGGTCCAAACAAATCAATTTCCCAAATCGATTCTTCAACCACTATAACATGAAGTCAGTCGAATTCCATAATCGATTGATTTGGAAAAGTAAGAACATCTGAAGCTTCCCGGGGATATCAAATCGACTTACCACATCGATTTCGAGTGTATAACTTGAGAAAATAGACATATTATGGGTCAAAACGACTAGGGCAATCGATTCTATAAAGACATTTTCCTGTGTATCCACAGGATAATCGATTTACCCAGTCGATTAGACACATAACTCAAATTTGACTAGGATCTATTATGCCCAGTTTCATCCTAATGTGATGGAAGTTGTCCTTTGGCAATGCTTTGGTGAATATGTCTGCTAACTGCTCAGTTGTGTTGACGTACTCTAACTTGATGTTTCCACACTGAAACTGATCTCGGATGAAATGATGCGGGATTTCGATATGTTTGGTCCGGGAATGCATAACTGGGTTCTTAGTGATGCTGATCGCACTTGTGTTGTCGCACAAGATGGGAACAGTTCCTAAGTCCACACCCAAATCTAACAAGTGATGTTTCATCCACATGATCTGGGCTCAGCAACTTCCAGCTCCAATGTACTCAGCTTCAGCTGCTGACAAAGCAATACTGGTTTGTTTCTTGCTGAACCAATATACAAGTGAATTACCTAGCAAATGACAAGTACCTGAGGTACTTTTCCTATCCAGTTTGCATCCAACAAAATCTAAATCCGAATAAACAACCAAAGAACAAGTTGATCTCTTAGGATACCATAACCCGAGGCTCCTAGTTCCAACTAAATACCGGAAAATCCTCTTAACTGCACTCAGGTGAGACTCTTTAGGATTGGATTGATATCTCGCACACATGCAAACACTGAACATAATGTTAGGCCTGCTTGCTGTCAGATAGAGCAATGATCCTATCATGCCTCTATACCTAGTAATATCCACTGGTTTTCCTATTTCATGTTGGTGTATGTGACCTCTGATTTTCTGAAGAATTATGCAGAATGCTATCTAATCTATTATGAATGCACAGCGGATTAATAAATTCAATTTTTATTTCACACCAAATTGAATACGGTCCCTAATTTACAATTCTAATGAATGTCAAAACTATATGGATCATGGTAACTATGGAGAGATGCATTTGACAAGATTGATTGTTATGGATGCTGATTTACATGCAATTATTATTAAGACAATTAATCAATATCCGAAACGAAATAATTGCTGAAATGTAAACAAGATAAGGGAAAGAGAAAAGGTGTCATAGGATTTTATACTAGTTCAGTCGTCTCGTGACGACCTACGTCCAGTCCCAAGATCCAACAAGATCTTAGCCTATCCAATAGAACTTCTTAGAATCAGTTTACAGATTATTACAGCGTGCCTCGCACCAATCTTAAACTATTCACCCTGTTCTATCTTTTCCCTTCCCAGGTTTAAGTCCCATAAACTTGACCAAGAATTCAGTCAAGCGTCTTCTTGTTGACAGCCCTCAACCCCGAAGAACGCCACCAGTCGCATCTGGATTTTCGCAGAGTAATTTTTTACAAAAGAGTATTACAGAATATGAAACATATCAAATATACAAATTTCTTGATCTTGCTTCTTCTCAAAGTAATCTTTCTCAAATCGGTCTTTTCCAATCCTCAATGATCACAAGTTGTTTGTCCATGATTGAAAGAGGATGTTCAATTGATATTGGTTGAGAAAGAGTTATCTCATGTGTTGTAGTTCTGAAAAAGAATTATCAAAGTTATTATGTTGGTTATTGGATATTGTGACATTATGAGAAAAAGAGTATGAAAGCAGTTTATATAGTTTCAGGAAAAAACAACATATGAATCGATTTGGCCAATCAATTCATTAAGGTTATAAAGCACACTAATCGATTAATCCAATCGATTTCGCGAATCTTGTTTTTCTTCAATCTTGAAACTGTACAACATAATCGATTTAACTAATCGATTCTTTTAAATGAGTTCTTCATATTGGGATGAATGTTCATTTCTGAATTGATGTTCATAATCGACTTGGGATGTTTTGTTCAAACAACGAGATCAAAACAATCGATGTATGTAATCGATTCAACCATTACAGTCGTCTCTGTTTCTAAGACTTTTTGTGCCTATCGCTTTAGTCAATCGATTTTACTGGTTCCAGAGACACAGTGATTTTCACCAATTGATGTGCCTAACCGATTGCAAAATTAAGTCTGAAGCTCATTACAACCAGTTGGTTCAGTCAATCGATTTACCAAGTCGATTGATGCAGACTTTAATATAACAGAAGTAAGTAAGTAGATTGAGCTAATCGACTATGGATGTTCCAAACCAAGTTCATTTTGAAATATATTTTGTTAAGTTGATTTGCCTAATCGCTTTATTAACATTGGTTTGGTTCTGGAACATTCACATTCGATTTGGTCATTCGATGTAGACAAAACATAACATAAAAAAAATGATTGAATAATCGATTTTCTAAATCGACTAGTTTGCAAAGTAAGCTACTGACTTGCGCATTTTAATTTTAATAAGTGTTCAATTCAATTTCTCTAATCGATGTTTAAACCATCAGTTCAGTCTTGGTGAATTAAACAATCGATCTGCCTAATCGATTTGTGGCAAATTGGCTTTCTGACTTGCACAATTTATTTTCTGATAAGTGTACCAATCGATTTGCCTGATCGATTGATAGCCTGTTTGAACTTTCATAAAGTGTGCAAATCAATTGTGCCCATCGATTGATTAATTCCAGACTTTATAATATCATCCAACCCTTTTACAGAATCGATTTTACTAATCGATTCGCTTGTAGATCTTCAAGTTTTGTTGATTTCTTGAGTTCCAAGCAATGGTTTCAAGTTGGTAGGATTGAATGGATGTTCCTGAAATTTTCTCAATTCACACTGTTAGATTTATTTAAAAGTGTATGTTTGCTAATAACTTCAAAAACGAGTGAACATATGTCAAACAATTATCCATAAGTCTAACATTTCATCTCTATCTAAAAGGTTTCCTTGGCTCATTGGAGTATCAATGGGCTTGAAGCTATAAAAGGAGAATTTTTTTATCAAATCATTACAATACTTTGTTGACATAAGTCCTCAAAGGCTTGAATCTATCAAAGGAGAATTGTTCACATAAGTCCTCAATCTTCCTATAATCAATTTTCGTTTGATCATGCAACATACATTGTTGTTCAAGCATTTTCTTAGTGCTAACTAACTGCTTAACAGATTTAACATATTCATCATGCAGTTCATTAAATGCATCTTGCAGTTCATCAAAAGAAGGATTATATTGAGAACATACCTCCCTTTCTGATTCAGAATCCGTGTTAGCCATGAGGCACATATTTGCTTCTTCAGTTTCGGAAGATGTGGAGGATTCTTCATTGTCATTCCATGCAATATATGCTTTTCTGTTTTTCTGAGCTGGCTCCTTGCCCTTAGTTTTGGAATTTCTGTTTTTGTTCTACAACTTGTAACAATCAGCCTTGATATGACCAGTTTTTGCACACTCATAGCATGTGATTGTCTTACTGTCATTGTTCTTTGAGCTGGATTGTTTTCTGAATTTACTGTTTTTCTTTTTCAGAAATTTCTTAAACTTCTTGACAAGTAACCCAAGTTCAGGTTCCTCATCATCCTCACTGCTCGATTCATTTGAGCTGCTCTCATGTTCAGATTTAGACTGATGTGTTTGGGCTTCCAACGACAATCCTTTACGTTTTCTGTCAACTTGCCCAGCTTCATTGAGTCTATGTAGTTCCATTTCATGCTCCCTTAGTTTTCCAAACAATGTAGCTATTGTCATGCTTCCTAGATCTTTCGATTCTGCAATGGCAGTGACTTTTGGTTGCCATTCCCTAGTCAAACACCTCATCACCTTGCTAATTTGCTGATCATTATCAATCTCCTTGCCTAAGGCATTTAGGTTGTTGACTATGTGTGTAAACCGGGTCTGCATGTCGTTTACTGATTCTTCTTTCTTCATGCTAAACAATTTGTACTCGTGCATGAGGGTATTTATCCGAGCTCCCTTTACGTTTGTGGTTCCTTCATGTGTCTGATGAAGTGTGTCCCACATTTGTTTTGATGTCTTGCAATTTGAGACTCTGAAGAATTCATCATGACTCAAGGCTGCAGTGATAATGTTCTTGGCTTTGGCGTTGTACCCAACTTTCTTTTTGTCATCCTCAGTCCAGTCACTTTTAGGCTTTAGGATTGCTGATTGACCAGTACCTGTTATGGTTGGCACAAACGGTCCATTTTCTATAGCATCTAGAATGTTAATACCACTAGCTTCAAGAAAAATTAGCATGTGTTGTTTCCAATACATGTATGCGGCTCCGTTAAAAGCAGGAGGCCTAGCTAATGACGCACCTTCTCCTAGGAAATCACAAGTCATGATCCATTTTTTTGAGAAAAACAACTCTTTTAAAAAAGGCCGGCTCTGATACCAATTGATAGGGGATACGACGTCTGATTTGCGGAAGACTTATGCAGAATAATGCCTATTCTAACAATATGCACAGCAGTTTAATAAATTCGAAATTTACTTAACACAAGATTAAACAAGGTCCCTAATAATCAATTCTAATGAATGTCAAACAGTATGGATCATAGTATATATGGAGAAACGCATCAGAAACAATTATTATTCAAGATGTTGATTTTCATGCAATCATGTTAAGACAATTGATCATGCAAAGTCACTTAACATAGAATCTTTATCATGCATTCAATCAATATCAAAAACATAATAATTGCAGAAATTTAAACGAGATAAGGGAAAGAAAAGTGTACACATATTTTTATACTGGTTCAGCCGCCTCGAGACGGCCTGCATCCAGTCCTAAGATCCAACTAGATCTTAGCCTTTCCAATAGAACTTCTTAGAATCAGTTTACAAATTTTTCACAGCACCCCGCCTCAATCTTAAACTATTCTCCCTGTTCTATCTTTCCCTTCCCTGAATTCCCGAGTTTAAATCCCATAAACTCTACCGAGAATCCAGTCAAGCGTCTTCTTGTTGACAGCCCTTAACCCCGAAGAACACCACCAGTAACAACTGGATTTTCTCAAAGTAATTTGGTTACAGAAAATGATTTACAGAAATTGAAACAGATCAATTTTACAAAGTTCTTGATCTTCCTTCTTCTCAAAGCAATCTTTCTCAATTTAGTCTTTTTCAATCCTCGTTGATCACAAATGTTGATTGTTCATGGCTGAAAAAGATGTTCAAAAGTGATATCAGTTGAGAAAGAGTTAGTGGTATATCTTGTATCAAAGTTATCAAAAGTTATCTCATGTGTGTTGTGAAAGTTTTGAAAAGTCATGAGAAGAAGAGTATGAAAGCAGTTTATATAGTTTCAGGAAAAACAACATATGAATCGATTTGGCCAATCAATTCATTAAAGTTATAAAGCACACTAATCGATTTATCAAATCGATTTCGCGAATCTTGTTTTTCTTGAATCTTGAAACTGCATAAACTAATCGATTATTTTAAATGAGTTCTTCAGACTTTGATGAATGTTCATATTTGAATTGATGTTCATAATCGACTTGGAGTGTTTTGTTCAAACAACGAGATCAAAACAATTGATGTACTTAATTGATTCAAACATTTCAGTCATCTCTGTTTCTAAAACTTTTTGTACCAATCGCTTTAGTCAATCGATTTCACTGGTTTCAGGGACACAGTGATTTTCACAAATCGATTTGCCTAACCGATTGTGGATTTAAGTCTGAAGCATATTTCATCAGTTGGTTCACTCAATCGATTTACCAAACTTATTTCAAAAGAAGTAAATACGTAGATTGTGCTAATCGACTGTGTATGTTCCAGACCAAGGTTATTTTGAAACTTATTTTAGTAAATCGATTTGCTTAATCGATTTATTAATCATTGGTTTGTCCCTGGGACATTCACACTCGATTGGGTCAATCGATGTAGACAATCAAAAATAAAGATGTGATTGGATTAATCGATTTGCCAAATCGATTAGCTTGCAAGGCATGCCACTGACTTGCGCATTTTAATTTCAGTAAATGTACCAATCGATTTGTCTAATCGATGTAAGCAATCAGCTCAGTCTTGGTGATTTAAACAATCGATCTGCCTAATCGATTAGTGGCAAACTGGCTCTCTGACTTGCACAATTTATTTTCTAATAAATGTACCAATCGATTTGCCTAATCAATTGATAGCTTGTTTGATTTTTCAGAAGATGTGCAAATCGATTTTGCCAATCGATTAATTAATCCTAGACTGCATAATATCATTCAACCCTGTTACAAAATCGATTTTACTAATCGATTTGCTTATGGATCTTCAAGATTTTGTTGATTTCTTGAGTTCCAAACAATTGTCTCAAGTTTGTAGGATTGAGTTGTTGTTCCTGAAATTTTTCTCTGTTCACAATGTCAGATTTATTTCATGATGTATGTTTGTCAATAATATCAAAAACGAACATATGTCTAACAAATTGCTCGTTAAAGCTAACGTTAAGGTAAGGACTCCTTCCAAACTTTTAGTTTGCATTTATGGACTTATCTGTGGTTGTGTGGAAAAGAATTTTGTTAGGGTTGAAGTGTTGATTTGGGGAAAATGAATGTAATGCTTTTATGGGTAAAATTTTAGAGTTGGGTTTTGGTGATATTGATGAGTGTTTTGTGGAAAATGAATTTAACTCATTTATGTATGATTTTGAGGAAATGAAATTTGATGTGTTTGAGTGGTGGGTTGTGATGATTTGTGTTTGTCGTATTTGACGTGTTCATAATTAATATTTATAAATTTTGAGATGTGTTTGTGTGGATTTTGTGGAACAATGAATTGATGTGATTTGGTGTGAATTATGGATTGAATTTGAGAATATGTATGAGTATGCTCTGTGTGGAATTTGAAAATCATTAGAGTTAAACGAGTATTAAAAATGGGGAATCTTTTAATATATGCGTTTACTTAATGATTGTCGTGAAAATTGTTAGAGTTAAATGAGTATTAAAAATGGGGAATCTTTTAATATCTGCATTTACTTAACGATTGTCGTGGATAGAGTCAGAGTATGCTCATGCATTTCATAGTACATGGCGACCGGATGGGCCATGGTGATAGTGGGAACCGGATGAGCCACGAGATGATTCCATGTGATTTGTTGGTTCATCTTATCCTTGCGGGGATTGTCGCATCGTGTAAGGTATGCGATAGACTGCACATTTTTGGTAAATTGTGCTGACCCGTGATAGGTGGCACCTCGGTACATCGGTCTGTGATAGGCGGTACATTTACGATTTACGTTTTTAGTAAATCGTGCTGACTCGTGATAGGTGGCACCTCGGTAATTTAGTACTTCGGCCTGTGATAGGCGGTACAATTATGATTTACGGCCCTTCGAGGAGGGTTTTGGTTTGGAATTCCGAGTCCATGCAATTTGGCATATACGCATTGCATTAGGGTGCTTGGCACACAAGTCGTGTTTGATTCAAGATTATGATTGAGTGTTTGAACTCAAGTTGTCGTGGTGATGGTGCTATAATTGCTAAGTGTTATGTTTTGGAATTGTGTGTAAGTGTGATTGATTGCAAAACCGTTTCGAAACTAAAGTTGTCGTGGTGATTGTGTTATAATTTCCAAGTGTGGATGTTTTGGAATTGTGTGATAGTGTGTTTGACTGCAAAACCATTTCGAAACTTAAGTTGTCGTGGTAATTATGTTATAAATGTTAAGTGTTTTGTTTTGGAGTTGTGTGTAAGTGTTATGGATTGCAAAACTATTTCGAAACTCAAGATGTCGTGGGGATTGCGCTATAATTGCTAAGTGTGATTGTTTGGATTTGTGGGTAAGTGTTGATTGATTTCGAAACCCTTTGAAAAGCTAAAAAATGCTGAATTTTGTTGTTTTTCTGCTGCTGTCTGATGTGTATTCGAATACAACAAGTTGTATTCGAATACAGACATTTTGTTTTTGCCACTGACTTACTGTGTAGCTAAAACAACCTTGTATTCCAATACAAATGTTGTATTCGAATACAACAGTGTTGTTTTGTAAAAAACATCATTTGTCAACCTTGTTTATGAATTTTTAGCATATGGAAACCCTTTTAATGTGCATGCTAAGTTGAAAGGTTATTTTGTGCATTTAAAAACTTAAATGTTATGTGTTAATTGTTAATTTCGGTTGGTGACCCTTTACAACTATTGTGGAAATCTCGGCTTTTCCCTCAGATGAAAACCAGGACCATCCTACCTGTTCCTACCTTGTGGATGGGAATGTAGTTGGAAACACCTGACTGGAGCTGTGTTAGGAGGATCTTGCGAGGTGCAAGAAGATCACTCGGGATGTATAGTTTTTTGTAGAATGATCAGATTAGGTTGACGTATAGGGATTAGATGTCTTTCTTTTGGGATATGTTTATTTAATTTGGAAGACTGTACCTATACCAATATTGTCAGCTTGGCATTTTATTTTTGATGGGTTCCATGTACCACTTTTTGATGTGTAAATACATTGGATTCGTATTTCAAAAACTATTCCCCTGCTTGTAAATTATGTTGACTTAATTGTCATTGTGTTATGACTTAAATATTTATCCAAAGGTATTTTCTTTCTTTATTTCTCTGTTTTTTTTTTAATTTCTTGTGAAACAAAATACACTCTTGCTGTTAAAAATCGGGGTTTTACATTGTGGTATCAGAGCTTTGGTTTGGATTTCTTTGGGGATGTGGAGTTTGGTTATAGATTGTAGGTCAACCTGTAGGTTGAGAGTCGTTATCTGATCATGCGTCAGGGTAATTGGTCTTAGTTGTCAGACCAGGGATAGTTATTATGTGTTGATATATTCGAAATTTCGTTTTGGAATTATCCGAAGTGGTGTTAACACTCTTTTTGATGTTGGTTTTGAGGAAACACTACCTCCAAGAAGGAACGACGTGGCCAGAATGAACGTCAATAGGGATGATCAAATGGTTGATGCAAGACCCGTAATTTTAAATCCTAAGTTATACAATTTTAGGGTATTTTGTGTTAAATTGCTTAGGCTTTTAACCCAGTTTTCGGTATTTAGTGAGTTAAAGGCCGAAAATATATTTTTGGAAATTGGATTAAAATTATTTGTCGAAGAATAATTTATTTAAGTTTCAAAGAATTTAATTCTGGGCGGTTTTGTTCAAAATATCTCAGGTTGCTGAATATTGTATTTGGCAATTGAGCTGCGACGAGAGTAGATATTTTTATCAAAATAGTTTGAGATGAGAGTGAAGTGATGGATGTGAGAGTTGTTAGATAATTGTTGGTTTTGTTTTAATTATAATATATTAATATATAAATATATTTATATATTGTAAGTAATATATATATATGGTTGGAGGAAAATAGGAGAAAGGGAAATGGAAAGGAAAAAAAAATAGAAAGGAAAGAGAAAGAGGAGAAAAGGAAGGGAAAGAAAAAGAAAAGAAAGAAAAAAAGAAAGTTCATCTTCTTCCTCTGCCTCGCGATGCTTCTTTCTACTTCCTCCCTTCATGTTCATTTCGTTGATCTTTGGCTTCAAGAATAGAAACCCAAGGCTTGTGGGTGAGTAAGAACAAATTTACAGCTTCTTCCTTCCTCCCAGATTCGAAAACGGAGTTAGGGATTTCAAAATCGTCAAACACAAATCGCTCCGTTTCATCTAGATCTAAGATTCGTTTCAAGAAGTGATAGAAGGGAAAGTTGCTCACTACCACGCTACGGTGCTAGGGGACCAACTTTGGTAGTGGCGTTGCGAGCGGAGATTTTACCGGATTTGCTCGCGGTAGTGTAATCACACGTTACATCTAACATGAAGGTAAGGGCTCCTTCCAAACTTTTAGTTTGCATTTAGGGACTTACTTGTGGTTGTGTGGAAAAGAATTTGGTTAGGGTTAAAGTAAGGTTTTATGGAGAATGAATTTTAAACCCATTTATGTATGATTTTGAGTATATGAAACTTGTTGTGTTTGAGTGATGGATTGTGTTGATTTGTGTTCGTTGTTTTGACGTGTTCTAAATTGATAACTGATGAAACTTGAGTTTGATCTGTGTGGTTTGTATGGAAAATGATTTAGAATGAAGTATGGAATGAATGTGAAAGTATGTTTGAGTTTGTTTTGTGTGGTTTGTGTGGAAAATGATTTGGAGTGAAGTATGGATTGAATATGAAAGTTGGTTTTGTGTGAAATCTGAAAACCATTAAGTTAAACGAGTATTAAGAATGGGGAATCTCTTAATGTCTTGTTTACTTAATGTGAGTTTGTGAAAATCGTTTAAGTTAAATGAGAATTAAGAATGGGGAATCTCTTAATGTCTTGTTCACTTAATGTTGTTTTGAAAATCGTTTAAGTTAACTAGGCGTTAAGAATGGGGAATCTCTTAATGTCTTAGTTACTTAATGTTGTTTGAAAATCGTTTAAGTTAACTGAGCGTTAAGAATCGGGAATCTCTTAATGTCTTGGTTACTTAATGTTTGTTTTTGAAAATCGTTGGAGTTAAAAGAGTATTAAGAATAGGGAACCTCTTAATATTTATGTTTGCTTAATGTGTGTTTGTTTGTGAAAATCATTAAGTTAAATGAGTATTAAGAATGGGGAATCTCTTAATATCTGCGTTTACTTAATGTTGTCGTGAAAATGATTTTGTGAAGAAATGAATTGTCGAGTCAAGGTGATGCCATGTGATTTGTTGGTTCATCTTGTCTGTGTTGAGATTGTCGCGCCAAGGTCATGCCATGTGATTTGTTGGTTCATCTTGTATGCGTTGGGATTGTCAAGTCAAAGTGATGCCATGTGATTTGTTGGTTCATTTTGTCTGTGTTGAGATTGTCGCGCCAAGGTGATGCCATGTGATTTGTTGGTTCATCTTGTATGCGTTGGGATTGGCAAGTCAAAGTGATGCCATGTGATGCCATGTGATTTTTGGTTCATTTTGTCTGTGTTGGGATTGTCAAGTCAAGGTGATGCCATGTGATTTGTTGGTTCATCTTGTCCGTATTGGGATTGTCGAGTGAAGGTGATGCCATGTGATTTGTTGGTTCATCTTGTCTGTGTGGGTATTGCGTTGAAACCGTTAAACGGTATGTTTTGAAATTGTGTGTAAGTGTGTTGATTCAAGTTTATGATTGAGTGTTTGAACTTGAGATGTCATTTTGATTGTGTTTAAGTGCTAAGTGTTTTGTTGTGAAACTATGTGTAAGTGTGTTTGATTCAAATTGTGATTGTGTTGATTTTACTAAGAGTTATATTTGGGAATTGTGTGATAGTATGTTAGGTTGTAACAAAGGTTTTCGAAACTCATAATGACGTGGTGATTGTATGGTTATTGCTAAGTGTTAAGGTTTCGAGTGGTGTGTGTATGTGATTGAGTTAGTTTATGAATTTTTGGAAGAATATGCTCAAATGATTTATCATTGTTTTGGTCAGTTATGTATTACTTGATGGATTGAGAACTTTATTTTGATTTCAATTTTAATTTGACAAGCATGATATGAACTTTTAGCATATGGAAAACCCTTCTAAGATGCATGATAAGTTGAAAAGGTTATTTGTGCATTGAAAAGTAAATGTTATGTGTTAACTGTTAATTTCGGTTAGTGACCCTTTACAACTATTGTGGAAATCTGGGCTTTGCCCTCAGATGAGAGCCAGGATGATCCTATCGGTTCGTACCCTATGGATGGGAATGCTTGATTTGAGCTACGTTAGGAGGATCTCACGGGGCGCGTGGAGATCATTCAGGGTGTTTAGTTGTTTTGTAAAATGATCAGACTTGGTTGATACAGAGGGAACATATGTCTTTCTTTTGGGTTGCTTTTATTTTTAAACTGGAAGACTGTACCACCTTGGTTATGTAAATATTTTGAATTCATATTTTGAGAACTTTTTCCGCTGCTTGTAAATTATAATGACTTAATTATTTATCCAAAGGTGTTACCTTATTTATTTCTCTGTTTTATTTTAATTCCTTTTGAAAAAAAAATACACCCTCGCTTTGAAAAACGGGGTGTTACAGTTGAAGCTACAAATAACATTAACGTTTCCGTTGTTGCACAGACAGCTGCAAAGACTCTACGGGATCTAGAGAAGAGGGAAACAGAGATCTGTGCTATTAAGTCAAGAGGATTGAAAGATTTTCATGGTTACCATCCTCCAAAGTTCAAGGGTGATGAGAACTCAAGAAAAAGCTGATTAGTGGATTCAAGGAATGGAAAAGATCTACGAGATGACGGATTGTCAGGCAGAGTTAAAGCAAATCATGACGGCATGGAATTGATCAAATGCTTCCAAGGACACAAAACCTATGTGTTGGTGTTAACTGGAAGATGATGAGTATGGATGGATTAACATTAGACTAATAAGGGATTTCAAGTAAAGATCTAAGTGGAAGACTTTTATTAAGAAAAGTATTAGACGTTTTCCTGGTAGATTTCAGGATGAAACTGGATGAATTTTGATAATCGTCAAAGAGATGTGACCATCATGGAATTGTTGAGAAGACGAGACTTCCGTTTGGAATAGCATTTGGTGCTTAGGTGTCCAGGAAGAGGCTTGTATTGAAGTTTGTAACACCCCGATTTTCAAAGCGATGGTGTATTTTTTTTTTAAAAGAAATTAAAATAAAACAGAGAAATAAATAAGGTAAAATACCTTTGGATAATTATATAAGTCAATATAATTGATACGCAGCGGAATAGTTTTTGAAATATGAGTCCAAAGTATTTACACAATAGCCAGAGATACATGAAATCCATTAACATAAGATGTCATGCTGACAATATTAGTAAAGATACAATTTTCCAATTTAAAATAAATGCAATTCAAAATAAAGACATATGTTCCCTCTTTTCAACCTAATTTGATCATTCTACCAAAAAAACTACACACCCTAAGTGATCTCCACGCGCCCCGTAAGGTCCTCCTAACATAGTTTCAGTCAAGCGTTCCCATCTACATTCCCATCCGTAGGATTGTCCTGGCTCTCATCTAAGGGCAAAGCCCAGATTTCCACAATAGTTGTAAAAGGTCACCAACCGAAATTAACTGTTAACACATAACATTTAAGTTTTTAAATGCACAAAATACCTTTCAACTTAGCATGCACCTTAAAAGGGTTTTACATATGCTAAAAGTTCATATAATACTTGCCAAATCAAAATAAAATCAAAATAAAGTCCTCAATCCATCAAGTAATACATAACTGACCAAAACATTAATAAATCAATTGAGTAATCGATTATCTAACTCAAAATAAGAATTTCCACTAAGCCAATTGATTGGGAAATCGATTTGGATGAAGGGTTTTACTGAAAACTGAACTCTGGGCTTAAATCAATTGATTGGGAAATCGATTGAATGAATAACAGCGCCCCTGTGTTGAAGCCAATCGATTGGGAAATCGATTCCTTGAGGGTTTTTCATGAAAACTGTACTCTGGGCTTAATTCAATTGATTGGGAAATCGATTGAATGAAATACTGAGCCCTATATTAAAGCCAATCGATTTCCAAATCGATTTGGTCAAAGTAGCTGAGCTCCTGTAATGGCCAAATCGATTAGCAAATCGATTTTGTCAAAATGGCTGAGCTCCTGTGATAAGTCTAATTGATTGCCAAGTCGATTTCGAGGAATAGTTTTTAATGGAATCGATTTGGGAATCGATTTCCCTGCATGTTTTTCTAAAACTACATAAACTAACTCAATCACATTCACACACAACTCCAAAACATAACACTTAGCAATTTCCACACATCACCATGACAACTTGAGTTTCAAATTAGTTTTACAATCAATTTCACTTACACACGATTTGTTCCAAAACATAGACACGTAGTACAATCATCACAATCACAATGACATCTCAAGTTCAAACACCCAATCATACACTTGAATCAAACACGACTCGTGTGTCAAGCACCCTAATGCTATGCGTATATGCCAAAACGCATGGACTCGGAATTCCAAACCAAAACCCTCCTCGAATGGCCGTAAATCATAATTTTACCGTCCATCGCAGGCCAAAGTACCAATTACCTAGGTGCCACCTATCACGGGTCAGCACGATTTACTAAAAAGCGTAAATCGTAAACGTACCACCTATCACGGGTCGGTATTGTTTACCAAGGTGCCACCTATCACGGGTCAGCATGATTTACTAAAAGAAAAAGCGTAAATCGTAAACGTACCGCCTATCACAGGCCAAAGTACTATTTACCGAGGTGCCACCTATCACGGGTCAGCACAATTTACCAAAAATGTAAATCGTAAACGTACCACCTATCACGGGTCAGTACTGTTTACCGAGGTGCCACCTATCACGGCTCAGCACAATTTACCAAAAATGTAAATTGTAAACGTACCACCTATCACGGGTCAGCATGATTTACCAAAATGAAATGCATGAGCATACACTGACTCTATCCACAACAATCGTTAAGCAAATGCAGATATTAAAAGATTCCCCATTTTTAATACTCATTTAACTTAAACGATTTTCATAACAAACATTAAGTAAACAGAGATATTAAAAGATTCCCCATTTTTAATACTCGTTTAACTCTAATGGTTTTCACGAAAACATTAAGTAAACGCAGACATTAAGAGATTCTCCATTCTTAATACTCGTTTAACTCCAATGGTTTTCAAATTCCACACAGAACATACTCAAACATATTCACAAATTCAATCCACATTTCACACCAAAACACAACAATTCATTTCTCTACAAATCCAACCATACAAATATCATCAAAACATACCACTCAAACAGATCAAATTTCATTTACTCAAAATCATACATAACTGAGTTAAATTCATTTTCCACGAAACATTCATCAATATCACCAAAACCTAACTCTAAGATTTTACCCATAAAGCCTTAGATTCATTTTCCCCCAAATCAACATTCTAACCCTAACAAAATTCTTTTCCACACAATCACAGATAAGTCTCTAAATGCAATCTGAAAGTTTGGAAGGAGCCCTTACCTTCACGTTAGCTTTAACGTGCGATTACGGTACCACGAGTAAATCCGGTAAAATCTCCGCTCGCAACGTCGCTTCCAAAGTTGGTTCCCTAGCACCGTAGCATGGTAGTTAGCAACTTTCCCTTCTATCTCTTCGTGAAACGAAGCTTAGATCTAGATGAAATGGGGAGGTTTGTGTTTGACGGTTTTGAAATCCCTAACACCGTTTTTCTTCGTTTTCGAAACAATGAGGAAGTGTGAAGTTGAGAAATCCTTGTCCTATCATCCACCCAGCCTTGGGTTTCTATTCTTGAACAAAAGGAAGCAAAGAAAACGAAAATGGAAGAAGGATGAAAATGGGGGTTTTCACGCGAGCGCAGGGAGGGAGAGGAAGAAGTTTCTTGTTTTCTTTCCTTTGTTTTTCTTTTCTTTCTTTTTCCTTATTTCCTTTCTATTTCCTTTTCTTTTCTCCCCTAACAAATATATATATATATATATATATATATTAATTACTTTTAACAAATATCTCAAAATATCTAGATATTTGTTAAATTACCATTTCACCCATAACGCATTAAATTCTTCGTGAAAGATTCACCGCAGTTAATTTAATTTATTCATCGACGAGTAATTCTAATCGGCATCAAAATATCTTTTTGATCATATAAACTCCAAAATATTAATAACTTTGGCTAAAAAGCCTCCGTGTTCAATACCAAAAATACACTAAAATACATAAAGTATACTTTAAAATTATGCGTCTTACAAAGTTAAGGGGCACTGCACGTTAGGGGTAAATGCCACCTTGGTTAGATAAAGTTCAATTTGAGGAATAGTCAATACCTTGAGGGGTAAAGTGGAGCATTCGAGTTAAACTAGATTCGTAACTTGGATTATTAAGTATGAATCTCATGACGAGTATAGAAGTGAGAATATATATTTTGTTGATAAGTGACAAATCTCTTTGTGGTTTAGGAGATAGTAAGTATGGATAGTGATTTTGGATGAAACTATCGATGTGTAAGTACGAATTTTGAGCGATGATCGAAAAAACATAAGGAGTTAAGACTTCATGTATTGAACCCTATGTTACCATTAAGTGGAATTTGAAAGTACATAGTACGAGAATATTTAGATATTGTAACCTTGTAAGCTTTGAGAGTCTATTAAAAGATGGTAATTACTAGGAGAATGTTAATGTTTTGATAGGTCGGAGGAATTATTCGAGATTTGATTTGGGACCGTAAGATGGTTGATTTTTAAGTAAATGATTTAAAATCCACAAGGTTGGATGGAGGACCAAGTAACGCATAAAACTTTCATAATCGAGGGAGTTGAGCTAGGCAAGTGATAAATAATTGATGTTATGGATGAAAGTGTTTGAAGATTTATTAAAAAGGTTGTGTTATGATTAGAAGAGTTTTTATTAGTGAGATTACTAATACAATTAGACTCAATGATGAATACGACCTTGTATTGTATCTTAAGATGAATTGGATGGAATTAGACGGTATAATGAGTATTTGGAGATTTGGAGGATCAAATTTTAAAATTCTATTCAACAATAGAAAGTGAAAAAGAGGAAATGTAACAAATGATTTATGGTGTAGTTGTTGGTCTTGGAAATTCAAGCGCTGAGATTTAAAATGAGTGTTTCAGTGACTAGATGAACAATGAAAGGTATGTAGGTATTTGAGATATTTTACTGCAAATTTATGAGGATGAAGTAATAGATAATTATTTCTTAGGAAATGCTTATTGGGAACAATTGAGAAATCGTTCTTTAGGACGTTCGATTGTTAGGATTCTTTCAATTTGTATCTCGGTGAAGGTTAAGAAGGAATAAGAATCCAACGAGGGAACCAAATTTTGGAAAAATGTGCCAAGAAAACTTGTTGGAACAGCACATAGAGATGTAGTTTACGTAAATTAAGAATTCGTGAAAGGAATTATCTCACTTATAATTCAGACATTGTTATTAGAAGGGTATGTCAATGATATACAGGCACTACTTAAGTGCATGTCATGGAGGTTGCTATTGTGTTCGTCAATCAACAGAGTTAAATGTTTGCTTGGTAGGGAAGAATTGAGCATTAAATGGAAAAAGTTAGGTGGAAATTAGTGATGCTTGATTTATTGAAATCACTATAATGAAGATGTATCAAGGTTCAAGGTAGAAATATAAGGTTTGTATAAATGGAAAAATGATGGAGTGAATACAATGTGTTTGACATGTTGTAATGAAAATATAATCATCGAGCTGCAAAGAAAGGACACGGCGAAGTTGAGATGTATCAGAATGAATGTTGGCAGTGGATGTAGGAACATTATTTCGGGTTTGTCCAAAATTGCGAAGTGTGTAGGAAATTGATTAGTGAAGCGTTAATTGGAGGTGTTAGGCATGAGACCAGTGTAGGTCTTAATCAATGAATGGAATTCAGGTTGAATTTTGTTGGAAACGTGACTCTTGAAATGAAGTACTAAACTGAAAAGAAGGTTGTGTGTCCTAAGTAGAATAATCTTTGGCATGATTTTGAAAATATTTGAGGAAGCTTGGATCACCAAGCAGATGTGGGGATAGAATTATTAAAGTTATAATTGGAATAACATACTGATAAGAATACTACGATTTGACGTAGTTGTACGACTAAAGAAAAATCGAGGATTTGTGAAGACTAGCTTGGAGGGTTAGGTGCTATGTAATTCAAGGTATTTGAATTAGTGGATTAAAGCCTTTTGAATTAGGGGATTGGAAGTAGCTAAGTTAGTGGTGAATCAGGATAAATCTATTTGTCAAATTTTGCATTGCTTGCTACCTCTGAATCTGATTGCTTCTTATCTAAGTAATTCATAAAAGCCAACCAACCTTCATCAAATTATTAAAAAGTTATCAACTTTTTCAAACACAAATTCAACCCATTTCTCGTGTGTGTACCTTGAGGAATGTTTTCGATGGATCACTTCTCTTAACTTGTTTATTTGACCAATTCTTCTATCGGAGATATTCCAACAATTGGTAGTGGGAGTGAGTAGACGGTGTACTTATCCCCCAGGTACTGGGTTTGATTCCCATTGAAGGAAAAAACTCATTATATCCTATGATGAGGAAAGAGGGAGGGAGAAGGTCGTGATTAACAGTGTCGATAACGGTAAGGGTTAGACTGTTACAATCCCTGCGTAGACTAAAATTGAATTGTGCAGTTTAAGCAGAAACATCAAATAATATATTCATAAAATGGTTGTAACATACAATAATTGGTACGAGATGTTGTCGTTTGCACTACACATGTATCGTACTTCAATGCACAGTTCAACTAGGGCAACCCCTTTTTCCCTAGAATATGGGATGGAGGTTGTGCTACCCATTGAAGTGTAAATTCCGTCGCTAAGAGTATCAATGGAAGCCAAACTAGAGGAGTCGGAATGGGTGCAAACCCGTTTCGATCAATTGAATTTAATTGAAGAACAAAGAATGGTGGTCTTATGCCATGGACAATTATACCAGAATAGATTGAAAAGAACGTAGAAGTGCAAATACGTCCCCCAGAACTCTGGGAAGGGGACTTGGTACTAACAAAGATCTTACCCATTCAAAAGGATTATCGTGGGAAATGGACCCTAATTATGAGGTCCCATAGGTCGTGAAGAAAGATTTTTGAGGTTGAGCTTTGATCCTCACAAATATGGACGAATAAGATTTATTCCTCCCTATAAACTTATATATTGTAAAGAAATATCATAATTTAATAAAATACATGCTAGGTTGAAAACCTAAAAACGCAACCTTGACCAATATTAGGTACAAAAATTAATAATAAATACCCACTAGGTTGAAAACCTGAAAAGGCGACTTAGGCAAAAATTAAGATATAAAAAATAATAATAAATACATGTTACGTTTAAAACCTAAAAGGGCAACCTAAGAAAATATTAGTGTACAAATAAAATAACAATAAATACCCACTAAGTTTAAAATCTGAAGCGACAACCTAGGAAAAAATTATGGTACAAAAAAAAGTAATAAATAACTGTTAGGTTCAAAACCTGATAGGGCAACCTAGGAAAATAAATAAATAACAAAACAAATAATACATATTCCAAAAAGACAATCTAAACAAAAGGACATGATCAACAATATGGATCGAATTATGACACGAGAAATTGGTTCCTGGTTGCCTTTCATTCTTGTTCAAATGTTTCATTCCTTTCTAAAACATTAAAAAAATGTATATAACTTAATGAAAAGAAATGGATTAATGGTAATAAAAATCAGTATAATAGTGACCAATTGAATGAAAAGAAACCAAAAAGAAATGGATTAAGAGTAATAAAAATATGTATAATGGTAATCCATTCACAATTATGCCCAAAAATTTTATAGATAGTCCACAACAAGAAAAGGGAAAGGAGGAAGGAAGAGAGCATTATTGAGTAAAAAAAACAAAGAATAATAGGCAAAAATAGGGATGAGTAGACAATTTAAACTTGAAAAACTAATCCAACAAAATCAGTTCAGCAGTAAAGTTTTGATTTTCTTGTCCTCCCCTAATTATTTTCCTATTATCTTATTTGTATTGCATCCTTTTTTAAACTCATATGCTAGATTTTTATTTTTCAGTTTAGTTTTTGCAACACACATATTAAAAAAAACATAAATAACTTATGCTTATAAACCAATCACCAAGTAAAATAATCTTCACCCCGTTGTAAAGTAACATAAACTCATATCACGACTTCATCAAATAACTCAGAAAACCATAACAAAAAACTAGATCAATAAATAGTTTTTTTATCTTAAAATTTGAAATGATAGTTGTCGTCTGTGGCCTTTGGACCGTAATAGATCCAACAACGCACAAGCAAATCCTTTAATAGGCTGTGTATTTTGCTCCATTGTCGCGTCAATCTATTTCATTCATATACCGTCGTGTTATCATTATTTTCTAACAAGAATCAATTTTTCTTAACTTTTAAACAAAATACAAAATAAAAATATGCAATATGTAAAAAGATGTAACACCCCGTTTTTCAAAGCGAAGGTGTATTTTTTTTCAAAAGAAATTAAAATAAAAAAGAGAAATAAATGAAGTAATACATTTGGATAAATACTTAAATCAATATAATTTACAAGCAGCAGAAAAGTTTCTCGAAATATGAATCCAAAATATTTACACATCAAAAAGTGATACATGTAACCCATCGATAATAACATGTCAAGCTGACAATATTAGTATAGGTACAGTCTTCCGTTTTAAAATAAATACAATTCAAAAGAAAGACATATGTTCTCTCTATGTCAACCTAATCTGATCATTCTCTAAAACAATACTAAACGCCCTGAGTGATCTCCACGCGCCCCGTAAGATCCTCCTAACATAGCTCCAGTCAGGCATTTCCCTCTACATTCCCATCCACAGGGTACGAACCGGTAGGATTGTCCTAGCTCTCATCTAAGGGCAAAGCCTAGATTTCCACAATAGTTGTAAAAGGTCACCAACCGAAATTAACAGTTAACACATAACATTTAAGTTTTTAAATGCACAAAATACCTTTTCAACTTAGCATGCACCTTAAAAGGGTTTTCCATATGCTAAAAGTTCATATCATACTTGCCAAATATAAATGAAATCAAAATAATGTTCTCAATCAATCAAGTAATAAACAATGGGCCAATTCGTTGATGAATCAATTGAGCAATCGATTATCTAACTCAAAATCAGAATTTATATTGAGCCAATCGATTGGGCAAATCGATTTCCTGAAAGTTTTTAGTGAAAACTGAACTCTGGCTTAATTCAATCGATTGGGGAAATTGATTGAATGAAAAACTGAGCCCCTGTATTGAAGCCAATCAATTTACCAAATCGATTTTGTCAATTTTGCTGAGCTCCTGTAATGAATCCAATCGATTTGCTAAATCGATTTCTTAAATGGTTTTGAAAAACATATTACAAAATCGATTGGGTAAATCGATTTTGTCAAATTTGTGAAGTCCCCGTAACTCATCTAATCGATTGCGGAAATCGATTTCCCTGTATATTCTTTCAAAAATACATAAACTAACTCAATCACATTCATACATAATACCAAATCTTAACACTTAGCAATTCTCACGCGATCACCACGACAAATTGGGCATCGAAATAGTTTTATAATCCATCACTCTCACACACAATAATTAAAACATAACACTTAGCAATTTCAACACAATTACCACGACAACTTGAGTTTCGAAATAGTTTTACACACCATCCCATTTACTCAAAATCAAAACGTAACACTTAGCAAATCAACACAATCACAATGACATCTCAAGTTCAAAACACTCAAACATAACTTGAATCAAAAACACGACTCGCGTGCCAAGCACCCTAATGCGATGCGTATATGCCAAAACGCATGGACTCGGAATTCCAAACCAAAACCCTCCTCGAAGGGCCGTAAATCATAATTGTACCGCCTATCGCAGGCCAAAGTACCAATTACCGAGGTGCCACCTATCACAGGTCTGCACGATTTACTAAAAAGCGTAAACCATAAACGTACTGCCTATCACGGGCCCGTACCGTTTACCAAGGTGCAACCTAACACGGGTCTGCACGGTTTACTAAAAAGAACATAAATTGTAAATGTACCGCCTATCACAGGCCAAAGAACTCTTTACCAAGGTGCCACCTATCACGGGTCTGCACAATTTACAAAAAACCGTAAATCGTAAATGTACCGCCTATCACGGGCCAAAGTACTATTTACCAAGGTGCCACCGATCACGGGTCTGCACAATTTACAAAAACGTAAATCATAAATGTACCACCTATCACAGGCAAAAGTACTATTTATCAAGTTGCCACCTATCACGGGTCTGCACGATTTACAGAAAGCATGAAAATGCATGAGCATATACTGACTCCATCCACAACAATCGTTAAGCAACTGCAGATATTAAAAGATTCCCCATTTTTAATACTCGTTTAACTTAAACGATTTTCACAACAACATTAAGCAAACAGAAATATTAAGAGATTCCCCGTTCTTAATACTCTTTTAACTTAAACAATTTTCCAAAACAAACATTAAGTAAACAAGACATTAAGAGATTCCCCATTCTTAATACTCATTTAACTTAAACGATTTTCCAAAATAAACATTAAGTAAACAAGACATTAAGAGATTCCCCATTCTTAATACTCATTTAACTTAAACAATTTTCCAAAACAAATATTAAGTAAATAAGACATTAAGAGATTCCTCATTCTTAATACTCATTTAACTTAAACAATTTTCCAAAACAAACATTACGTAAACAACACATTAAGAGATTCCCCATTCTTAATACTCGTTTAACGTAATGGTTTTCAAATCCTACACACAAAAAAAACTCAAACATATTATCAAATTCAATCCACAATTCACACCAAAACACATCAAATCATTTCTCCACAAAACCACACAAAACACATCTCAAATTCTATAATTATCAATTATGAACACGTCGAACATGACGACACAAATCAGTACAATCCATCACTCAAAATACAACAAATTTCATTTACTCAAAATCATACATAAATGAGGTAAATTCATTTTCCATGAAACATTCATCAATATCACCAAAACCCCACATTAGAATTTCACCCATGAAGCATTAATTCGTTTTACCCCAAAACAACGCTTCAACCCTAACAAATTCTTTTTCACACAACCACAAGTAAGTCCCTAAATGCAAACTAAAAGTTTGGAAGGAGCCCTTACCTTCACGTTAGCTTTAGCGTGCGATTACGGTACTGCGAGTAAATCCGGTAAAATCTCTGCTCGCAACGTCGCTTCCAAAGTTGGTCCCCTAGCACCGTAGCGTGGTAGTGAGCAACTTTCACTTCTATCTCTTCGCGAAATGAAGCTTAGATCTAGGTGAAACGGGGAGGTTTGTGTTTGACGGTTTTGAAATCCCTAACTCCGTTTTCAAATCCGAGAGGAAGGAAGAAGCTGGGAACTTGATCTTCCACACCCACTAGCCTTGGGTTTCAATTCTCGAACTTAAAGGAAGCAAGGAAAACGAAAAATGAAAGAAAAAGGGAGAAGGAGAAGGGTTCGCGAATGGGAGGGCTTCGTTTCCTCTTTTTCCTTTCTCTGCTTGCTATTCTTTCTAATACACACACACACACACACACACACACACACACACACACACACACACATATATATATATATATATATATATATATTACTTAATATATATATATATATTCATATATTTATACATATACATATATATATATAATAGAATTGCAACCAAATGAATAAATATCTAACAACTCTCACACCCATCACTTCACCCCTATCTTAATCTAATTTGATAAAATATCTACTCTCGTCGCAACTCAATTGTCAGATACAATTTTCAGCAACCTGAGATATTTTGAACAAAACTGTCCAAAATTAAATCCTTTGAAACCTAAATAAATTATTCTTCGACAAATAATTTTAATCCAATTTCCAAAAGTATATTTTCGGCCTTTAACTCACTAAATACCGAAAACTAGGTTAAAAGCCCAAGCAATTTAACACAAAATACCCTAAAATTGTATAACTTAGGATTTAAAATTACGGGTCTTACAACAGACATCTCACATCATTTTCACTATTATTATTACTACCTTTTTTTTAGGTACACATAAAATAATAATGTAATAATAAATAATTAAAGGCATGTAATAATAAAATCAGACAACACATAAATATTTTATATCCAAGAATTACGTGTGATCTAATTTCCCTATTGCACTTGGAGGTACGTAGGAGTAAGGTGATCTCCTTGTCAAACCAAACTAATAAAAAAATACTTTTCCTTCTTTTATTAATTTAAATAAATTATTTTCCTTTTTATTATTCTTTTTAAGGAGTAAAATAAATAATTTGTATACAATTAATTATAGGGTAACCGTTTTAATGGACGATGTATGGTAATATTACTTTCCTACTAGAAATTGACTCTTGAATCCGTATTTTTGATTCAAGATCTTTATTTGAGATTTATCTTATTTTCTCTTTTAAAAAAAATAAAATTGGCGACGACACCTTATTTATAGGCAAACCAGACGCGACAATTATCATTAGATTGCCTATGACAAGGACGAGAATGATTCTATTTGGGTGATAGTGAGTTGGTTGAATAAATTCTCTCACACTTTTTAATTTTAAAGACCACGTACAATGTGGCCAAGCTAACAGAGATCTACATTGCCAAGATCGTAAGATTACACGAAGTACCAACGAGTATCGTTTCATATCGTAATCCAAAATTTACGTCTCATTTTTTGGGAGCGTTGCATGGAGCATTGGGAACCAATCTAAGATTCAGTTCAACATATCATCCACAAATGGATGGACAAACTAAAAGGACAAATCATTCATTGGAAGATTTGCTGAGGGAATGTGTATTAGATGATAGGGAAAGTTGGGACGATGTGATGCCATTTGTTGAATTTACCTACAACAACAGTGTCCACGCATGTATTACAATTTCACCATATGAAACTTTATATGGGAGCAAGTGTCAAACACCTTTATGTTGGTACCAGAATGGGGAGAGTATGATTGTAGGACCCGAGATGTTACAACAAACTACAAAGAAGGTTAAAAGGGTAAAAGAGAAGGTGAAGACTTCTCAAGACCGTAAGAGGGGGTTATGCAGAAAAACGTCGTAGACCTTAACAATTTTATCAAGGTGACCATGTGTTACTTAAAGTCACACTTACTACTGAAGTTGGTTAAGCAGTAAAATCAAGAAGTTAACTTTGAAGTTTATTGGATATTATCAAATTACTACACGAGTTGGACATGTGGCTTATCAGATTTGTTACCTCAAACTTGTCCAATATTCACGATGTGTTTCAAGTGTAGAATTAAGGAAATACATTTTGGGTTGGTCATTGGTTTGAACCTGACACAATTCAGTTGAAGGATAATTTATCGTTTGAGGTGCCACCTGTAAGAATCGAAGACAGGAAAATTAAGCATTTAAGGAACAAAGAGATCCCGTTGGTCAAAGTAATATGGAATCCAACCACTAGGGATGCGACCTAGGAGTTATTGAGTAAGATCAAGGAAGAACACTATGGTTTGTTTACCAACACGTAGTTTCGAGAACAAAACATTTTTTAGGGGTAGTGATCATAGCATTTGGGCACATGTTTCTAGCTTTTTAGTTTAATATTTTAAAAGCTCTTTATAGCTTAGAATAATATTTTTAGTTTATTTCTAAACTTTGGGTCGAATTTGAATTATAATTTTATAATTTGTATTTTAATTTTATTATTTATATTTTGACTTTTGTTCGCTCTGTAGGCCATAACTTGAGCTCTGGATATCCGATTGGTGCATATGAGTAAGCGTTGGAAAGCTAAAAATCATAGCAACAACTTTTGTGTTGAAATAAAAGCCCAATGCCAAAATTGCAGATTTCGTAATCTGGATATTTTTGTAATAATTTTAATTAGCGGGTCACTTGTTTTTAAACCCTAAAGTCTCATTTCGAGTACTATATATTGGCAGTTTTTTTTCTTTTTTACCGACGAAAAAATTAGGATTCAGATTGCTACAAGAAATAAAAAGTTTTTATTTTAATTTCATGGAAGGCTAATTTTATAAGATTAATCCACGAGTTTAGAGTTTCATCAACACCTTGAGATTCAAGTTACACTGTCAATTTCGATTCATGATTTTATTCTTGTTTATTTGATTATATTGATATTCTGATTGCTTAAATTGAATTTAAATATGATCGATTAAATTTATTTGAATGAATTTGGTTTCGGTTTCTAATTTAACTGATATAGATCCATGACTTGTGATAGTAGATCTAAAGGAAAAATTAAATTTGGAATTAAAAAAAAAAAGAATGTGTTTGAAATTTTTATCTTTATATTTATGTGTTTTGATTGTTGAAATGGTTCTAAAATATGTATTTTGAACTAAGGATAAAATAAATTTTTTAAGAATTTTTTTTTCTCCATATCTTACTATTAAGGGCTAAACCAAAATTGGATGATAAGATTTGGGATTTTTATGTTTTCTTGTGTACAAAGAGAAAGAGGTTGTGATATTGGCTTTAAGACAATTCTCTATTTAAGGTATGAGAGATTTTAGAGTGACTAATGTTTGTGATTATGGACATTTGCAAGGTTCTGGCACTTTCTATACTCGGCGTACCATGTTTTGTAGGAGTATTTAAGTTGTGTACATGTTTTAAATGTTTTCGTAGGAGTATTTAAAAAATTTATTATGTTGGTGTGTTGCTATACATGCCTATGTGAAATATTTGATTTATGTATAATTGGTGTTATGGTGTGAAATCTTTATGTGAATGAGTTGGTTAATTTTATTATGTATTTACAAATCAATATGAATATGAATGAACGCCACCTAATATATATATATATATATATATATATATATATATATATATATATATATATATATATATATATATATATTAAGTGGCATTTGTAATTGGATTTTGGAACAGAAAATGGAGTGATGATTATGATTTAACATTTTTGGATCATGCTAGATGGTAACCAACTATCCTATGCATAGGAGATATGATATTCCATAATCATTGGTAGTGGCATATCTACATTGCGCATCTATGGTATGTATGTATTTGCATGAACTCGTTTGACTTTTTATGCATAAATTTGTTTTGATAAATTGGGAATTGTCATGCTATATGTAAATTATCCATGTATTCTGTATAATATATATATATATATATATATATATATTATTTCAAGATCATGACCTTTTACAATTATTGTAGAAATTGTGTTATGTCTTCAGACGATTTTGAATTACATACTACTAACAATTGCAGTGACTACTTGGCTATAGAGCCTCATATCAAGCAAGGCTACTTACACGGGGCGGGTTGTAACAACCGGTAGCAGGGTAGGTGGAGTTTTTCGTGTGGGGATCACATGCGAGAGGATAAACTACTTTGCATATTCAAACTTGCTAGTTGGGACTAGTGGTGCATGGATGGCGACGGGAAATGCTATTGTTAGAGGTGAGACGGAGGCCAAAGTAGGAGTAGTGACTCCCACATCAAGAGTAGGGGACATTACAATTGGATCTGGAGCTGCAGAGAAAGGCAATGGATTGATGCTGGGGTGGAAGACATAGCAGGACCATTTATGTCGGTCGAGGACTGGGGTTTCTTTGACTGACCATCTGTGGCGTGGTATGTTGGTGTATATGACCTTTGATTTGCGGAAGACTTATGCAGAATGATGTCTAATCTAATATGAATGCACAGCGGTTCAATAAATTCAATTTTATTTCCCACCAAATTGAATACGGTCCCTAGTTAACAATTCTAATGAATGTCAAACTATATGGATCATGGTAGATATGGAGAAATGCATTAGACAAGAATGATTATTATTATTATGGATACTGATTTACATGCAATTATTATTAAGACAATTAATCAATATCCGAAACGAAATAATTGCAGGAATGTTAAAAAGATAAGGGAAAAGAAAAGGTGTACGCAGGATTTTATACTGGTTCAGCCGTCTCGTGATGACCTCCATCCAGTCCCAAGATCCAACAAGATCTTAGCCTATCCAATAGAACTTCTTAGAATCAGTTCACAGATTTTTACAGCGTGCCTCACACCAATCTTAAACTATTCTCCCTGTTCTATCTTTTCCCTTCCCTGAATTCCCAAGTTTAAGTCCCATAAACTTGACCAAGAATTCAGTCAAGCGTCTTCTTGTTGACAGCCCTCAACCTCGAAGAACACCACAAGTAAAAACTGGATTTTCTCACAGTAATTTGATTACAAAAAGGTGTTTACAGATATGAAAAAGATCAATTATACAAAGTTCTTGATCTTCAAACTTCTCAAAGCATTCTTTCTCAATTTAGTCTTTTTCAATCCTCATTGATCACAAACGTTGATTGTTCATGGCTGAAAAAGATGTTCAAAGTAATGTTAGTTGAGAAAGAGTTAGTGGTAAAAATGATAGATCTCAATGGTTGTAAAAATTCTGAATGTGTTCTCTATCATTATTAGGGTGTGAAAGCAGTTTATATAGTTTCTGGAAAAACAACGTATGAATCGATTTGGCAAATCAATTCATTAAAGTTATAAAGCACACTAATCGATGTAACCAATCGATTTCGCGAATCTTGTTTTTCTTTAATCTTGAAACTGCTTACACTAATCGATTTAACGAATCGATTATTTTAACTGAGTTCTTCAGACTTGGATGAACGTTCTTAATTGAATCGATGTTCATAATCGACTTGGCGTGTTTTGTTCCAACAACGAGATCAAAACAATCGATGTACTTGATCGATTCAACCAATTCAGTCATCTTTGTTTCTAAAACTTTTTGCACCAATCGCTTTAATCAATCGATTACACTGGTTCCAGGGACACAGTGATTTTCAACAATCGACTTGCCTAACCGATTGAAAAATTAAGTCTGAAGCTTATTTCAGCAGTTTGCTCGTTCAATCGCTTTACCACGTCGATTGATGACAAACTTAATTCAACTGAAAAAAAATAGTTGATTGTGCAAATTTACTGTGTATGTTCCAGACCAATGTTATTTTTAAACTCATTTTACAAAATCGATTTGCCTAACCGATTTAGTAATCATTGGTTTAGCTCTGGGACATTCACACTCGATTGGGTCAATCGATGTAGACAAACAAACAATAAAGAAGTGATTGGTTTAATCGATTTTCCAAATCGATTCGTCTGCAAGGCATGCTACTGACTTGCGCATTTTAATTTCAGTAAGTGTACCAATCGATTTGTCTAATCGATATAAGCAATCAGGTCAGTCCTGGTGATTTAACTAATCGATCTGCCTAATCGATTTGTGGCAAACTAGCTCTCTGACTTGCACATTTTATTTTCTAATAAATGTACCAATCGATTGGCCTGATCGATTGATGGCCTGTTTGATTTTTCATAGAATGTGCAAATCGATTTTGCCCATCAATTGATTAATCTCAGACTGGATAAAAACATTCAACCCTGTAACTGAATCGATTTTACTAATCGATTTTACTAATCGATTTGCTTATGAATCTGCAAGCTTTTGTTGATTTCTTGAGTTCCAAGCAATTGTCTCAAGTTTGTAGGATTGAATGGATGTTCCTGAAATTTTCTCAATTCACACTGTTAGATTTATTTAAAAGTGTATGTTTGTCAATAACTTCAAAAACGAGCGAACATATGTCTAATAATTATCCATATGTCTAACATGGTAAGTGTCACCCCGGGTTGAATCAAATCTCTCTTTCTTAGTGGATAATGATCAACCATTTGTCTCAGAGGTGGAGAGTTATTTTAAGATATCGGCTCTCCCGAAGTCGTCTATCTCATGGGTGGAATTGACATTTTAGGAGATTGATTCGTCCTTGGCTGAAGATGAAGATTAGATTACTACTATGAGGGATATGGCATTAGAGGGGACATGTGTTGTGCATAGAGGTCACCCCTACTATTATAGTTGTTAGTTTATGATCCATTTAGGATTTTGTATAAGGTCGTTGTGCCTCACTTTTGGTAGCTGTACTTATCTCATTTTGAGATGACTATATTGATGAAATTATTTGACAGTTGACATTTGTTGGTTCATCCATGTTCCTTTTTTTTTTTGGTGTGACCATTAAGGGATAGAATTCTTGGACCGCCACTTATGTGTAGGTGTCTACCGAGAATACTCATGTCGTATGAGCAATTATTTGATAGGTCTCATAGCCCTAGTGCATTTAATGGTTCTGTATATTTTGGATTTACCATATCAGACTACTTTTGCCTACTAACACATATGATATATCTATTTATGGTCCTTTGTTGTTTTATTGGTGCGAAGAATATTTTATTTGAGTTCCCTTTGAAAGAAAAACAAAGTTAGTCCATATTTTTTATAGCAAACCATTTCAATTTTTATCATTTGAGATGATATTTTTGAAGAAATATATATACACATACGTTTAAAAACTTGACTGTTAAGATAATCGATTAAAGATTTAGTAAAAATCTAACAATTGTCTAAGAATTAATTTGTGATAATTTAATGGTGAATAATTGATTAGACTAACTAGATAATCGATTAGGTTAATGGGATAGTCAATTAAGTAATAGTCAGAAAAGTAAACTTTATGAGTAATAGTCGTGACTAAATTTTAAAATGGGTATTTTATATGCCATTGTTGTATTTTGTTATCTCTTAGATCTAGAAACTTAAGATTTGAGACTATAGTGGGACACTTTAGTGGGCCTAGGAGGAAGGCTCGCACACTTTTAGAACTGAAAGAAGAACACTAAGACTATATTATTATGCAAGGAAAATTTTATCCTATATTTCCATATTTTAATACAAATCTAATTTTATCATTTTTTTTAAAAAAAGTTCAAACTTTATTTTGTGGTACACGTATGTTTTGGAAAACATAGAAAAAGTTTTCTACTATACAAATGTGTTCGAAAAACTTAAAAAAAGTTTATTGTAACACAATTTGAGTGTTCTTGAAAAAATTGTATTCTAGAAAAAAAAATTCAAATTTTCCAAAACACAAATTTTGAATTTTAAAAACACAATTGTGTACTGAAAAACTTTTTTCACATTTTTTAGATTGAACGTTTAAATTTTTTCATATACACAAAGTTCGAATTTTCTGAAACACATTTATATTTCAAAAAACATAAAGTTTTCTGGATCATAAACGTGTTTTGAAAAACTTAAAAAAAAATTGATACACAAAATTCAAAATTTTAAAAACATGTTTGTATCCCACTCTAAAGTTAGTAACTATGTTTATTATGATTTCCACAAACTCAATCCTCCAACTTTTACAAGAGACTGTGTTTCTTTTAGCAATTCAAGATCGGCTATAGAATATGTCTAAAATGTCTAGATCTTAAATATTTATTTTTTAGATAACAAAATACATCTTAAAAATTTATTTTTGAGATAACAAAATATAACGGGATCAAATACAACAAAATTCATCTCCAAGTCATGTCACAATTTTTAGAAAGCTAAGTCAAATCTTAGTAGACAAGGAGAAAGTGGGGATGGTGTAGAGTATCAATTAAGTAATAGTCACAATAATAAATTGGCCAAGCAATAGTCATGACTAGATTTTAAAATGGTTGAGTGTTGGGGAGTGGAGGAGAGCATGAGCGATGTAGTTGACTAATTGTTATGCTACCAAAACCCAAAACTTTTCAGGAAATGCATCACATTCCCATGAATGCAAATTATTCTAAAAACTCAAAAAATGTGTAAAAAAACAAATTTAATCTCACTTTTAGTCCTTTATTTAGACTAATTCATAAAATTAGTTCATTTACTGTAAAAATTGTTAGTTTTGATTTATTCTTCATAATTTTTTACTAAATAATGATGATGTGATATGTTTTAAATAACATGACATGGGATACGATTATTTACAATGATTAACACCCACAAAATTGAAATAAAACACCATAAAAATTTAAATTTCAACTTCACAAATTTTTCATATTTTTCATTTAATTAATAATATATAAATATATAATGCATCTAAATAAGTCTATTTCATAGAATTGTATGTCTTGTAATTAAAAATATGTCAAATCGTCATTTTATAATTTAAAAATTCAAAAAAGAGATCCAAACTATCAATTTTTAAAATATGATAATCAATTCTGTCAATTGATAATAATATAATGACCAAAACTACAATTAAAGAAAGAAAAAAAAATTATCCTAATATCTATTCTCACAAATGCAACGGTGATCCAATTCGATGAAATAATGAAAAATGAATATATGCCTTAAAACTCATTTATTTTTTATTGTGTTTGTTTAATCAAGTATAGATTAAGTCACTTTTTCAAGCGTCAAATATCTATTCATCTCAAACTACATATGATACTTCCTCGCTCTAGCAATTAGTGTTATCCTAACCATCAATTTGTTAAAAGATTCATCTCATATGAAAAAAATGAGGTTGATTAAAAAAAGATTCCTTAAAATATTTCATGATGATTAAAAATAATACTAAATCAATTAATACAATATCTCTATGTATAGAACACAATTCAAACTTAACCAACTAAATCTAACCAAATTTAACCGATTAACTAATCTCTTAAATCAGTAACTAAAGTATCTAACCAAGCTATCATATCAATTACATCCAACATGAATACAAACACGGGTCACGTAGTCCCCCATATAGGAACCCACCATCATCATACCACTCTCTCCGTTGTACCCTCAGACATTCATTAAATTAAAATACCAGCTTTAATCTTGGCCACAAACAGATTCTATGTAATAATTTCTTGGTCCCATCCATTAACCCAAAATGACAAAAAGGAAAATTCAATCAACGTTGGGGTCCAATATATTTACCGAAACCCAAACTCCATCCTCTACTTTGAAATAACAGTTGTTTGTTTCTTTTAACACTACAAAACTTTACTAGTAAAGATCTTCTGTAGTTGTTCGCGGATTTAGACTCATTTCAGAGCATTTCAAAGTCTATTTTCCATATCATTATTAAGAGTTCATAAGGTATCAATGATAGGATAGAAGAGAGTATAAAGAAAACATGGTATTACCTTTTTAAAATCAAGGAAACTGGCAAGGGAGCACAAACAAAGTCATCCGTTGACTGAACCAAAACTTGATAAAACTAGAATACTCACTGACTCTAGACCTAGTCTCTTTGTAAACTAATAATTTTACACAATAAATAAAAAATGTAAAAAAAAAAGAGTAATGCCAGGTCAAAAAGCATTGATCAGAAAGAAAAATAAAATTCTATTATTGACTTTTACAAGTCCTGCTCCTGATACATCCTTTCCTGCAGACTACGTTGATGCAGTGTTTCCACCGCAACCTTCACATTGAAGGCTAGAAAACTGTCTGACCAATCCAAATAAGTAATATGCACACGAAATCTTCAAGCAGCTGAAGCAGCCAATCATACTAAAGTATAAATCACTCTTGTGTTATCAGAACTGGAATGCCCACATCTTGACAAGACAAAACAACGTCAAAATGCCATAAAACTGGAAGTCGAAACACCAAAGCAATGGAATTGAAAATAATATCAATTTGATGCAGTGATTTTGGAATAAATGAAGCATGTCATCCATTTAAGCTTTTGTTCTGTGGTAATTAGCAGGAATGTCTACATTGTGGTCAATACTTTTATTGACAAGAGACTGTTGTAGGCATCTACATTCTGGTAAAGGGTAAGTGTAGACAGAAGTTTTTCTGTTGATTTTTCTAACTCTAGGGACCATGATTCCCTTGCGGTCACTTTCACTGAGCATGTCATCCATCTGGTCCTTGAAAACACTCCAACTGCAAAATCAATGCACAAATACTTTATTTCCTCTATATTTCAAAGATTGCATATCCTAAGCTTCCATATTGAATCCATACATGTGACATTGATAACTATACATAAATGTCACACGCAGACAAGGATGGGAAACAACTGCATTAACAAACTCGTTGGCAGTTTAATTCAAGCCAGACATAAAATTAGTGATAGCGTTTGGGACTTGAAACAGATCAGGACAGCCTTTTCTGTTCGGTTCTGATAGACAACAATCTCTTATTCGGAGAGGTGAAGAGGAATAACGCTCAAGTTAGTATTGAAATATTATTAAATAATATTAGTATCGATGAATATATTATCCCGATTGTATTTATGGGAATCTTTTCGAGTTTCCTTACTTAGTTCATCCTATTCGCTAATCCTTAGGATTAATTAGGTCAGCCTGAAGCATCACAGACTAGTGAGCAACTTGTTTGTATATATATATAGAGAGATAAAACAGATCAAATTACACTAGTTTAATACTTGACACTATTACACCACTAAATACCTTTCAATGAATACATATTCTTCAAAATTTACTGCTGAATTAAAAGTTTATATTATCTAGATTATGTCTATTTTTATTTAAATGTAAAATCATTTGATATACCATTGAGATACACCAAGATTAACAACTAGGTAGTTAATCACAGATCGTTGAGCGTCACGGCTAACCCCCAAAAGTGGATAAGGAGTTGCGGGATGGCTACTATTTCTTGGACATATTACACGAATAACAATATATGTTTATACATTTTATGCAAAATTAAATAATGACTCGAACATTGAAATATTCATAAGAGGAATGCTGGGGACACACCATTTAACACACTCTTATTGACACCGGTTAATAACCCATTATTTGATTTCTATTTGTTTCAAGATTGAAAAAAAAAAACGTCATTCACAAATCTCAGGTTTAGAAATTCTTCCTCTCGTTGATGATGTGTTGTAATGTACATCTACAACTGATCAAATTTCATTTTCCCCTCTTAAGAAATCTGAAATTCCAAAAGACCAAACTAATCAAAAATAAAGAAAAAATCAATAAACAAAAAACATTAGCAGTAAGAAATTCCAAGAACGATATGAAAGAAGGATTTCCTCGGTCTCTCGGTCTCTCTCTCTCTCAAACCATTGAAAATCACCACCGAACAACATCCTAACTCTCACACTCATCCACCAACCATTGCGCACAGCCAGTCACGACTCGCAATTCCACTGTCCTGTCGTTCTGGTAAGCAAGCCACCACCTCACCTTACCATCACATACCACAAATTTCTTGTACGCTTCTGATCTGATTTATCCCATATATAACAAACCCTTAGATGATCTTCTTTTTTTCAAATCCCTTAGATCTGACACCCACAACAAATTAGAACTCATTGAGCTATCTAATAAGTCTACCAAAGATTAACAACAACACCCAAAATTCCACTTTTTTTAAATGTTGATTTTTTTCTTAGAAATATTCTCAAAATATAGTTCAAACGATTATTAAAAGAATGGGGTTTTTCATTGCAAGAGATTTTAGAATCACATTCAATGTGAGATTCAAGAACTTTTGGATTACTTGTAGAAAAAGCACAATTGAAAATTATTGAATGAGAAGAGAATATTGAGAGACATGTTGAATAACCCATATATTTCAACTACACAGCGAAGGTTCCTTATATAGACTATGAGTAATAAATACACATAATGATAGGAGTACTTACAGATATTCTATTCATTTAAATAATAATATTTTATTTTTAACACTCTCCCTCAAACTATTGCTTATAAATCAAATGCATCAAGTTTGCAACATGTATATAATTTTACGACCTCCCAATGACTTTGTAAAAACATATGCGAACTGATCATTATAATTGACAAAGCTAGTGATGATGTCACTCGATTTGAACTTTCTCTAACAAAATGGCAGTCTATTTCAATATGTTTGGTCTTCTCATGAAAAACAGGATTTGAGGCAATGTGCAATGCAGTTTGATTATCACATATTAGTGTCATCGGATTGGCCTCTTCAAATTGAAGTTCTTTTATTAATTGTTTCAACCAGATGATCTCACATGTTACTTGTGTCATGGCCATGTATTCAGCCTCAGCGCTGGATATAGCAACAACATTTTGTTTTTTACTCTTCCAAAATATTAAATTTTCATCGACAAGAACACAATACCTAGAAGTGGATCGTCTATCAATGGGTGAGCCTACCCAATCAGCATCTGAGTAACCAACTATCTGAGTATGTCCTCTATCTTCATAAATAAGACCTTTTTTAGGTGCACTTTTCATGTATTTAAAAATCCAGATTAGAGCATCCATATGTTCTTGGCAAGGAGGATTTATGAACTGGCTTACCACACTGACAGCAAAAGAAATGTCAGGACAGGTGACTGTGAGATAGTTTAATTTTCCAACCAATCTCCTATATCTTCCTGAATCTGATAGAGGCTCTCCTTGATTAGGTAGGTGTTTGACATTTGGATCCATAGGAGTATCAACTGGCTTGGCATTTAATAGACCTAGTTTCTTCAAGAATATCCATAGCATATTTTCTTTGTGAAACTACACGGTCATCCTTAGATTGAACTACCACAATACCCAAAAAATAACGGAATTTGCCTTTAGTCCGAAACTAATATGAAAGATGTTTTAATTGGAGTATTCCTTGTTGATCACTACCAATTATGACAGTGTCGTCCACATAAACAATAAGATAGATGCACCATTGGGCTGAGTGACGATAAAATACAGAGTGATCGACTTCACAACGAATTATACCAAACTCTTGTGCTACCGCACTGAATCTGCCAAACCAAGCTCTAGAAGACTTATAAGACCATAAAGGGACCTGTGTAGCCAACAAACTATGGTGGAAGACTCCTCGTGAACAACAAACCCTAGTGGTCCCTTGGGATTTTTAAGATCACCGTGCAAAAAGGCATTTAAAATGTCAAGTTTATGGAGAGACCAATGTTGACTTGTTGCAATGGAGAAAAATAGTTTGACAAATGCCATTTTGGCACAAGTGAGAAGATATCGCTGTAATCCAACCCAAAAATCTGAGTATATCCCTTGGCCGCCGAGCAAACCTTAAATCGATCAATCTTACCATCAGGGTCAACCTTCACCATATAGAACCAACGACAACCTACTAAAGACTTCCCATGAGGTAAAGGGACCAGTTCCCAAGTAACACTATGTTGTAGAGCACACATCTCATCAAGCATTGCTTGCCTCCACTCAAAGTGGGATAATGTTTCACATAGAGATTTAGGAATAGAAATAGAAGACAAGCAAGTGTAATACAAGGGAGAAAGACGATGATAACACAAATCAATATAATGAGGTGATGGATTACGTGTTGGGTGAATATCCTTAAGAAGACCAGTGGGAAGGTCATGCTCAGGTGGCAGGACCGAATCTGGTGGTGGCATCGAAGGCGAGTCTGCAATGGGAACAAGCACAGGTGGGCGACGACGATGATATGTTTATAGTGGTCGTGAAGTTTAGGGGATAGACTCGACACGTTCGAGAGGAATAAGAGTGCACGGAATAGGGTAACTACTATAGGAGGTTCGAGATTAATGTCCTGATAGGGCTTAGTAACTACATGCGTCGGTTCAAAATATGGTACAGACTCGAAAAAGGTAACATCAGCTGATGTAACGTATCAATGTAGTGTAGGAGAAAAACGATGGTAGCCTTTTGGGACCGATTAAATCCAAGAAAGACACACTTAAGTGATCGAGCAAACAGTTTGTCGTGACCAAGAGATAGATTATGAACAAAACACGTGGAGCAAAAGACACAAAGAGGTAGTGGGTGAAGAAGGGTATAGGGAAAAAGTACCGAATGAGGGATATTCCCATCAAGGATGGAAGACAGCATACGATTGATAAGGTAGCATGTCGTTAAGACTACATCCCCTAAAAACGGAACGGAACATTACCATAGAGAAGTAAGGTTCGGGTGGTTTCAATAAGATGCCGATTTCGACGTTTGACCACCCCATTTTGTTGAGGTGTATGAGGACATGACATTTGGTGAAGAATACGATGATATGTTTGAAGTTTGGTAAGACTTGAGTGTCCTAGCTAAGCATGGATAAAATGAGGGGAAACTGTGGCAGAGCACGACTTGGATGATAGAGAAAAGTAATAGAGGAATTTAGACTCACGTCCAACACCAATCGTCCGTCCCAAACTTTGATCCTGCAAGGTAACATTATCATTAGTAAAAGTAATAATACAGTTATGGGACTGAGTTAATCGACTAACTGAAAGTAAATTAAAAAGATTGAAATACATAGAGAACAAATGCAACTAGAATGGAAGGGAGAAATTAAAAAGATACAGTCATAACATTTGGACAATGCCAACCCCTTGAGACCGAGTCTAAGAATCATTGACAGAAGTTGTAGTAGGTAAAAAACCAAATGTGGAGAGGAAGAAAAGAGACTTTTATTACTAGTGACATGATCAGACACACCAGAATCAAGAACGCAAGGGACGAGAGAAGATCAGTTAGAGAGGTAAACAGATGAATTACCAGTGTGTGGAACCAAAAATAGTAGAACCAGAGTTCAGATGACTCTAAACCCACCAGAAGAAATCTTCATAACTTGTTGGGATCCCTGTGGAGAAGATGTAATCTGAATAGTGGCAGAAGGATCAAGTTGAGTTACATTTATCGAAGGCAAAAGCTTATCATGCAACTTTCAACAACGATCAATAGCGTGTCCAAGTCAATTACAATGCTCACATTTGGGACGAGGCTTAGAATTGGATGGTCCTCCACGAAAGCAACTTTGATTGTCTCAGAGATGCAAGGGCAACAGTTTCATCCGGATTTGAAGTAATAGAAGACTTAGTTGGATGTTTTGTTGGTACTCAAAGAAGGATTGTTGTGGTAGTAGACATATCCAGAACAGTAACAAACCTCAATTTGATCACGAGTTGTAGAGTACTCTTGGGGCAAGCCATAAAATGCAAGAAGCATAAAGAAGGTGTTGCATTGATCCAGCTCCTTCTTTAGTTCAACTAAATTACTTGCAGCAAAAGAGAGAATCTCATCAAAATCATGAAGTGCACTATTACTTGTAGAAATAGAACCATTTATCGTTTTCGAAGTAATGATATTCATCAAGCGGTAACAAACTCCATAGAGACGTTGAGTGTCATTAGTGTAGAGTACCTTTATCTGACTAAAAATTCACGCGTGCATTTATTTGAATTTATTTGAATTCACGCGTACCTTTATCTGACTAAAAATTCACGCGTGAATTTATAGAGACGTTGAGCATTTATTTGCTTCCATTTTGAATTTTCAGCCACCTTTTCAGGATTTTTAGTGAGATGGTTATCGTAACCTTGACCAAGCATCTATAGTTTGATGTCGGCAAACCAACTGTCAGGAGAGGTGATGTAGTTGGGAAAAATGCTCTTTTTTCAGTAGCAGATAGAGACGTCATGGTCAATAAAGAGCGCCTGAAAATGCGCCGAATCGCCGAATCGGGGAAAAGCTAACAAAGTATGATCATAAAAATTTCTCATAATCAAATATCATAAGGTGAACTCAAACATGCAAGTCATCTACTCCTTAACAAATAAGAATTCATTTCTCTTCTCTATTAAAGAAATCATTTCTTCATAGTTATATTATAACTAGTACATGTATCATGAATTATATTTGTTAATTCAAATTTCATATTTAAATATGTTTTATGCTAAATTTAAATAAGTATCACAATAAAAAATAAACAATGAATAAAATCATTAAGATTTTCTATTAGTTTGTTCCACAAATATTTGTTAACTTACAATAATTCAAAATAGGTCCAAATCATTTTCAGTATCAAGGCAAGCAAGAAACAATTACTTTCATACTATCATGCACATATACTATGAGAACATTCATTCTAAATAAAAATAAAACTTCTTGCATGAACCAGTTCAAACCCCACTTGATATTTATGAAAGTTAGTTACACTACTTTTATAATAAACTAGTATACAAGCATGCATCATAAGTCAAACACATGAATGCTAATAAAATCACATACTTGTTAGTATCAAAATATGAACTCGTTGTAGCATTACAATTATGAGTATTTCATAAATTCATAGAAATTTAGAATCATATAAACTTTATGATCTACAACCATGGTAATTAACATCTACGAAAATTTTGTTTCCAAAATTAAAAGGTTCAATATAATTTTTACAACATATTGTCATTCCAATTTTTGTGTTCTTTTTGTCAACAATATCAAAATATAAGATTTGAAACCAAAATATCAGTCAATTTTCAGACTCATACAATGCCACTAATCAAAATCAAGACATTAACTGATTTTCAAAATCCCAACAAACAAAATTCATGCATATATAAACCACAATAAAATTATCATAAATTACATATGCTAGCAAGTCAGCAACAGGGCATGCAATCCAGACTAATATATAATCTTTAACTTAATATATGAATATCAAATATCGATATAAATTAATTATGTACCTTTCACCATAATCATAAATTTTTTATTGTTCAGCTTCTTTAAAGAAGTAGTCACAGTTCAAAAATAAATTAAATAAAGGTTGCACAAATAAATTCCAAAGTGTGTGCATCACACTAAGTTTTAGGTTCGATTCGCCCCCACTAATTTATGTATATTGAATGCAAACAAATTAACCGACGAATCCCTTTCAGGATACTTTAGAATTTTAGAATCCTTAAAGTGAATTGTACATTCATATCAAATCTATCAATCAATGATAGTTTACAGAATAAAATTCTTTCATTTACTCTAGTGTACTAGACAAAAGTAGAAATGACTCATAAATATGTTTGACAGAAGTTTAACTCATGTAACATGAAATTTTTATTTTGCTTTATGCTCTAAAGTGTCTCTATTTATAGAGAAATTCATAGATTGGTGAAGTAAAACAACTCTTGAAAAAGTTGGTAACTTAACAAATGCATTGGTTTGATGTCTAACAGATACATTAAAGTTATTCAAAAGGAAAATTAGAGAAAATGGGAGTTAGTTATAAAATTTAGTGTTGAGAGAAGAAAGTTATCATTCTGCATATTTTCTATTAGAACGTGTAACATCAAACATAGAGAGAATCATCTCTTCTATGGGTAGTATTTGCTCTGGGATTAATGTGGTTTATCTTCTATAATATTTCAGTTTCAATCAATAATACTGCTATTTCTTTTCTTTCTTTATTTGGTTTCCTAATAAATGGTCCGACCTGCCGGATTATCGAAACAAGCCAATCTTCAGATTTAACCTCCACCCCTCGATCAACACCAAATTATTGTAAACCAATCTCCACCATTTTCTAGTAGCATAATCCTCCATCAAATTGCACCGATACACTACTTGCCACAACAACTAGATCAATCAAGCAGACAAGCCTTCTGTCATTAGACCCACATCAAATTTGTAAAGCTATATTTCATGGTGAGAGTGGAATTGAGCAGCAGGTTCAATTGTGTGGAATTGGCCCATCTAACTTCCAACAATGGGATCGTGGGGGCAAGGACTTGATTTTCAACTGTTACTGCACAATGAGTGTTCTTGGACAATTAGATGAGTCAATTGCTTTGCTGAAACTGTTCTTGCCGACTCCCTTGATTAAGCGCAAGCTGTTCATGTCACGGCTATGCCACCAGCTAGGATTTATAAGGTGTACTCAAAAGTCAGATTCTTTACCTCAGCCTTAAGGACAAGGCAGTTTTTAAGGGGGTGGTGTTGATAGGTATCTTATATGTACTTGTAGTTGAAGGTCCAATTGTCCAAGGCCCATTTAAAGTTACCAAAAGGAAAATTAGAGAAAAGATAGTTATAAAAGTTAGTGTTGAGAGAGGAAAGTTATCATTCTGCATATTTTCTATTAGAACCTTTAAGGGCATAGAGAGAATCATCTCTTCTATGAGGAGCATTTGCTTTGGGATGGTTAATCTTCTGTAATATTTCAGTTTCAATCAATAATACTGCTATTTTGTTTCTTTCTTTATTCGGGTTCCTATTAGAGAGAAAGAGTGAGTGAGAGAGAGAGCATACCTGATACTCGTGTTCTCGAAAAGAACAACAAGTTTGCGTTTATCAGGAATAATTGTCTTTGCATGCCCACCATAGAGGAATCTTCTATGGCCCATTAGAAAATGAGGAAAGTTACCACCCTGAGTTGTAACAAAAACCTCACTAAACAAGCATACCGTGTAGTCCAGTGCTGCCAATTGCGAGGAATAGCCCTAAAAAACCGTTAAACTATGCATAAGAGTATATTGGAAAATCCCAAAAAAATATTAAGGCATACAATTAAAGAAAGAATTAAAATTTTATTTATTGAATTGAATTATGTTGGCTATACATAAAATATATATATATATATATACTAGATTACTAAACAACCAAATCCTATTACAACTCATATATAACTAAATCCCTACTAGTACTCCTATTCAACTGAATCCCTATACTTGAGGGATATTAAACAGAAATAGATTTTGACACTCCCCCTCAAACTTGGTGAATAGGTGTTCTCCATTCCTATGAATACAATTCTTTCAAAGTTGCTACTGATTAGCCCTTTAGTTAGAAGATCTGCAAGATTGCCATGGGAAGAGTTATATGGACACAATGAAGGTTGCTAAGAAATAGAAACCGCAACGAAGCCGGCAAAAAGGGCCACAACGAAGGTGGCTAAGAAATAGAAACCGCAATGAAGGCGGAAAAAGGACCACAATGAAGGTGGCTAAGAAATAGAAACCGCATTGAAGGCGGAACCGCAATGAAGGCGGCAAAAGGGCCACAATGAAGGTGGCTAAGATTTCAAGAAAATAGAAACCACAATGAAGGTGGCAAAAAGAAATCTTAAGTTGCTGCAATGAAGGCAGCAAAAAGAAATATTAAGTTGCTGCAATGAAGGCAGCAAAAAGAAATCTTAAGTTGCTGCAATGAAGGCAGGAAAAAGGGCCACAATTAAGGTTGCTAAGGTTTTAGGAAAATGGATACCGCAAAGAAGGCAAAACTGCAACGAAGGCAGCAAAAAGGGACACAATGAAGGTGGCTAAGATTTAAGGAAGCAAGGGCCACAATGACCGCCATAAAGGCGGCTAGGGTTTATGCAGAAGCAAGGCTCTCAAAGAACGAGAGCTCTGATACCATCTCAGGAATTATAGTAAAATTATATTTATTGGATTGAATTATGTTGGCAATACATCAGATAGATATATATATATATATATATACTTCATTACTAAACAATCAAATCCTATTAGTACTCATATATAACTAAATCCCTATTAGTATTCATAAATCCCTAAATCCCTATTAGTACTCATATATAACTAAATCTCAATTAGTACTCGTATATAACTACATCCCTACTAGTACTCTTATTCAACGGAATCTCTATACTTGAGGGATATTAAACAGAAACAGATTTTGACATTAAGGCATACAGTTAAAGAAAGAATAACTAAACCTACAAATGAGAAATTTTATATTTTAACTTCAAAAAAAAGAGCAGTAAAGACGTACTTACAACTAAGCATCAAGCCAATAGAAAAACTGTGAGAATAAGGAATGAAGAGAGACCCACAATATAAAGCCAAATACATCCTTTTTATTTTAGAATTGAAAGCTAATTACATTCTTCATTATTATAAATTCTGAATATTACAATATTCATGTTTCCTATCTAGTAATGCAATCTTGGTGTTGGCGTATAAACTATAAAATCTACAAAAAGAAAAGTGTACCAATTGAAGTTGAAACTGTTGATCCTCTATTCAGATGGATGAACTTTAGTTCCTAGGTTCAATTCCCAACCAAATATAAGAGTTTTAATGAAGGGTTGTTATAACTCCGTTCTTTTTAACTGTCAGCTTTTCAATTAAAAAAAATATCCCTACTCTCTGTTGTTTTCAAATTTCAAATTTACACTAACAACTCTTTTGTCAATTATACCCTTACATTAAAAAATTATTTTATACTTATATTAATGAAAATGATACAGTAAATGAACCAATAAAAAGTGAGAGTATATTTGAAATCTGCATATAATCAAAGTTATTACTTGGTTTGTGCAAAACGACTTTAAAAAACGAGTATATATAGGAACAGAGGGAGCAGATGATACATCCATATATCTGATGCCAATTATTGTTTTAACTGACTTCCTATAAATTTTCATTTAGTCCCTACAAGAACAAAATAAAATAAAAATAAAAAAATCTATTAATGTTACGAATTAGAATACATTGATGCTGCAGTGGAGCTACAGATTAGAAACTTCAACTAAACTACCTAGTTAACACGCTTCCAAATATGGGCTGCTAAGAGAAAGAAACTAAAATAAAACATAAACTGAAGAGCTTTATAGCCATCTAGTTTCATAGAATGAAACATGAAATCTATTTTTTGCATCCTGTAAAGATATTTACCATAAAAGGAGCAAGCTCATCAGGTGTTGCAAGAGACTCCTTAGTATACAGATTGGGAAACATCTTTAGTAAAGGAGCCAAATATTTTTCTGCATGATATATTTTTCCAGAAGCTAAATATATTGAAGTATTGTTATTGATTCCCATGCCACGTAGCATCATCCCAACCTGCATAATTATGGAAAACAACAGGCAACAAATATCAGTTTCTTCCATAATGTTAGTCAGCTTTATCACAATTTAAACTATCATATATTAATTTGATGTTCATCTCATTATGCTGCTCTTGTACAAAAGTTAATTATACAAAAAATGCACAAATGGTCAGGCCATGAAACTGGCATTAGCTCAGTAAGAAATCAAAAACTTAAGGACATGAGACTGACAAGATTTTGAATTAAGAAAAACAAAAGAATTCAAAATCTGAGAAGTACTGGCAAGCAAATAAATACCTCTAGGGGTGTTAGTGGGCATTTTCCATTGACTCGATAGAGGTCAGGTACAATGATACGATCTTTTCTCTTGAACTTTCCTCTCCACCCCTTTTCACGAGCTGAATCCATTACCAACTTCTCTGCCCTTCCTCCATCATATACACAACAGGAAAATGCCACCATGTCCTGGATGTTAAAATATTTAATCAATCATTACATAACACTGATTCAAGCCTGTATATTTTTGACAGCTAGAGATGCATATACAAAAACCTAGTTCTGAAGATGATAGAATGAGTATCAGTACCTCTTCAAAGCGAAGATGCACAGCAATATATTTTCCATCTGTCCTTGAGCTCTTCTCAATCATTCGGTAAACCAGATTCTCAGCAAGTGCTGATATTGAAGAAGAAAACTTCAATGCTTTATAATTAGTAAGACATCTTAGAAATTGTATATGTGGAGGGACACTCATTGCCAAACGATTAGCAAATGGAGCTATTCGAATAACCCTGCATAATTTTGCCAAAATCAAGTTGCGTCGACTACCTAATATGGATTCACAGTACATGTTCACCCCGAACCAAAATTGAGAATAAGAAATGTAAGCAAAATGGTCCAATACCTACCCTTCTGTTTGTAAAATAGGATAAACAACTCCCAGGTAATAACTGGCAGGAGCCCAAGCTTGAACTCTGATGGTAGTTATACTACTCATATTGTAATTATGCCTCTCCATTATTGCCTCAGGAAGTTCTTTAACTACCTTCACATAACCATCCAGTGTGGATATAAAATGATCTTCATCATATATATCCCCAAATTCACTGTCCAAAAGAACATTATTTTAAATAGATAATAGTAAATGCAGAAATGAGATTAGGGATAAAAGTGAGTATATTAAGCCTCATAATGTTCTTTACATAACATATTTAAGTATGAATTATTTGTATTGGCGGTTCTACACATCAAACAAGGTATGATTTCCATAACTTTTAGTTAGAGACAAATTTTAATTAAGTAATTCTTAATCAACCGCATAGCAAAGGTAAGACAAACAATGAAGTTAATACTGTTAATTAATGTGATTCAACGGTATGTTGCGGAAGAATCCTGCCTGTGGTCGTAGGTTGTATAGAATGTGTAATTAATGCACTATTTATAGCATAAAACGAATTGTTGATGATGCACCGTTTTTGGAAAAAAGATTAAATTAAAAAACTTGTAGAAATGTGTTTAAAGTAAGTATTTTATGTTCAGCTAAAGCAGTTATCAGAGTTACATGGTAGGAAAGTCTCTTCAAACCTATGGAATGAAGTTCTATTTTAAAAATGACAACCTAACAAAATAATCCCTCTCTTAAATTGAAAAACTTCTAAGTCTATTCGCTGTCAATTTTTTCCGGATGAGTTGTCATTGTTCAACTAGAGAGATAGAGAGAAATCAGCCTCAAATAGAGGTAACAGTGAGTAGCTTGTTATAGATTTAAAAATATTGTAAATGGCCATTTAATGGAAGGAAGACAAAGTTTCACTTCCAAAATCAGAAAGCACATTTTTCATTTGTATATACAAAAATACAAAGCAAGAACACGGACCTACAAAATTAAGCAACAAATAAACTCTTTTTCCACCAACCACATGTTACTGAGTTGTTAAATGTGGTAATATTTTGAAAATAACATGCCAAAAAACGAAACTTAACTAGCAACATTTAAGTTGAAAAATTTCTCAAGCACAATTATTAAGACCTGTCTTTTAAGATTAAAAGCCAAAGTAATAGATTAGTAAATTGGTCACCTTGGATCTTTCCAAACATTGTGAAATTCAAAATGAGGTATAACTAGTATTGCATTCACCAGTCCAGCAACAGCTACAGCATTGCATATCTACAGAACCACAATTTCAAAAGGCATAATGGTGAAAAAATAATTCATCTCTCGAAAAAAAAACTGTTTAAAGATGGATAAAGGAAAAAACTGTCATACGGCAGAGCGTTGCTGGTTAAGACCACCATTGGCCTCGACAATCAAAAAACCATTCAGACCAGGGGACACTGAAATTAGAGAAAACATAGAATTAGGGAGTGTTTTGGGAAATAACTAAATTAGCAGGCAGTCATATAAGGTTACGATCAAAAGGAGGAAATTGGGAAAACACTGCATAAAGTCTATATAAACTCTTTTTCTACCAAATAAAGTCTATATATACTGTTTCAACAACAGAGATTATAAAAATAAGCTTAAAACAACTAGTGATTCATAAGCTATTTTTACTACACACTTATTATAACACTCCTTTATTGTCTTAAATAAAGTCCACTATATTACTATGCCAAATTTCACATTAGTAGCAATATGATGTCAATCTCAAACAGGTAGATATGTCAAAATAAAAACATTGAAAAATTATTATATAGCGCTTTAGTTTATCTACCAAAATGTTCACGATGCAAAGCAGTCAAATTCGGACAAGGCTTTTGCTCTCTCAACTTCCTTTTGTATTTCCACACTGAAGACAACTGCAAAATAAATAAATAAAAATCAGCTCTGTTTGTGGACAAGAATGATTTCAATATTCATTGCACATCTATAAGTAGTTAATAATAATAACAACAGCAACAAAACAACAAAAATTTCACATGGCACCAAAGACAAAAGCGAAATTCTTCACTCCACATACTCTGAACAATGAGGCTTTTTCCACCAAACAAGAAAAAAAAACTCGTTTTGAAACACGAATTTCAGCTCCATAATAATTCAATACCTAACTTTACTTTTCAATTGGAACATTCAAATCCATGTATATAATGTTTTATTTTTTCTTCCTTTGAGCACGTGATAATTATTCATTACGCTTATTTTGCTCACCTCAATAAAAGAGGAATTATCAGAATCGATATCATGCCAAAGCTTGTGGAAAACCTCGTGACTCCGGTAACGAGAACCGGGAAGAGGAGCGTGACCAATGAGAGCTGAGAATTTGAAAGGAAACGGTCCCACACACATCAGAAGACCGGAGATGTAAACCACCGGCAGCAGAAAGAAGTACCGGAGACTCCGCCGTGCCACAATACCTGCCGACAGTGCCTTCGCCGGCCTTAATCTCCTCCGCAAACGCAAAACACCGGAGTGACGAGGCGGAGATGGCGGGGGACTCGGAGAGCTGCTGCTTCCACCTCCGCCATTCTCGGTCGCGTAACCGTTTCCGTTGTGTGTCTTTGATTTCATGGCAAGGCTAACCTATGTGTGTAAAAATGTAGTCACAAAAAAAGAAAGAGAGAGAGAGAGAGATTTATGAGCACACAAAAGAATGTGTGAGTTGGTGTTAGTGAAATTTGAAAACGATTTGTTAGTATTGTAGTGTAGTTTGTGAATTGTGAGGGTTTTGTTGTGTGCTTTGTTTGTTTGGAAAGAGACGGAAGAGAGAAAAGGTCAAGTTATTGTACTGAGTAGATTTGGCTTCTCTTGGTTGTGAAGAAGATGTGAGGGACAATTGGGGAAATGGAAGAAAATGAACGGTACTCACTGGTAGTGTGATATTTCTAATATTGCAGCTACTTGTGTTTCTGTTTGGCCATTGTCGGGGAAATAGAATCTAATAAGTTTATGTTGGAGAAATTAGTACTAGTAAGAGTGAAAGATGAAAATTGCACTGTTATTTCTTCCTTCCTTTATTTTGTTGCAACGAGAAGAATAATAAATAAATAAATAAATAAATAAATAAAACGGAAGTTACGGACACTCTCATGTGCAAATTATTTCACGGTGCATTTATACTCTTTTTTCTGACACAACGTGGTGGAACCGAGAGGTAAATGAAAATGCGCAATCATCAATTTATAAACCAATTATTTATTAGTTCAAGGATTGAGATTTTAACACTTTTTCTTTTTCGTATTATTTAAAAAATTCATTTTTTACCATTCTGAAATATTAAATGTCCAAAACCTCTTAAGATTTATTTATATATTTGTTTTTATAATAAGTGCACACTTGTTATTATTTTCCTTATAAAAAAGTGTTAAAAGAATATTTTTTTTCAATTAATTATAATACTCACTATCTTATCGAGTGAAATTCTTATAGATTGTATTAATGTATGTTAAATTTATTTTTTGAGTATAGGACTCACATTAATTTTATTCAATATAAAAGTGAGTGTTATATTTAATGTTATAAATAGAGTCTTTTTAGCAAGTTGAGAAGTGTTCAAGTTTAACAATTTAAATCTACGTTTCTATCAATATTTGTGGACCTTTTGTGGTAATGAGATTTTCGAGAAGTGTTGTACATGGTTAGAAATTAGATAATTTTCAACTACTCTTAACAATACAAAAATTGCCTGAATCCCAAAAGATGACAAGAAGTCTATGAAAGATTAGCATCCTATTACTCTCTACAATTTACATTACAAAAATTTAGCAAAGGTTTTGGCAAATTGACTGAAAAAAGTTATCCACAAATTTGATAATCAATCAACTTTTGTGTCTGATAGATCCATCCTTGAAAATTAAGCAATGGCGGCAATAGAGAATGTGTACTACAAGAAGACAAAATACATAGGGTAATATTAGAGAGGTAGCTCTGAAGCTCGACATTAATTAGTAAAGCTTATGATTGCATTGATTGGGAGTACCTTTGAGTAGTTCATGTATATTGTTTATTTTGATTAACTATCTTCATGTTGTTTGTTTGTTTTGATTTGAAATTTTGATTTTTAGGTATTATAGTTTGTGTCTACTTGCAATATAGAAAATAGTAGTGGTAGTGTTGAAATACTTGATAATGGAGATAATAAGCTAAGGAACCTAAAAGAGTACCTTGTGACCTCAAACTCAACTTAATGTAATTTCTATTGATGACACTAATCAAGAAGTGTCTTCTAAACTACAAACCAAAAAAGTAAGACACTAACATCTGCAGTTTGGAAATATCTTGTAAAAGTTGGTGTTATAGATAGAAAAGAAAGATCTAGATGTAAAGGGTGTGGAAAATTATTGAGTTGTTTTTAGCAAATGGAAATTTTTTCATTTAAGAAAGTCATATTGATGATTGTAAAATGATCCATAAGTATCATGATGTGAGTGATATGTTTATTGGTGTTGAAGGGAAAATCCTAAGGTTAATCGTGAAATCTTAGCTAAGTGGAAGTTCTTTATAAAATACTAGAAATTTTTGAATGATGATTGTTCTTTTGTTTCAAGAAATACTTCTTCTAAAGATGTTTTGAAAATTTATGAGGATGAAAAACAAAAACTAAAATCACAATTTACTCAAATTCATGGGAGAGTTTTCTTGACTTTTGATTCTTGGATTGCATGCACCAATGAAGGTTTTAATTCTATAATGGCTCATTATGTAGATGCAAACTGGAAGTTGCAAAATAAGATTCTAACATTTGCTCACATGGAAACCTCATATACATGGCGAGAATTAACATTAAAGGTGCTTGAAATGTTGAATGATTGGAGAATAGAAAAAAAATGTAATCGCTTTGGATAATGCTATTGCAAATGATAGTACGCAAAATATTTGAAAGAACACTTAAAATTGTAAATTCTTTCATATAAGATGTTGTGCTCATATCTTAAACCTCATTGTGCAAGATGGATTGAATACAGTTAGTGATGCATTGCATAAAATTAGACAAAGTATGACTTATGTAAGGGTAACAGAAAGTAAAAAAGCTACAATTTTTTGAATGTGTTAATAATGTACGTCAGAATGTGTAAAGAATGTATGTCATAATGTGTTAAGAACAATCACTCGACATGTACACTAATCACTAAAACCTAGACATCATCACCTAGACATGAGAACAATCATGCTACAATTTGTGTGTTGTTTGGATAATGTGCTGTTTTGAATTCACCTAGACATGATCACTTTTAGATTGTCCAAAGAGTGAAAGGTAATAATTGACTACAGAGGAAGTGTGAGACTCTTAACTCTCCTAATAATTAACTAATCATATGTATTACAAAGCTTTTCGAAAGTAGTTTTTTTCCTCAAAAGTTTCCTTAATTATAAGTTTTGAGGAAAGAAATTGATACAAAGCTTTTATGTGCTTGTATTTTGTGTGAAATGTATAAGAGTTAAATGACAATTAAGTTAGAAAGTGATTCCATTCAAATAATTTTTGTGACCTCAAAGTTGATTGATTAGAAAAGAGTTCTCTTTCGGTTTTCAATTTTGTTATTATAAATTTTACAAATTTTATATTAATTCATTTTACTTTAAATTATTTTACTACCTTTGTCTTGAATAGTGACAATAATAATAATAATAATCAATAAATGTGTTAGGTGTATCATTCTATTTCTATATTGTAACCTCAAATGTATAAGTACAAACTTTTACATCTTTTTCTTAATCTTTTTCACAATATTATAGTTATTTTCAAAGTATTGCATTTAAAAATTATTCCATTTTTTCATTTTCTGTCTTCATTACGATTAAAACTAGTTCTTGCGATAAATGATTTTGAAATAAATACCTTTTTCTCTTCTGACAACAATATCAACCTCACATGTTTTGAGGAGTAAAGCATACCTTATTTTAATCTCTCAATTATCATCAAACATGTAATCCTCATTGCATTCAATAAATTATCTAGTCTTCCGATTTTATCAATGGAATAGTGACATGTATATTATTTTTCCACTATTCTTGGGCAACTCTTAGAATGAATTAAGATTATACCCTTTTAAGATGTGAGTTTGTCTACTTTTACCCTTCCTAAATATATGGTTCATTAAGGATAAGCTAGGAAGGGTTTGTGGGAAGTTTACTAGAAAAATTTGTATTTGGTGCAAATGAGAATCGGAGTTTTGAATATAATGGATATGTTAAAATGAGTGTGAGAGCTAAATAAGCTTTTGCGTGCATTTTTATTTTGAATAAGTCATGTGATTTATCTATGAATTAATTTTTTCAACTATGATTTGAAACTTAACTTTTTCTCTTTCGACTAAAAGTTTAACTTAATAAAAAAATGGTAAATAAGATTTTCTAACTCTACTAACTTTTGAATTGGTGTAGTGTTTCATTTTATCTTTTCATTAATTATTTTAATCATTTTAATAAATTATTGGTTTATTTGAAATCATTGTATTTAATGTTGTATTTCTTGAATTTAACATGATGATTGGCGATTTCATGACAACTTACTAATTATATGTGGAATTTAATAATCAAACCTCTATATTTTAATTTTTCCACTTGTAATCATGTTAATCTTAAAATTCTTTGATAAGTTAAAATTAATACTACAAGAAAAACAAGAATTTGTGAGGGTCAAATGCCTTCACAAAAGAAGAAAAACAGCCACAATAGGCAAATTTATGGTTGCCTTGCCACAAATAAGTCAGTCACAAAGGTTTAAGCTCTCACAAAATTATGACGGAAAAGTCCACCACAAATTTCTTAGGACTTAGGCAACCACAAAAGACTAAAAAATTTAAAAAAGTAAGCGTTTGCGAAGGTCAAGGCTGCCACAAAAGTGTGACTTTATTATAAATTTTTGTTGTTGTAAAATTTGAAATTAATATTAAAAAATGATATTATATATAAATAATTAATATTAATATAATTTAAAAATAAAAAATTTAAAATTAAATGTAAAATAAGTATGATATGTTAATAAATTATATATATTAAACAAAATATATTATATAAAATTATATTGCATTTATAATAAATATTATATATTAATAAATTATACAAAATTATAAATACCAAACAAAATAAAACATCCCAAAAATAAATTATGTCATACAAATCAAAAATTAAACATACCATACTTAAATAATAATGTATAATAAATAATTCATACAAACCAAAAATAAAAATAGCAAATATTATTCAAATACATCAATTATCATAGAATTCATCTTATCATTAGCTCCACTCTTACCATCATTATTTGATGGAATATTGTGTGACGATAAATGTCCCTCAAAAGTAATATTAATTGGTGTTGAGACAACATGGTTTGAAATTGCAATTCATCTTCAAATACACCACCACTTGTTGCTGAAACATTGGTTGTTGTTGTTGCTGGAAGTCGGAGTTTGGAGGATCCTGTTGTTGCTCCTGGAAATTTGGAGGCAGTTGCTGTTGTTGGGAGTATTGAGAGTATTGTTGTTGTTGCTGGAACATTGGTTGTTGCTGCAAGTATTGATGCCTTGATTGTTGTTGTTGGTGAGACGAGAACAGCTGATGAAACGTAGGGGGAAATGAAAATTATTGTTGTTGAAACTATTGAAACTGTTGAAGCTGCTCTTGAAACTTGTGTCAATTCTTTATTTACTTTATCAATTGTTGCACGTATCAGCTGTTGTGTCTTTTCTTCTTGCTCACTTATTCATTGTTCCTTTAATTGGTCAACATTATTTGTCGACAGACGATGAGATCGATCCATACTAACTTAAGAAAAAGACGTCTCAGTCTAAATATATCTTGTTGAATCTTTTACAAATGACGATAAACTACTGGCACCCAACACACGCCCTTTGTACTTGCCACCACTAATGTTCATAAAGCTTATTGTCTCATATTGTTTCCGCTGCATTTGACCAGCTCGTTGAGCAGAAGGCATAACAACTTGTTGATCATCCCATTCTTTCATGGCTTGTTGAAGTTTTTCCTGTATAAAATATAATAAAATAATAAAAATAAATAAGTTCAGAGATTTTATGTATCTCATTTATATTATAGGTTCATGGTGAAGTAACACCGTTGATTTACAAGAAAGGGGGTTTGAATTGTAAATACTCCTTTTTTAAAATTCCTGTTAAACTTTCAAGAAAACAACTCAAGATTGATCTTGGTTATGAAAAGTAAAACGGAGAACGTTCTTGGTTTTAATTGTAAAACAGAGAACGTTCTTTGATTAGTGTTAAACAGTAAATTCAGGTTTTCCCTTTTCTTAATCAATCAATATAGTGCAGTAAATAAAGAGAGTAGAGAAGAGAATACCACACACTGATTTATCCTGGTTCACCCAATGTGGGTTACGTCCAGTCCTCACACTGTGAGATTTTCCACTAAGTGTTTAAAACGAAGAACCTTCTTAATCTTACAACACCTAGTATAGACCAGCCTTGATCTATTTCAGCCTCTATTACTTTCCACCCAGAAAGCAATGATAACACCTATCTAATCTTGATAGGAAACAATCTAAAACAAACTATGAGGAAACTCTTATAGTTTGAGTTTTTACAAATGGATTGATTTTGATAGAATCTTTTTTGCTCAACTCTTGTTTGAGAATAGATTCTTTACAAATGATCTATAAGATGATTTCGCAGTTAGATCAAGGAAGAGCAGCAGCAACTGTTTTGGCAAATGCAGAAAAAGTTAATTCCTCTGTTTTGCAGAAATTCAATCGTTAAGTGAATGAGTATGATTGAATACTTAGTGCTCGAGTTTCTTGCATTTCTGCATGATTGAGGCCTGCTATTTATAGGCTGGAAATGCACAGGATAAGCATGAAAGAGCTGTTGGAGAGGCCATGCTTTTCCTGGATTTAAGGCAGTACTTGAATAGACATTTCAAGCTATGACATAGCCTTTTTAACTTTTGGATTTAGCATTAAATGCAGTACTGTACTTTACTGACAGCGTCGTTGATGTTTCTTCATTGATCTTGGATGATACATTCTCCATCTTGAGTCTTGAGTGCAGCTGGAGAGATTAGAAACGAATTGCAGGCTGAAACAGAGCTGATGCAAGGCTGCTGTTGATGAGCAGTAAAACGGAGATCGTTCTGGGTTTTTGAGTGAACGTTCTTGAGCTTAAATAATCATTCTGGAGCTCCTGTTTTGATCAACCTGGATTTCTTTTGTGATTTCCTTGTCATATGTCATGATTGAGTGGGCTTTGTTGACTTTTGAATTTTTGGAATTCTTTAGGTCATCATGACTTTTGTCCATCTTTGGGCCCTTTTACTTTTGTGATCAAACATCCTTTTTGAGTTTGGATTAATCCTACTTGTTCCTTGCCATGAACTGAATAGACTTGAATGTGTTTTCTGGGCAAATTCTTTGATAAAGATGTAGAACAGATTTGAGCAACATGTTGTGATGAATGATTCAAGAAGTTGGAGATCATTCTTTGTTTTGCTGCAGAATGATCTTGTTTCCTATGCTTTTCTTGATTCTATCTTTTAATAGAATTCACTCAAAAACACCAGTTAAATTAACATAATACTTTTAGAATCATGATTAACTTTCTTAATTAACTTTTGTTTGTTTTCATCAAAACTTTAATTATAGATTTTGTCTCAACAATCTCCCCCTTTTTGATGATGACAAACATGTTAATTTAGATTTTCCTTTGCATGAAAACTGCTTTTTACTTGTTTACCTTTGACACAAGCTTCACAAATTTTATTTTTTTCAAAGTTAAGCTTTGGTCGGCCTCTAACAAGATCAAGTTTAGAGATTTTTGAAATAGTTTTCATGCTGATATGTCCAGCCCTTTTATGCCAAATCCATTTGTCTTTATTAAGAGAAATAAAGCATGATTCATCAGGAAGTTCATCAAGATATAAAACATATAAGTTCTTCTTTCTTTTCCCAGAAAACAGAATTTCTCCAGTTTTTGCTTTCTTAATTTCACAGATTTTTGGTTTAAAAATAACTTCGCACCCATTGTCGCATAGCTGACTTATACTTAATAGATTATGTTTTAATCCTTCCACATATTGAACATTATTTATTTGAGCAGAGTTTGTCTTACCAATGGTTCCATTACCTTTTATTTGAGCTTGATTATCATTGCCAAACGTAACCGAGCCACCATCCTTCTTGACGAAGGTTATGAAGCAATGTCTATCTCCCGTCATGTGCCTTGAACAACCACTGTCCAAGAACCAAGGCTTTCTCTTTATATTTGGAGAACCAACCTGCATGTGATGTTAGTTCAGCCTTAGGTACCCACTTTGTTTTTGGTCCTTGAGTGTTAGTTTTAGTATTTTCTTTAAACGAATACGTTCCTTCTTTGTTTCTGAAGCTTGCTGGTTTTTTAATTATTGGTTTTGAAACAGATTTCATAATGTAGGTTTCATAAACTTTTTGTTTTGTTTTAAAAGAGTTTCCAGAACGTTCTGCCTGTGAGTTTGATCTTTCTCCGTTTAGCATCCATCCTGGAGATTGTTCTCCGTTTTGAGGATTTTTCAAAACATGATGCTTTTCTTTTTTGACAGGTTTTGTTTTTTTAAGCTTTTCATCCCTTTTTTTTAAAATAGCAAGCAAATTCCAGATGTCCAAGTTTGTTGCAATAGGAGCATCTGATTTTGCTTTTTTCTTCCCTTTTATCTGGGACAAATTTTTTTTCATATAACTTGGTTTTTTGAGATTGATTGAAACCAAGACCAGCTTTATCAAAGATTCCTATCTGAGATCCCATGATTTTATGGAAGGTTTCAGTGGCTTTAATAAAATTTAATAAATCTGTCTTGAGAAGTTCAATTTCACTTTTAAGCTGAACATTCTCCGTTTGTAGTGCAGAACGTTCTTGACACTCTTGTTTTTCAAAATTCTTTGATTCTTTTAACTCTTGAATGATGTTTTTTAGCACATCATTCTTAGTCAGAATTTCTTCTTTTTCTTTCTTTTCCTTAAAAAGTTGTTCTTTCAAAGACCCACAATTTTGAATGAGAAGATTTGAGTCATTTAATAAATTATCAAATTCTTTTCCCATTTATTCACATAAATAGCAAGTTTCAGAATTTATTACCTTTTCTTCCTCTGTTTTTGCCATCAAGCACAAATTAGCTTCTTCTTCTTCTTCAGTCTCTGATTCTTCAGAATCGTCCCATGTTGCAATCATTGATTTCTTTTTGAATGGAAATCGTTTTGGTGGATTTTTGTTTAAAGGACATTCAGCTTTGTAGTGTCCTAACTTGTTACATCCAAAGCAAGTAATTTGACTTTTGTCAGTATCAGTTTTAGGATTTCTGTTTTGAAATCCCTTTTTAATTTGATCCCTTCTTCTCATCATTCTATGTATTCTTCTAGTGAGAAGTGCAATTTCATCAGCATCTTCTTGTTCGATTCCTTCTGGTTCTTCTTCTTCTATTTGTGTTGTGACTTTTTCTTGAGATGCTTTTAGTGCAACTGTCTTTCCCTTTCTGACAGGTTTGTCTTCTTGCAACAGCACTTCATGTGCTCTTAGTGTTCCAATTAGTTCTTCCAGAGGCAGAGATTCAAGATTCTTGGCTTGGCTTATAGCTATTACAATTGGCCTCCAAATAATTGGAAGACATCTCATGATTTTTCTTACTCTCTCCTGTAGTGTGTAGGCTTTGCCAAGAGAGTGCATTTTGTTTACTATTGTAGTAAATCTTGAGTACATTTCATCGATGGTTTCTCCTTCTTGCATCTCAAACAATTCAAATTTCCTTATACCAATGTCTATTCTTGTTTCCTTGACATGGCTAGTTCCTTCGTGATGAGTTCGTAGTGTGTCCCAGACTTCCTTTGCAGTTGTGCATTCATCCACTCTTTCACAATCTTCCCTGCTTAAGGCACATGATAAGAATAACTGAGCTTTAGAATTTAACAGTACCTTAGCTTTATCATCTGCTGTCCAGTCTGCTTCCTTTTTTATTGCAGAGTTTGAATCGTCTTGATTAACTCTTGGTGTGAAGTCTCCATCTGTAATGATGCGCCACATTCCAGTGTCTTGAGATTTTAAGAACAACTGCATTTTGTTTTTCCAAAAGTAGTAGTCTGTTCCATCAAAGAATGGAGGTATGTTTGAGGATCCTCCTTCAACAATATATTTTGCTTTTGACATTTTTCTGGATCTTTTCTCTAACACTTGTTAGGTGTTTTTATACTTTTTAGAGACCGAGCTCTGATGCCAATTGAAGTAACACCGTTGATTTACAAGAAAGGGGGTTTGAATTGTAAATACTCCTTTTTTTTAAATTCCTGTTAAACTTTCAAGAAAACAACTCAAGATTGATCTTGGTTATGAAAAGTAAAACGGAGAACGTTCTTGGTTTTAATTGTAAAACAGAGAACGTTCTTTGATTAGTGTTAAACAGTAAATTCAGGTTTTCCCTTTTCTTAATCAATCAATATAGTGCAGTAAATAAAGAGAGTAGAGAAGAGAATACCACACACCGTAAGACGGTCGGTAAAAAATAAAGCTAGAGTTTAGTGTTCAATTTGTCCATCTTACCTACACCGTAAAACAAAACACTTTTGTTCTCATTATTTCAACAATGAAATGTTGTCACCAGTGAATGGAAGAAATGTTATTGATAGTGCTATACGTGACCCACATGCTTTATCAGTTTTTTACTTGCCTGATCATCATGTTGGTAGGAATTTTACAATTTTTTGGCCTAGTGACAAAGTATTTAATGCGACAAATGTTCATGTTTTGATTAATTATTCTGAAGTTAAACCATACATTGAGTACATTTTAAATCCCTTTTGTTATTTAATATATTTAATTAAATTGATTTTAACCATACATAATATTTTAATTTTAATAAACAACATATATGGTCATCAACCAAGGGCATTTTTAACTTCAAGACAATCTTCTATTGATATACATTCAAATTTCCCATAATAATTTCAACAACAAGTATATCTTGAAGAACTAACTCCTATCAACATCCACTTGAGGCACTTATCTATGGAACCGAGTAGAAGTTTCAAAGAATGACACACTTATTTTGTTAATGGATACAAATTTCACACTGAATCTTGGACCGAAGGAAAAGAAACTATTAATAGTGGAATTTGTATGAAAAGTGAGTCTGGTAGTGGTGTAACAGAAGACTTATACGGTATAATTGAACATATATATAAAATTGATTATACGTTCCTAGATTATGTGAAAATAGTGGTGTTGTTTTTAAGTGGTTTGATCCATCTAGTAGAGGAATTAAGATCAATTTGATATCCAACATTGTAGACATTTATTGGAGCAAAAAATATGCATTGTTTGATCCATTTGCCATTGCCCATAATGTAAGACAAGTTTAGTATGTTCCTTATCCATCAACAATCAAAAGCAAACAAGGACAATGTGTTGCAATCAAAACAAGACCAACGAGTGGAATCGAAGATAATGAAGCAGATCAAAATGAAGAAGTTGTATATCCAACGGATGAAATGAAAAATTTGGACCATGTGATTGGAGATGAGACTATTGGTCAACTTTTTCATGAGTCAAACGTTGGAGAAGAAGTTGATGAACAAGAAATATAAGAATTAGAGAATGATGAAGGCGATGACATAATTCACTCATCAAATGACAACGACGATGATGACGAAGACAATTAATTAATTACATACATACATATATATATATATATATATATATTTCCTTTCAAATGATTACATCTGTCTATACTGAACTGGTCCGCCAAGCCTACCTTCATTTGCAAGATGCAGCGAGAGATGCTCCATGGAATCGAAAAACCTAGGAGGGAATATTTTCTCCAACTTTCATAGAATCATCAGAATGTCATTTTCCATCTAAATGAGATCTTCATCAATGAGTGTTGCAGAATACAGATTCTTGAAATATTGACTCGCTTAAATAAGTGGGTTCAATATATATGTCGATAAAGCACTGAAGGCCATAAGAAGTAAATACTCTAAAAATATATGACAGTCATGACTTTTCATCCCACGCATCCTTCCATTTTTTACATCATCACATATTGTCAAATTAGAACAATAACCGTCAAGTGTCTTCAACTCTTTGATCCAACGATAAACATATTTGGCTACTTCAGCAGGTAAAGTGTAATTCGCACGAGGTTTTAGAGTCTTGTCATTGTGCTCCACCAACGACAAATGTGGTCGTCTGCAATATATAGCTTTTTTTTTTAGTTTTGTCATTATCTTTTGTTTTCTCTTTCACATTCATCACAATATTAAATATGTTGTCAAATTTTTTTTCTCGATATGCATGACATCGAGATTATTTCTCAAAAGATAATCTTTTTAATAAGGGAGATCCCAAAAAATACATATTTTTAAATGTGTTATTGTTCGTAACCTTGTGGTTTACAAGCCACACCATTATAACTTGTACCTTTAGTATATCTTTTACTTTATTCCAAACTTGTTATGATGTCAATTTAAGCGGTGATCCTAGATTTTCTGCACAACCCTTCATAAATGCAACTTTGTTTCTTCTAAATGCATGATCAGTGGGTAATAACATACGGTGCGAATCAAACCATGATGTCTTCCCGCCAAATTTTAAAGTAAATGCTTTTATATCTTGTATACAAATAGGAGAAGCCAATTTACCATGGGTCCCCCATCTTGACAACGCTCAATAAGCGGAGAAATCAGTAATGGTCCACATCAAAACAGCTCTCATCATAAAATTTTGTGTCCAAACAATATCATATGTCAAGACACTACTGCACAACCTCTTCAAATCATCGATCAAAGGTTGTAAAAAAATATCAATACCAGTTGTAAGATTTGAAAGACCTGGTATCACACCAGCTAAGAACATATAAGGGTTAGACATACACATATCAGGAGGAAGATTGTAAGGAGTAACAATAGCAGGTCAACAAGAATAAGGAGTAGACCATACTTGTATATAAAGCGTCAATTCATATGAGGATAATTCAAGTCTTACATTGTGTGGATCTGACACAAAATCAGGATGCATTTGATCAAAGTGTTTTCATGCCTAACTATTAGATGAATGTCACAACTCACCTGGATTTCTTCTATTCTCATAATGTCACGTCATCTTTCCTGCAGTTTGCATTGGTTCAAATATTTTTTGCAATCTTGATACAATAGGTAGATAAAACATTGCTTTCCTTGGAATTTATTTTCCCCTACTTACCAAAAAGTTATTCCTTTGGCAATATCTTATTTGTTGACAAAACTGTATCATAATAACTTTGCGGTAAACCATCTCTAACAGGTGTTGCATCAAGCACCATTTTAGTAATCAAATATAAAGCTAAATTAGGAACATGACACTAAGACTTTAGACCTAAAAGTCTAATACACATTGATAACTTTAAGTTTTGAGATCCTTCAAACAACGATTTATTTGTCTCTTTCAAAAGACCATAAAATCTTTGAACTTTTTTATTTGGAAGTCCATCAACATATGAAACCATATCATTCATCATCTCAAAGTGATGATAGTTATAATAATCTACACCCAACATGTTAGTTCTACTTGAAGGACCTATGTTATTCTCCACACGTGTACTAGTACTAGGCGCTATTGGAGACTCTTCCCCGTGATTAGTCCAAATCCAATAGTTAGGTTGAAATCCATCTTCATATAAATGCACTCTTATTACATCTTTATTCTTAAACTGTCTACATCGACATAAACAATATGGACATCTCATTCTCCCTTCATCTTCAACAATTTTTTGCACTCTCGTAAAATTGAGAAACTCGTCAACTTTGTTAGCAAAACGTTGTTTAAGACCCTTCCTTCTAGAAAAATTTCTATTATACATCCAACTACGGTCTATATCCATATATGTGTATGTGTGTGTGTCTATATATATATATATATATATATATATATATATATATATATATATAGACACACACATACATTAAATAAATTTTACACGATCATTAATAAGATCGATGTTTTATATATAAATTTTTTTATTTTTCAAAAGCATTATATATATTGTTATTAACATCTAAAAATTACTAAATAATAAATTATGACATACTTTATATATCAATTTAGTGAACATTTACAAATAATATAATAAATGATAGTAGAGATTACATATATATATAAATTAAAATAAAATTTTAAATGATATTTAATGAGCTTTTTCATAATATAAGTCCTTATAAATAAAAATAGAGACAGTAAAAGTATATAAAGTTTTTTTTTACGAACTCAACTACAACTCTTTGTAATAACTATAACAACAAATATTAATATCATTAATTTTAATAATGTTTCAAATTTTTATTTATCATATATTATGTAAGCAACATAATTTTTAATTTTTATTTTTTGGACAAATATACCAACATTTTGAATGATGAACTCTTTATGTATTTTAAAAATAATATAAATTATAATACAATTACATTTTACTAACATAATAAATTATAATACCAATAATAACTATAATAAAAAAAAAATAGCACTTCATCAACAATTAAAAAATAACTACATTTTAATTTGAGTATAAATTTTACAAATTAAATATTTTACTAGTAATTTGTTTAACAAATTTTACTAATATCAAAGTTTGAAAATAATATTATACTCAAGTTTTAAAAGTAATATATTAATCTACATTCTAAAATAAAATATTAAGTCTAAAAATATTTTTAAACCATATAACAATAATAATTATATAATTTTTAATCTATATTTAAAATGCATTACATACTTGATGTCAAGTAGTGTCTGACTTGAAGCTTACAAACAAGTAACAATTATTCGCAATAACCACAATAACACCGTTGTCAAAATAAAAATTAAATAATATTCATTAAAAAATAACTTCAAATAAAAAATAATATTAAAAAAAAATATAACATAAAAACTTACCAAAATATAACAAATAAAAGAGAAATGTTGGAGAAAAAATATTTATAGAGAGAAGGTGGAGAGAAAATTTAAAAAGAAGGTAGATAGAAAATTTAGAGAGAAGTTAGAAATCAAAAATGAAATGAAGAGTTATATTTATAGGAGAACAATGAGACTTTGTGGCGGCCAAAATGGCCATAAATGTCAACGGTAATGTGGGCTTTTGTGACAGTCTTTGCATCCAGAAAAAACTGACTTTGTGGCGGTCAAAACAGCCATAAATGTCAATGGTACATTATGCCTTTGTGGCACCTTTTGCAGTCACAGATGATTGACTTTGTGGCGACATTTGCAGTCACAAAAGAGTAATTTTGTGACGACTTTTATCTTCACAAATGTGTGATTTTATGGCGGCCTAAACCTTCACAAAGGTCCAACGATGTAATTTTGTGAAAATTTTTTTAAACCACAAAATATTTTATAAATTGACCACAGATGAGTGTTTTTTTTTTTGTAGTATAAGGCCAAATTGATTTTATTCATTTTAATAAATTATTAGTTGATTCGAAATCGTTGTATTTAATGTTGTACTTCTTGAATTTAACCTGTCGATTAGCGATTTCATGACATCTTACTAGTTATGTGTGGAATTTAATAAACAAAACCTCGATATTTTGATTTTCCTACTTGTAATCATGTTAATCTTGAAACTATTTGAGAAGTTAAAACTAAGGTCAAATTGGTTTTATTCTGAATCTTGAAAAACACTAAAATCTTTTAATATGAAATTGATGTAGATTTTAAATGCAAGAAATTCTTACAAGTTGGATGTCCCAAAATTTAAAAAAAAAAATCTTAAGTAATAGCAAAACTTCTATTTATTATTCATCTAAGTATCACATGCTTATTAAGTCAAATTCAAATTTAAGTTAGATCTAGTCCCTTTATCTATGCCATTCTATGTCCCCCACTAAGTCAACTGTTGAGACAAAATCTTAATTTAATGTTTTGATGAAAACAAACAAAAAGTTAATTAAGAATTATAATTATGATTCTAAGTGTTTTGGTATTTAACATGTGCATTTGAGTGTGTTAAAACAAGATAGGTATCAAACATCACAAACCAAAAGATCAATCCTGGATCGATCTTCTGTTGCAGCAGATCAATCTTAAGCAGCAGATCAATCTTAAGTTATTCAGTCTCCACATATTCTGATCAAAATTCTAGAAGCTACATTCATCATATACTCATAATAAAATTAGCAAATGAATAGCCCAAGTGACATGTGTTCAAAGAATTTGAAGAAACAAGACATGCTCCAATAAAGGCATAATATAAAGATCATTCTTCACATAAAGCAAGTGCAAGTACAAAGCTACAAGTAGTGAAGTACACTACTGATTTGAACTTTTCAAAAGCCTGCACACATAACTGAAAAGGACATAATCAAGGCTGACATACTGACAGGATGCATAGGGAACAAGCTGTTTTGTTCACAGACCAAAAGATCAATCTTTTGGTGCAGCAAATCAATCTTTTGATGCAGCAGAACAATCTTCACAGTAGATAATCAATCTCCACATAATTGATCAATCCTGGAAGCCACATTCAACTTATACTCATTCCAGAATTTGAAGAATCAAGTCATGCTTCAATAAAGGCATAATACAAAGATCATTCTTCATATAAAGAAAGTGCAAGTACAAGGCTACAAGTAGTGAAGTACACTACTGATTTGAACCATCCAAAAGCCTGCACACATGACAGAAAAGCATGTACTCAAGGCTGACAAACTGACACAAATCATAGGGAACAAGTTGTTTCATCACAATCAGCAAAAGATCAATCCTGGATCAATCTTTTGATGCAACAGAACAATCTTAAGCTATGACAGATTTTCCAACAGCTCTTTTATGACAGCTGGTCCTTTTCCAACGGCCATATTAGCTGTCCTAAGCCTTCTTAGAGTCTATAAATACAGCTGCAAGTTGAAGAACAAAACAGAACAAATCAACACCAAGCAAAAGATCTATCTTTTTGATCATACTCAAGTATCTCAATCCCTTTTCTTATAGCTTGCTGTTTTGTTTTCATTTATGTGTTGTAATCATTCACAATAGATGTCCATCCACATAGTATATTTCTCAAACAAGAGTTGAGAAAATATCAAATTCTAAATAGCCTCAAAATCACCACTTTGTAACTCAAGGTTGCTTTGTCAAATCTTGAGTAAGTTGCAAAATCCTTTCACGTTTGAAAGACAGCTTGTTAAAGTCTTTACAAACAGTAAGATAGAAATCCTTTCTAGGTAGAAGGGTAGGAGTTGTGTAAAGATCAAGATTGATCTATGAAAACCAAGAAGGATCTTGGTTTGAACACTTAGTGAAAAATCTCACGGTTGTGAGGACTGAACGTAACCCGGATTGGGTGAACCAGGATATATCCTTGTGTGATCTCTCTATCTCTATCTCTATTTATTTTATGCTTTACAATCAGTTTTCATTTTGGTAAAATTGATATTGCTGTTTTTGTAAACTAAATATTGATCTGCTACAAAGTTAAGATTAATCTTCTGAGTAAAGATTGATCTTCATCACTGCAAAGATCAATCTTAACCTGAGATCTAAATTTTTAAAACAGAATTTTTAAACAGGAGACAATTATAATTCAAACCCCCCCTTCCTTATAATTGATATTTCTACTTCATCAACTACCTAATATTATTGTCAAATTTGTCTATTAATAATTTTAGTCGTGTCATGAAATTTTATTGTTATATATTATTAGTAATAATTCTTAATAACTAAACTATCATTCTAGTCAAATAATTATTCTCCCACTAAAAATAAAATCTAACTCTTCTTATCAATCATAAAATAATTATAGGAAATAATATTATTTTTATAACTTAAAAATAAATAATCTTAACAACATAAAATATAAATGATTTAAAAAAATAATTCAATAATAGTTCTACAAACTATGGGTTTTATTTTTCGAAAATGTACAATGTGGCGTTAAAAATTCTGTCTTACTAAAATAGAAAAAAGTTATATTGGAAAGGAAAAATGAGGCACATTAATATTATGTGTATCATTCTAAAAAAAAAAAAAAAATTAGATTCTTATTAATGAAACAGTGAAGTTGAGAAATGAAAGAAGAAGAGAAGTTCAGCCCAAAATAAAAAGGGATGTGTAACGGTAGAAATGAGGTGCAACACTAGTAAAACCCATATCATCGAAAAAAATCGTTTTAAAAACCCACAGCTCATTTTTAACACTTCATAAATAGAATTTCATCCACACAAAATAATACTAATATTTACAGACTAATATTTTACGCACTTAAAACTACCACATCAATTACTAATATATGCATATATTCAAATATATATTCATAAGGAGATTAAAGTGTTACAATGAGGATAGTAGTTCAACATATGACAGTGTTATGCTGACTCTGGAAAGAGAATTCTGATTACTTCCGAAGAATCTATGATGAAAAAGTAAAGGGTGGCAACTCTTATCACTAAGAAGAATTAATAAGCCCAATTAGTATTGACAATGAAGATGATGTGGGAAAGAAAGTATATTCACACTCCTGAAGAAACAAAATTTGGAAATGTATACTTGGTTGGAGCTTCGGATGGAGTTTACGGATCTAGCAACCTTCAAGGTGTGAGTGGCTATACTATATACTTGGGAAGGGAAATTAAGTGAATTAAGAACGACAAAGTGAGAGCTAGAGCTAAATGTAAGGAGGCTGAATGTCCTTGGGATATATTTTGTTCTTATAGTGAAGTTTATACAAGTTTTCAAGTGAAAACCTACAAATCAAATCATGTCTGTGGAGGAAATTTTAAGGACAAACAAGAAACTATGAAATGGGTTGTAAATCAACTTACAGAGAAGATTTGAACTCAACTATGTTACATGTATTGAACCTTATGAATACACTAAAATCTTTAGAGTAATCAAGGACGCAAGGGAAATTGTGGAAGATAGTGAGATGAAACAATATCGGAGAATCATAATTATGCATATGAGCTAGCTTATAAGGAGTAATCATCGTCAACGGTAAGATTTGATACAATTCCAGTGCTTGATTCCCCACCACAGTTTCAAAGGGCGTGTTCAATAAATGGTGTAAGGGAGACAACATTACCAACACTTGTGAGTTGTGAGATGTTCAACACCAAATTTTGAAGTATAGGGCGAAGTCTGTAATGACTGGCAGAGGATATAAGGTTTTATATTATGAGGGCAATGACCAATAACCGGTTGAAGTTACAAGGAATAAATGGTCCACTATGTCCAATGCAGCATGTTAGATTGGCGAAGGAAAAAGTTGAGAGCAATAAATGGCCAACTTTATGGGCAGGAGATGAGCCTGGATATATAGATTTTAAGTCCATGGACCACAACCCAAAGTAGATGTTGTTCAGCAGCTAGGAACTGGCAATTGCAAGTTTTGGCAACTTACAAGTTTGACAACAAATTGTTTTATTTACCAAAGATATTGTTTTTATATTTTGGTAGGAATTCCATGTAATGATGCTTGTTCAGCAATAGCTTACAAAAATGAAAACGCAGAGAACGGCAATGGATGATTTACTTTAGCATCCTACAATGCATCTTATCAATTTTGTAGCCAACCTGTTCAAGGAGAAGCATATAGGGAACATTCTCTCGGTACAAAGCTTGTACCACCAAGCTTGTATCGTTAAAATCTTTACAAAACAAAAGAAAAGACCAACAAAACAAAGAAATGAGAAAAAGCTTAGAAATTTTATTGGTCCCAAAAAACAGACTATCAACAATCCCATCCCAACCCATTTGAGTAATCGTACACGCAGTGCTTCATGGGGTGGACCCACACCAAACCAAATCCAACCCAAAAACAGCTTAAATTTGGTGTCAATGCTATGATGCAACTAGTATGCTAGTATGAGTCGCATGAAAAACTCGTGTCATAATATATTTAATAGAAAAAATATTATATTCGCAAGAACAATTTGTTTATGAACTTCTATTCTGCATCTCGATATCAATCACATTATTTGGAGTCACGACAGTGCTACGAGAGCCATAAAAGGCATATCCCCAAAAATGTGCTTTCAAGGATGAATAATCAATCATATCAATATGCTCAAATTAAAAGTGAACTTTTAATTTCCCTTTTGTTGGTAAAATTGGCCAAAAACATAAACTTTATCAAGTAGAATGAAAGTAAATAAACGGATCAAAATACCTCAAGATGCAATAACCCAGCACCCTACTATGGCAGAGAAAATAGCCCCTATTCTATCAACCCTATATCTTTTAACCAAGAAAAAAGGCAAATAAAAGAATTCCCCATGTTAAGCAAGCAGGATTGAGGCACCTGTAATTTATTGCAATATTTGCAATGCAGGATTCCATTCAAAACCCACCCACATCTTTAAACCTTAATCGCCCTTCTTTCGAAAGAAAAGGAGTGGAACTAGCCCTCTGCTATCAAAAATTGAAACTTGGATCTAACTATGATTTCAAAAACAATACTTCAAGCTTCAGATCTGGGATCAGAAGAGCTAAATTCCGCAGATGCTCCACATTAGTTAGATGCATAAGAATCAAACAACTTGGACAGTTTCGGCTGTATACCCTGGCATAGCTTGAGAGTGGAGGGGTCTAATTTCTTGCACTGGAAAACAAAAGACAACAAGTTAGTAGATCAACCAACCCCCATTCAATAACAAGCTTCCAAAATGACGTTTTGGCCAGCATGAATTGAGATACCCCCAATACCAGATAGCTCAAGTTGCATCAAAATGTAATTTAGCACAGCATGAAAAGTCATTCGTGGGTAATTCGCATAATATTACACATCAATGCATTGCAAAATTAATCAAGCTTCAATTTTAATGATTGCAAATTCTTATGCAACAGGAAAGTGAATCAAGTTAAGAGATTACCACCTCCTGATAGAAAGCATTGATCTCCTCTTCAGTAAGGCCTTCGTCCTCATCTGAATTTTCCTCCCAGCCAAGAGAACGAAGAAATGCAGCTTCTTCTTCATCTGGATATATCATAGCTCTGGAAATAGAATTTTTCTCTTCATCATCTGAAATCCTGCTAAGCTCTTCATGGACATGAGCATGAGCATTGCCATTCCTAGTCAGTTCAGCCTCATTTCCAACAGATTGAGGACTTGCAGAAAGCATGACTGAATCCCTGTTTACGTCACCAGATTTTTCCAATGAGGGAGATGAAACCATCTGGCCAGAATCTGGAAGAATGGTAGACGAGCTTGTCGATGTTTTGTTCTTAATGAGATTGAAGAAATCATTCCGGCTCTTCACTTGAGAAATGGATTGTTTCTTGTCCAAAGTAGAGCCTAATTTCAAATCCAAAGAAGATGGTTTCCTCTCTGTGGGAGATTTCAGGTTATTGGGGTTCCTCACCGGTGTAGGAGCAGCTGCTGAAGCAACAGCATGTTGATTTGCCGATTTACTGTTAGCATAATTTGTTGGATTTGAAACATCCTTGGAAGTAGGGGAAGCACCATTTTCCCACACTACCGATTTAAGATCAGTGAACTTCCCAGATGTCTTTGGAACATCAACTTTGGCATTTAAACTGCGAACAGATTGACTGGCAATATGCAACGCTGAGGGTTGCTGTGGCACATTCTTGGTAACTACATTCATCTCAGCATTTCTGACAGCTGTTTTTGGCTTTGATTTCTCAGAATTAAGAACCTGACGAGAAATAAAATAATCACCAAGAATTTAAAAGAAAAGAAAGCATAATATTTTATATTTTACAGTGAAGAAACAGATATGATGCTAAAACACCAACATAGAATTCAATTTCAATATCAATCAGATATTAAAAACAAATATATCCCGTGCACAATCCTAATTCCTCAACAGTTTACCATCTAGACATGCAAACAAACAGAACATCATGACAGAAGCACAAGTCTTTTCACTAGTTGGGGTTGGTTACACAAATCAAATAATAACAACGACTTCTCATAAATGCAAACAAATAAAACCGTATACAATTAAAATCTCTTCTGATAATTTTAAATAACCTGCAAACATATCATAAGGCAGTTTGCTACATCAATTTAAGTGTCCCCCACAGAAATAAAAACTTCATACATAATCAAGACAACAAACCCATCCGTGTTGCAGGACACCAAGGTAAGCCCAGAGGAGCAATGCTAAAGAGATGACAAGAATGCAAAATTGGAAAGAAGAAAAAAGAAGCCAAAATTGCGGGTGTGTTTGGATTGAGTGATTTAGGGGAGAGATGGTTAAGAGAGAAAGAAAGAAGAGACTGAATCAGCTGATTGGCACACGAAAAAATGTCAAAGAGAGAACAAGTTTGCAGGGCCTCAACTATTTTTTGTTTCTTTCCTCAAGTGTAAAGAGTGGAAAACTGACAATTTTTTTCTTCTTTCCATCAATGCCCTTTTTACTTACCTTCCTCGTTTTAAATGTCTTCTAAGCCACTGCCATTGATCAGCTTCTCAACTTGTTTTTCTTCATTTATTTATAATATAAAGTGTATTTAAAAAGTTACGATAATTAGGGATGCACAAAATAACCTGTTATAAAACCAAAACCACACCCATATCCATAAAGAGTTTTAAAAAACTGGATATTTTCAAAAGATTATTTTAAAAATTGCAATTTGTCCCTACAAAATTGAAATAATATAAAATAATACTTTGTTTATAGTTTAAGGATATTTCCGTCGTTTCCAAAACCAACACATTTCATTCTCTTCTATTTCTTTTCTCTTTCTCTTTCTCTTATACCAAACAATACCTCAAATCTATAATCTATTTCTTCTGTATTTCCTTCTTCTAACACTCTTTCTCATCACTGTCTCACTTTCACACTTTCTTCTCACAACCAAGCATACCCTTATAGTGCAGGTAAATAACAAACTTTTACAATACTAGTAAACTCAAATTGCTAACACTAACAATACTTCAAATTAATATTTCCTACAACCTGAATATACTCTTTACTAATAATAATGATAAAAAATACAAGTACCAGAGAGAGGGGTAGGCTAACAGAGGATGATAGCTAAGAAAAAACTTGTAGCTTCCATAAACACCACTATCATCATTAATCTATGCATAGCTTAAGACACAATTATACATGTTAGAAAAATTGAATCAAATTAGCAAGTTAAGCATTCTTTCCTGTATGAATTTCTGATGCAAAGCTAACAATTAACAACACTAATAATGTTCACATAAAGAAATGGAAAAGTGACGTATTTGTTCAATACCATCTCCAATAAGTCACAACAGATTGTGAACCAAGTTAAACAACAAACAGCACCCCAAAATTTCGGTTACTGTCTTACAGAAATATTAATTAATAGAATAAAAGCTGAAAATAGCCCTAAACAAAAAGCTACATTGCACAGCCCAACACTAGAGATCATTTAGCAAAAATACATTAAAATTTAAAGTAAAAATAGTAGAGCAATATGATTGCAATAAATGCTTTCCACGAGTGAAATGTGGTGCCAACAAGACACTTTTATTTCTTAGACCTAGATGTAGAATTAGGGCAATGGCTGATTTACAATTGGGCCAAATTTTTTTTTATCCCATGAATCATTAGCATGGGCACATTTTATGGGAATAAATGGCTAAAAGTTAGAAACAAGAAAAGAATAAAACAGGTTCATTAAAATAGGCTCATATCACACATATAATAAACATAATAAGGCAATGTTTACTAGAAAAGACAGGACAATAATTGGAAATACATAATATACTAAATAATAATAGTAGGGTTAGAAAAACTTATAATCAATATAAATTATATAAATGAAAAAAATAATTTAGCATGCAAATATATATTATGTTAGTAGATTTTTTCATTTGATAGGAACTTATGATTCTTGTTAAGATATACTACCTATATCCCTAAATATAGAACCCCATTGATCAAATCATGAGAGTTAAGAAAGTTGATAGTAGTATTAAATTTGTTAACAAACTGTTATAGCTAATGTTTTCATAATAGTATTTATTGTTGGTTGCAAAAGATATATAAATTAATTAGGGGTATATCTGTAATGAATAAATTGGGAATTAAAATATATGTGTGCATCTAAATTTTCTAGTTTTTCTCTTCTATTCATTCTTTACAACTGAAAAGCTAAATATGATGTAATCAAAGTTTTGTCAAAGATCTATCTGTGTTGAAGCAAAGAAAAAAATATTTTTTTTGGACACTTGTCTGAGGTGTCACACAAGTATCGTACGAGTGTAGGACACCGACGCATGTCGGTTACGGCTACACGCCTGATTCTAGAGGTGTTTGTGCTTCATAGGTAACTATGGTCTGATTTACAACTAAAACTCAGTTTTTTAACACAAATAGCACTCTAACGCAAAACGAAAAAAGGGAGAGGGCCCAGTAAAAAACTAACATCAAGATTTACAGTGTAGGGTAATTATATTGATAAAATTACCACATACATCAGATTTACTAAAAGAATTCCATGTACAAGAATAAAGTTTGCAAATTGCAATTAACAACCTATAAAATATATTTTACAGATAAATTATCATACCAAAGTCTTCGGCATAGATGGTGTTACTGGAATCAACTGTCTTAACTGCTTGATAGCCAGTTCCTCAAGCCTTTGCGTTTTTACTGACACCTGCAATTGATTCAGGCATTATTAACTGATAAAGGACATAATCAAAATCATTATAATTAAATAAATAAATAAATAAATAAATGAATGAAGGAGAATACAGAAACTTGTGAGACAGGTAACAAGCTCAACTACCTGGGGAGAAGAACGGGCTCCGGATGGAGCTTGTGCCAATGCCTCGGCCATATTAAGACTAGATGTTGTACTGGATGATACAGATCCAGAAGTTGCAGTAACAGTCTGCTGTGATGATAGAGATCCAGAACTACTGCTTCCAATTACAGAAGGTACCTCGGCAAGTGCAGAAGTCCATCCCTCCCCTCCAATCAAAGCTGAACTACAAACAGGTAGACTTTGACTAGCACCGGCAACCAAACCAGGGGATGAAACCCTCCCTATTTCAACTATTCCCTGCTTCTCTTCACCCCCAAGTGATGGAAAGTCCTTGTCAAAGACAGCTTTATGAATGCTACTACCAACACTACCCCCAGAAATTACGCCATTGCCATTGTTGTGATTGCTGCCAGCACCAGATTTGGTATCAGATGAAACTCTGCGGGGTAAAATCTCACCCTGTTTCCTGGAAACCATTGAATGAGAACGCCGCAATGTATCCCTATCCCTCTCTATCCTTCCAGATAAGAGGTTGGCCAATGGGTCAGAACCATCACGATCCAAATGATCTATAAAATTGGATCTATCTTTCTCTCTATCACGGTCCTTGTCACGATGATTTCTGTTGAAACTACTGTAAGCGTGCTTGGCAGAAACATTGATCAAACTCCTAGAATTTGATGAGGATGTTTGATCAAGAAATACAGAACGCGAGCTATCAAAATCACTAGTATTCTTAGAAAATCTGTTCCTATTGTAATGTGCTGCAGATGGAGAATGAGAATCTACAATACAACATGAAGACATTCATTAATTATTTCCCTCCATTTCATTTAGATTACATAACACATGAATGTTGAATTATATGGTGGCAAAAATTGATGTTGTCAAATTAATTTTAGTTAAAGGTTAAGTGATTTATCTTAAAATATCATAGAAACAGATAAATCACAACAGTTCAATACCAAAAGAAATAAGCAAATGGGAAAATGTATTAATAGTATATTGAGAAAAAGAACAATGAGCTCTCATACAAAAGGAATAATTCCAGAGCCTAGCTCCTGGCCAGAGAATATCAATTCTCCTAAACCACTAACAAGCTACTGATTACTCAATGATGATTATTCCCTCCCGTCCTCCCGTACACAAATACCCCTCCTAACAGAATCATATGGGACCTACTACACCTCACTAACCAACTTATCTTTTTCACCCTCATCGCTCACTTTCTTTTTCGTAGAGTAAACCTTCCACACAACAGGCCTCTTGGCAACTAGGCCTACATCAGGCCCAATATCAAGGTTCCTATGACTACCCTCCCCTTCAGCAGCAGCCTTGTCCTCAAGGCTGACATGGGGAAATTGACTTTCAACAAGCATTCATCCACCCAAGTTGTATCTTCTATTGCCCTTCCCTTATGTTAGAATATTAGAAAATATCTTATAATATATTATAATATCTTTTATATTATATTAGAGTATCTTAAGTTATTTTCTATGATCATTTTATAATCATAGAGAATCTTAGAATATCTCTCATTATTATTATGATTTATTCCTAATTTAGGATTTAGTCTATGTTTCTCTATAAATAGAGATTAGTATTGAGTCTATTGTAATCAAGTCAGCATTAAGCTGTTATCAATAATATTCAAACCCTTATTATTTTTTTCCCTCCTTTTCTCTAAAATCCCACAATTTCAACACCTTCCATTTGAGTAACCACTGTTTCACTGACAATTCCCTGTCAATAATCTCTCAAGAGGTCAGCAATGATTCAGGTTCCTCCAAGTCATCCCCTTCAACTTCTAACCCAGAGAGAAACTCTGGGTTAGTGGTATAATTTCCGGTCGCTTTTTTCAATTGTGAAATATGAAAAACCGGATGGATCCTTGCTGAATCAGGCAGTTTCAGCTTGTATGACACTGCTCCTACTCTTTCCAGTATGGAATAAGGCCCAAAATACCTTGGGGCTAGTTTTTTATTGATCCTCCAGGCTACCGTTTGTTGTCGATGAGATCTCAACTTTAAGAACACCCACTCTCCCAACTCGAAAGACACATCCCTTCTTTTTTTGTATGCATATTTCTTCATCTGTTGCTGTGCTCTCAACAAATGGTGCTTTAATTGCCTCAAAGCCTCATATGGGTCCACTAATTCGGTAGCTACTGCCTCTATCTGTGTCTCACCTATAGAAAAATGAATCAAGGGTGGTGGTTTCCTCCCATACACAACCTTAAAAGGTGTAGCTCCCGTGGACACATGGTATGTTGAATTGTACCACATATCTACCCAAGATACCCAGTAGGACCAATTCCGGGGCTGTTCTGCAGAAAAGCAGCGCAAATATGCCTCAAGACATCTATTAACCTCCTCAGCCTGTCCAACTGTCTTAGGATGATAAGAAGAACTCATCTTCAAAGCTGTCCAGAACATACTAATGAACAAAGGATCTCAATCACTTAAAATGGATTGATGTACCCCATGCAAACGAACTATCTCCTTTGTGTACACTTCTGCCATTTTCCTTGTGGTATAGGAATGTTTCAAGGGCATTAAATGTCCTTACTTGGATAGCCTATCAACCACAACAAAAATAGCTTCAAATCCTTTAGATTTAGGAAGACCAGTTATGAAATCGAGGGAATATCTTCCCAAATCTGTCCTGGAATAGACAGGGGCTGCAACAACCCCTCTGGTGACAAAGCAGAATATTTTGGTCATCGACAAACATCACAACTCCACACAAACTCCAGCACAGCCTTCTTTGTCCCTATCCAACACAAATTTCCTGCCACTCACCAATACGTCCTCAAGGACCCGGGATGACCCCCTGTTGGGGTTGAATGAAATTCTCGCAAGATTAATGGTATACAGGCTGATTTATAAGCTAAAACCAACCTTTTTTTATAGAGTAATACCCCTTGCTGCAAACTGAATCCTGGTCTCTTCTTTTGAATCAAAACGTTCACGTCACACTCAATTTCAAATGGTTGAGTAAAATCCTAAAGCACCAATATTGGAGATGTAGTCGTCACCTTCTTTAACTCCTCAAAGGCTTGTAAGGCCTCCTCCCCCCACTTGAATCTTTCCTTCTTGGTTAACTCCGTCAACGGCTTAGTGATTTTCCCACATCCTTTAATAAACTTTCTATAGCATCTCGTCAACCCCAAAAACACTCACACACCCTTCACATTACGAGGAGTTGGTCAATTCACAATACTCTTTATTTTATTCGGATCCACTGCTACTCCCTTGTCAGAGATGATATGGCCTAAATACTCAACATGTTTGCTGCCAAAAACACACCGTTTGTCATTAGCCATAAAACCATTGCCATGTAACACCTTTAAAACTTGATTAAGGTGTTGCACATATTCATTCCAGCCAAAAGGCATCACCAAGAATTCGTAGTGACCTTCGTATGTATGGAAGGTTGGTTTGTGTACATCCTCCTTTTTCACCCTTATTTGGTGGTATCCCGATTTTAAATTGATCTTGGAGAAGTACCTAGCACCATGTAATTCATCCAATAACTCCTCTACAACCGGAATCGGGTACTTGTCCAGAATCGTGGCCATGTTCAATTCCCTATTGTCCACACACATCATCCATGTATAACCTTTCTTTTTAACCAATATTGCGTGACTGGAAAAAGCACTCGAACTATGCCTAATGATGCCTTGTCGAAGTATACTCTAAACTTGTTCTATCTCATCCTTGTGATGATATGAATACCGGTAAGGTCGAACGCTCACAGGAATTGCTCCCTTATGCAACTCTATACCATGGGCAATATCTCTTTTTGGTGGTAATCCTTTCAATTCGGTGAACACCACTGAAAAATGCTTCAGCAACTGATCCAACTTATCTTGTTGTTAGAGGGTCAATTCACTTTTTTGTACAACTTTATTCTCCAATTCTCTATCTTGCAACAAACTATGTAGAGAGGATGTTACAAGGGAAATCCTCAAACCTTGTAATTCCACCAATTCCCCCTCCCATAGAAAACTCAACACCATGTTTTCCCACTCAAATGTGACTTTACCAAATTGTCTCATCCAAGCTGCACCCAATATCAAATCTAACTCCCGTTGTTCTAACACATAAGCAGTGACTCGTGAAATTTCCCAACTGAACCTCCATATTCCTACATCTCCCTATTGTATTGATCCTATGGCCATCCCCTAATTAGACTCCTAACTCCACCACCAAATTTAGTGTCGTCACTACCTTTGAATCAATGAAACAATGGCTGGCTCCATTGTTCGCCAACACCTGCAACCCCAATACCCTTCACCTTTCCCTCCAATCTCATTGTGGTCAGTAGTTTCCACAACTTTGTCACCCCAAAAACACCCAAAGTGTGGCACTCTAGGGTTGTTTCTTCCTCTTCCTCCTTGGGCTCAATAGCAATCACATCGTCTTCCTCATTAATCATCTGATCATCTCCAAGAATCACCAAACAGAGTTGTTTGTCAACGCATTGGTGAAGAGGGTGAAATCGTTCACCACACCTGAAACATAGGCCACAAGCCTTCCTATCCATGAGTTCCAAGTAGGGAAGATGTTTGATTCCCCTATTCTTGGTCACGCCTCCCCTCATGTCGTCGCTCTGCTTCACCATTAGAATTACGGTTCGAAGCAGCAGTAGAATAAGTACTCTTGTTTGGGCCTCCACTTGAGTAATTAGACCCGAAACTGCTTCTATTTGTACCTGGGTTAAAACGCGACCCAAATCCATCCTTCCACCTATATTGAAGCTTGACCCATTTCCCCCTTTTTAACCCGGACCAAACTCCATCTCTCTTCCCCCTCTCCATTGACACAACCCACCGTTGCTCCTGTGCACAATCGTTTCTCATATTTCTACTTCTACATCATGAGAAATTTTCATGGCTTGCACACGCGTTTATGGGTCAAAAGTCCTTACTCTCAAACAAATCTCTAGTTTGAGTCCCCCTTAAAAAATACCCTAGGTATATTTCTTCAAGAAGGCACTCCACTTGAGAAGAGACATACTCAAAATCTGAAATATATTTTCTACATCTCCTATTTGCTGAAGATCTTTCAACTCTTCAAAGGGATTGTCACTCTTCCTCCCTCCATAACACTCAATCAGAGCCTTTTTCAGTTTTGACCATGTCAATTCATCCTTAGTTACACGTAATAGATTGAACTCATGAATGGTGGCTCCGTCCATGCTTAGTTTCTCCAACCTCACTGTCACCTCCCCTAACGACCTTTGTACCTCAAAGTAAGTTTCAGCTTAAGTAACCCATCCCACTGGATCAACACCCTCAAACGGTGGTAACGCCACCTTATTCACCGCCATCTTGTACTCAGAATTGACTTCCTCCTGAGAAGTGTAGGAAGACTCAGGAATGCGCTGACCTCGTAATTTGGCAAACTCTGCCATCACCATTTTATGGAATTCCTCCATACTGACACGCAGGGCTCCTATACTTCTTTCTAATTCCTCAACTCTTTCATTCATATTTGGTGGCATGATGCAGCGTCTCACTAGCTCTTCCTCGGTATTCGGCATATCAGACCAATGATAGAAACAGATAAATCACAACAGTTCAATAGCAAAAGAAATAAGCAAATGGTGAAATGTATTATTGGTATATTGAGAATAAGAATAGTGAGCTCTCATATAAAAGGAATAATTCCAGAGCCTAGCTCCTGGCCAGGGAATTAAATTCTCCTAAACCTCTAACAAGCTACTAATTACTCAATGATGATTATTCCCTCACATCCTCTCGTGCACAAATACCCCTCCTAATATAATCATATGGGACCTATTGCCACCTCAATAACCAGCTTCTCTTTTTCACCCTCATGGCCCACTTTCTTTCTCCTAGAATAAACCTTCCACACAGTAGACCTCTTGGCAACTAGGCCTACATCAGGCCCAATATAAAAGTTCCTATCAGAATACATTCATGTGAAAGTGAGTGAACAATACATTTGAGATTAAAATTAACGTTTTGAAGCAAAAGCTAAAAACCTTAACTTCAAGTTAGAACCAATTCTATAGGAAAAATCAATTTTAATAGAGAATCCACAAACATACCAAAATCTATTATTAGTCTTCAGACCCAAAGTGAATTCAAACATGCACAGGCTTTTTTCATATACTATATATGTATGCTAGAGAAGAAACAAAATTCTAATAGGAGAGGACACGACATTATAATTTGAATTCAGCTAAAGAATTAAAGTAATTGAAAATGAATGTCAAGGTTACCCGCGTGACTAGATGAGGATGCAAAATGTTGGGCTGAATTGCCAGCACCAGCAACACTTCCAGCAGTTCTCAACCATTCTGGAACTAATGAAGGTTCACTTCTATCCATAACTAACACTGAACATGATCAAAATTAACCAAAAACAAACACACCTCTTCACCGCCTCTAAGCCCAAAAAGCCACCACTTCTACTATGGCATTCAATTACTCCAAAATAAAATTCTCATAGATGCCTCTTGTCTCTCTATCAGAATTTAGACAACAGAAATTCAGTGGTAGAGCTCAATGTACTGTTAAGCGATTCATTCATAGCACTAAAAATTGAAATTCAAAATATTGGAAAGCCCTAAAAGACAATATATTTGAGTGAAAAGTAGCTATAATATAGGAATTGAAAAAATTATAAAAACCCTAGAACAAAAGCACGCGGTGATAGATGGGTGTGAAAAAAGCACTTCCGTTAACTAGGGTTGTTAAAGAGGCAGAAAAAGGAAAGGGAGAATTAACCCTAGAGACACGACACGAGGCAGGGGTTGATGACGGTAACGGAATGTCGTCGTTTTAGTAACCGCCACAGGGCGTATTCAGCTAGTGCAAAGAAGAAAAATAAGTAGCGAAGCTTGACGAGTGAGAAAATGAGGAACGAAATGAATGGAATGGAGCTTTGGAAGTATCTGAGACAGTATAATTAGACAATGGAGTTTTGTTTTTGTGTATGCTGTGTGTTGTTGAGATGAGAAGTGCGATGGGTTTGGGTTGTTGTGTTGTGTGAAATGTGAAATTGAGAGAAGGCGAGAGAGACAAGGTAGAAAGAATTTCTGTTAGTTTCGGATACTCTGAAAGCAAAAGTATGGTGACATTCTCTCTCTATTTTCTTCCCGTAAAATAAATATTAAATTAAATCCCATTTATATTATTTTAACTTCTCTTCATGTGTTGTTTTTTTTTTCTTCTTACTACTTGTTACGTTTCCTTCTTGGCCTTCCATTCTCAAGAACTCTATGTGGCACTATAATTTTTGCATTTAATTTTATTATTTTACATAAATTAAGAAAATGTAATTTTATTAAATTATTTTTATTAATTATTAAAAAAGTTGATGGTCAGTATATAATAGACAAAATACAATATAAAATTAATTAAAATATAATATAATAGAGATAAAGAAAAAACTTCATTTCATGATATCATATTTCAATTAAATTCATAATATTTTTAACTTTCATAAATTTAAAAATTATTAAAAAAAATTACATAAATAATAGAATAATTTATATAAAAAATTCAATAGCACTATTAAATAAATAATTTTAAATAAAATATGAGTAACTAAATAATTATATTTTATATGTGAGATAAGCTATATAAAGAAGTAATATATGTTATATATAAATGACACATTACCTCGTATGAAAATTACATTTATTACAAATTTTTAAATTAATATTCATATTTTTATAATTTGAAATAATAATATATTTTTAAATATTTTAGTAGTTTTTTAATTCATTATTGTATAGTGTTCCTTTTCCATACATGGGATAAGTTGGGGAGATAAATAGAGCACACAAGATGAGGCACCCTAAGTCAATGGTTAATACATAAATCAATTCATGTATTTATCATATGAAACAATTAGATTGAGTAAATTTTTTAATTCATTAAATAGTTACCTTTGGAAGACTTTTATGAGCAATGTTGCAATTACCATTTTTACTAGGAAAGTCTATATCACGTTGACGCTGTAGACGATGCTTTTCGTTATCTTTTTTCATCAAATATGCAACTTGCTCTGATAGATTTTTTAGAACATATTGTACTTGCTCATTAGATGAATTTGTGCCCTTATCATTTGAAAAAATGGTTTTTTGGAGCTACGCCAAATCCTTTGCCTCTCACACGACCATAATACTTAGGAACATTAAATATCTTACCAAGTATGTCCTTGCTTGTTAAATCTCCTCTTGAGATGAACATTGTTATGGATTCTCCTAACATACATGTAGTAATAAAAAGATAAGTTTATTATCATTATTAAAAGGCAATAATAAAAAAAATGATAATATACTTACACATTGTTTTATCACTTGTTGAATATTTTCATTATCAACTAGTTCATCCTTATTCAAAGAAGCCTCCTTCTACAAAATATGACGACCTAATGGTTGATCTGATTTATTCTCTTTAAGCTATTCATTAAAACATATAATAGTATTAGTTAGAAACTATTTACAATCTACCAAGTTGTGTATGGATGTAAGGGATTTAATGCTCTCTCTCGAATTGTAGTACGTATATTCAATATAAAAAACAACGATCTTGTAAAAAAATCATGTTAAGAATATGAATAAAACACACATGCTAGAAAATAATATTACCACAAAAGTGGGGTTTGCACGTTTAGCTACAAAAAGCGCTCCAAACTTTAGGTGATATGTAGTGTTTATATATTTTTGGTGCTTTGTCAATCAAATTTCCATCAACATCTCTTAAGTAGTACTTTTCCAAGTGAGATCTAAATCCTCTATGTAATTTACTTGCAACTCTAAGTACATAATATTTTTGTGCATCATCAACGTTAAAACCAGACTACAAACCAAATAAAGAAATAGTTTGAGTAAAAGTATTTCAATGGAAAAAATGTGAACTAACAAATAAGTGGAGTAAAAAACTTACTTGTATATCATTCCACATGGTATTTTTAGCATCCTTCAAAGCCTTATCTCTTCAATCATCAAGTATGATTGGGATATTCTAATGAACAACTACACCAATATAACTTACTATCATAGAACTGTTGGGCTCAATTGGCTGACCATTTTGATTCAATCCTACCTAATAAACTCAGAGTAAGTGCATGCTTTTAGAAAATATACAATAAATTCTAAACAAAGTATAATATACCTCAAATTTTATTCCACTACTTCTTGCTTTGATGACCTTATGCATAATAGTTGCCCCACGCTTAACCATTTTTATAACTATGAGTAGTGACATATTCCTCATTTTGACGAGCACAATCATCATCAAAATCTATTTATCTACACATTTTACACATTAGAATTATAAAAGAAATACAAACAGATTTAAAAATTAAGAAACATCAATAGGGGCACAAACAAGAATTAACAAGGCAGTGAACAATACAAGGTAGTAGAATTAGCAGTGAACAATACAAGGTAGTAGAGTTACAATACAAGGTGACATGAATTAAGGTAGCAGTGAACTTAGTAGAGTGAATTAAGGTAACATGAAGTACAATACAGGGTAGCAGAATTAAAAGACATCAGAATTGGCATCAAGTGATTAGTAGATAACTATAAGCATAATAGGTAGTAGAATCAACAGAAATACAAGGTAGTGAACATAGCAATCATCAACTGATACAAGCACATAATAGAATTCAAGAAGAATAATGCAGTTGAATCAGTAGAAAAACAATCAAGCTGAATACAAACATAACCAACAAAAAAGCATAATACAAGCAAAATAACAATCAACAACGATACAAGTATAATAAGCAGAAAATCAGTTAAACACAATCTTACAATTAAACATACATATCATCCATTATAAAAATAGAAAATACTTAAAAATGAGAATAGAAAACACTTAAACACCTTAAGATGTTTTTCTTCTTTTCCTGGTGGAATTCATATTTTATTGTCCCTTATCGATAGGAAACGATAGATTAATCCAAATTCCCTCATCATGATTATCTCTAATATATAAACCATCATCATTTGAATCAATTCCACATGGTTGTGATGTAGAAAAGAAAGGATCATTACCAACATCTTCATCATTATTATTATCATCACTTATTTTATTGGTCAATAGGACAATAGACCATTTATCATCGGCAAGATCAATGACATAAAACATGTGTTGAGCTGGCGACACTAAAATAAAAGGCTCATCTTTGTATCAACCCTATTAAAATCGAGAAGCAAGAACCTTGACTCATCAATATGAATGCCATTATTATTATCGACCCACTTGCAACCAAAGATGGGAACAAGAAACATTGTGTAATTTAACTCCCATATGTGCTCGATAACCCCAAAATATGATAGATTTGCATATATTGGGTTTTGTCTTTAGCACTTGAGATATGCATCACTTTAGCTACTAGAGTGACTTTGCTATTTTGCATAGTGGCTTGATCATCTTGTTTTATGGTATAAAATGTGTAGCCATTAATTACATATCCGATGTAAGAAAAGACATGTAAACTCGAGCCATTTGCTAGCCATCTCAATCTCTCAGAAATTGAATAGGGGTCTATCACAAACTTTGAGTTAATGTGATTTTTTAGCTATGTTATAAAACTGCGATTGTTGTCTTGTGTTATCCAATTTTTATTTCTATTCAGGTTCAAGCTCATTAACTGATCCATGTGTATTGTAACATACAGTTGCACCTCATCATCATTGTGCATAACATACAGTTGTGCTTGCTCCCATTTTGTCCTTGATATAGTCATTACTCAAGTATCCCTTCTATTATTCTTCTTGAATGACGAGACAGGGGAAAACCTTTGGATAGATATTCAATACATAATTCAGCAACTTCTTCGATAATGTATCGTTCAACAATACAACATTCTAGTCGACTTCTACTTTTTACGTACCATTTTAATATTTTCATATAGCGTTATTCAAATACATCCATCTCATATAAGTTGGTTCACAAAGTTTTGTCTCCTTAACAAGATGAATAGTAAGATGCACCATTATATATAAAAAAAAGTGTGGGAAATACATTTCAAGATCACACAAAGTAACAACAATTTCCCACTATAATGTCGGTAATTTCTGAGGATCAATCACTTTATACAAATTTCCTGAAATAAGAAACATAATTTAGTTATGGCTCGTCGAACTTTTTCAAGTAAAATGGAACATATACCTATTGGTAGCAAATGCTCCATTAGAACATGGCAATCATGAGTCTTCAAACCTTTTAACTTAAGGTCTTTCATAGAAACTAAATTTGTAATGTTTGAAGAGTATCCTTTTAGAACTTTAACTTCATGAAGAAATTTACATTAAACAATTTTCTCCTTACTAGATAGAGTATGAGCACCTGGAGGTAGATATTTGTGATTTCCTTTCATTGTCGAACCCAATTCATTTCTTATTCCCATATTGACCAAGTCCAATCTTGAAGTGATGTCATCCTTAGACTTTTCTAGAACATTGAGCATAGTATCAATAACACTATCAAATACATTTTATTTAATATGCATTACATCGAGAAAATGTCTTATATACAATGACTTTCAATATGGAAATTAAAAGAAAATTGACTTTTTCTTCCACCAGTTTTGACAAGCTCTCTTGCAAAAAGGTTTGTCAAAATTATTGGTCAAACATTCTACCTTTTCAAATATTTGATATCCATTTGGTGCTAAAGGAGTAGTACCTTCCTCTGATTTTCCATTGAATGCATTTCTCTATCCATGATAATGATGACTAAAAGGTAAAAATCTACGATGTCCAAGAAACGCATTCTTCTTACAATGTTTAATGTTATATCCTGATAAATTATCGTATGTTGAAAAATCATTAATTGTACCGAACAACATAGTCCTCAAATTTAAACATTCTTTCTTATACCAACATAAACTTCCACATCTGTTTCCCATGTATTTTTTAAATCTTCAATTCAAGGAGTCATAATCACATAAACTTGTCACAAATTTATAACATCATCATTATTAATTATAAATCATCATAATCACATAAACTTATCAAAAGGAATTCACTTTTTTTTTTATCACATCACATAATAATTCATCAACACCTTATAAATATTTTTATTTTATATTTTATTATAAATCATCAATATCACAACAATATCAAATAGCACACATTTGACGAAATTAAATCAATCAACACCTTATAAATATTTTTATTCCACATTTTATTCTCACAATTTCCACATTTGCATATTAATTAATTTATCTCTCAAGGACTATTGTCGTACGTAGCAAGCCCCAGATGAATCGTTGGGAAATACAATTTTTCCGTTCATCTCACAATATATTATACTCATAAAGTCAAACGTTCTCTCATCCCTTACCTTATTTCAACACTTTTACACACGAATTTGATTCCACGAGAAAACAACTTTGTTCTTTAACTCTTTAACCTTCAATCAATCTAACTCGACAGTTTATGGATAAACAAACTCAAAAATAGATTATGAAAAGACACTGTAAAAATTAATTTCGAAATTCGGTCAAGGAAACTTACCATAAATTAGAAAACCAATAAATGGATAAAATAGTCATTTTTTACACGATCGTTTTGGCGTTGGTTTCACTCAAATCGGACTTATGGTGAGGAAGAACAATTCAAAATAATTAATTATATAAACGAAGAAGTCGGGTATTTTAGAGAGAAATTTGGATGGTTAAAAATTTGAGGAAGTATGTTTATTTGACTAATAAATAAATAAAATTACATACTGAAATTTGGACGAAAATAGAAAATTTTCTGGAATAGTTATCGATCATCGGTGTCAAACGATAGATTGTTGTTGTGTTTTTGTTTGGTTTTACGGCTGCCGTCCAACTCCCTTCCTTTTTGTTTTTGTTTTTGTTTATTTTATTAACAATAGGGTTCACACATGGGTCAAACCCATTGGTCCTTTATTTATTTTTAAATAAAACCAACAATTACTAAAACTAATGTTTTAACATTTTTTTTAAACATAATTTAATTACTAAATAATACTAATATTTCCAAAGTAGTATTTTATAAAATAAAATAATTAATCTTTTAAAATATATTAATAACCAAAACTCTCATATTCAAAATAATCACCATGATAATACTTATTTTTTCTAAATACTCACATTAAAATACTACCATCATTAGATGATATTAAGAATTATAAAATAAATAAGTATAAAACCAACACTTTATATTAATTACTAAATCATACTAAATATATATATATATATATAATCACAATGTCATAACAAATATATAAAAATAAAGAAAATAAAAAACAATATTACCAATATCTCAAGGTAATTATTTATAAAATAAAATATATTTAGAAATAAATAAGTATAATTAAGTACACATTTAATATTAGTCAAACGCATAAAAGAATGTTATATTAATTGGATACGCGTATATACACGTAAAATCACATAAAATCTTATTCTTCAAAATATTATTACTTTTAAAATATATATATATATATATATATATAAAATAATAAAATAAAATATTTATTATTTATATCGTTCATTTAATATAATATGTATCAAGCTAGCACATCATAGCAAACATCCATATAACAAAAATAATCAACAAAGTTTATCAACATATATTCTATAATAATTTTAACATCAAATTAATTATTTAAAATCTTATTTAATTAATAAAATAGTTTATCATAAAATTTAGGGTGTTACATTCGGTAGTTGGAGATTAAGTACAGCCTCAACACAATGCCACTACCAATTGAGCCCGGTATCTATGGATGAAATTCATCTGCTACAATGTTGAGTTTCAAAAATTTTGTCGATACAAGGGTTAAAGTACGGTTTGTATTTCCTATATTAATAATTTTCTTTTCTAATAAAATGTTTATTTGGTTTACATTTATATATCAAAATAAAATATTAACTAATAAATAACAAATATTTTATCAAAAATAAAGAAATGACAAATGTATTTTATTTTCTTTTGCCTCTTACACCTAAAACAAAAAATGCATTTTTATACTTTTTGTTATATAAAAGTAAACATTATATATCCTTATTGCAACTCTCAAGTACTATTATTATTCATTTGGTTCAAAATGAATTTTTTTACTTGTTGCTATGATGTCCAAAAATATAATGATCCAATCATAGTTATTATTAAAACATAACTAGCCAATTTTATCTTATTTTGTTTTCACTTTCTCTTTCCAACTCATACTTTTAATTAGCAACCTATGACCACTAATGGTCACATACATTTCTTAGTCATCAAGGTAAAATAGATCCATTTGATTTAGAGCAATAAATCAATTCACTAATTTGAAGAATCAGTTCGATTCTAAACAAATCCAAACCATATCGATTTGATTTCTTTAACTAAAAATTAGTTGGATTCAATTTTCAAATAGTTATAATTCAAATTTGAATACCACCATATATATATTGATGGGGAATAAACACAAAAACAAGTAATATGCAGCGGATATAAAATTCCCCCAACTTGCAAGAACCCGTGAGGAGCAACAACAAATATATGACATCAAATTAATCAAAATAAAAAGACGTAATGAACATCAATAATTCAACGTGGAAAACCCCTCAATGCAAGGGTAAAAATCACGGGTCGTCCAGACCAAAGAAAAAGCCCCACTCTAATCAAATAAGGGTACACGAGTGTCTCAAAATGATGCAAAAATTGTGCATACAACCAGCCAAAATAACAAAGCACTAAAGCCTACATTTGAAAAAACAAAAGAAGAAAAACACCCAAAAATTTGCTGCTATGCGAGCACGATTTCTCCCCCTTCAGACGTCGTTATGTCGATCTGACTGTTGTAAATGAAGACCTGAATTTTGCGAACCTTCTGTCCAAAAATCAGCCCGATCCAATGGTTGACGAATGTGCAATCAATGTTTTTTTGAGACTGATTTAACAAAATCGGGAATAGGATTACTCTTCTTTCCTATTAAAATAGTCTATCTCTTCTAACTCTAATTAGACCACTCTCTACTTAAATAACTGAGACATTTGGACTACAATATTTAGGCCTTTCTCCAAATAGAAAGGGACCCCAATACCCAACATATCTCCCCCTCACAACTATGTGGAGATAATTGTTAGACCAACGATATCACAACAAGTTTCAATCTTCCCTTTGGTAATACTTTAGTCATCATATCAGAACCATTACAATCAGTATGAACTTTAGCCAATTCCAACAACTTAGCTTCCAAAACATCACATATCCAATGATACCTCACATCAATATGTTTAGACCTGCTATGAAACGTCGAATTCTTACCAAGATGAATAACACTTTGACTATCGACAAATAATACATGTTTGTCCTGAATAAACCTAAGCTCATGTAAGAATTTCTTCAACCAAATCAACTATTTGCATGCTTTAGTAATGACAATGAACTCTGCCTCAATTGTAGACAATGCTACACATTTTTGTAATCTTGACTGCCAAGCCACAACTCCATCTGCAAATTTAATCATGTAGCTTGAAGTTGACTTTCTTGAGTCAATATCTCCAGCCATATTTGAGTCGAAGTACCCCACCAAAATAGGTTTGTCACCTCCAAAATAAAGCCTCATACATGTAGTACCATGAAGGTACCTCAAAATCCATTTTACAACAATCCAATGCTATCTACTTGGATTTGACAAAAAACTACTAACTGTACAAACAACATGTGCAATATCTAGTCTTGTACACACCATTGCATACATCAAACTACTCACAAAAGAAGCATAAGGCACTCATGTTGTTAAAAGTCGTGGTGTTATATTATGGTATTAGAGCTTTGGTTAGATTGTAGGTCGGCGTGTAGGTTGGGATTCATTATCTGATCATGCATCAGGTAAGTTGTTTGAGTTGTCAGGTCTTGTGTAGTTGTTATGTGTTGATATATTCAAAAGTTATTTTTGGAATTCTTCTAAGTGGTGTTAAGAATTCTTCTTGATGTTGGTTTTGTAGGAAACAATGCCTCCAAAAAGGAACAACGCTGCAAGAGTCAACGTCAACAAGGATGATCAAATGGCTGAAGTAATGAATAATATGGCTGCTTTTGTTGTTGCATAGACAACTGCAAAGACTCTACGGGATCTGGAGAAGAGGGAAAGAGAGATTCGTGTTGATCAATCAAGGGATTGGAAGATTTTCATCGTCACAATCCTCCAAAGTTTAGGGGTGATGAAAGTCTATAAAAAGCCGACCATTGGATTCAGGAAGTGGAAAATACTTTCGAAATAATTAATTTTTAGGCAGGGGTGAAGGTCAACTATGCTACGTATATGCTACTAGGGGATGTTGAATATTGGTGAAGAAGTACAAGGCTTCTAATGGGATCAAGTCATGAGGGGGTGAATTGGGAGTCGTTCAAAAGGAAGTTTTTAGACAAATACTTCCCGATGAGTACCAGGACTAAGTTGGGTGATGATTTTCTTAAATTGTACTAGGGGAATATGATAGTGGGTGAGTATGCTGCTAAGTTTGAGTCATTGTCAAGACATTTTAGGTTTTTTCGCGAAGAGGTTGAATAACAATTTATGTGCAGCATTTCCAAAATAGACTGAAGTATGAAATTCAATACTCTATCCTACCATTGGAATTCAATGTTTCCAATTTTTAGTGGAAAAACGTAGATATATTGAGGACATGAAGAATAAGAGGGCCAACCGAGGAGGGAACTTTAGTATCGGGGGGCCTAGTTAGGTGAACCATGATAACAACAAAGGAAAACAAGTTGTTAAGCCTTATAACCGACCACAAAACAATAACAGAGATAAGAACCACCCGGGGAACCAAAATCTTGAAGACAATTGGGACAAATGATTCGATGTTTCCAATATGGGGAAGAGGGACATTATGCTAATGCTTGTACCTCTAAGAGTCTCACTTGCTACAATTTTCATAAGCCAGGGCTCTGACACGCTAAACCTCAAAAATAAAAATAATTTTTTTTTCTTTTAATGTAGTGAAATTCTTCAAACAATTAAATATACAAGCTTTTGAACCTTTTTTTTTTATTAAGGTAAAGAGTACCACGTAATCATAAACATGTCACATAAGTCCAAAATTTCCATCAAACATAATGACATCGAAATCATAATATCAAGCAACATAATCCTTTTTGAAGTACACATACTTTTGTTTTAAATTAAGTGCAAATATAGTCTCAACCCGATGTCACTATCAGAGCGGGAATTCCCAAAATAAAAATGCTCAAAATAACATCAACACAATGCATATAATAAGAGTCTCCAAGACATGATGGCCTCTGCCTCTTCGATGGTATTAGTCATCACTTGCAACTTACAACTCATCTGCGTCCATCACAAACTCCAAACACAAACAACGAGGGGTGAGTATCGAAATTATGTAACAGTTTAAAATACACGAGGAGAACACGCAAGCAATCAAATTATCACAACCTCACAAGCAGTCAAGTGCATAATACCAATGGTTCATCAAATTCATTCACAATAAGACAATCACAAGGATGAAATGCTATGCATGTCCTATACTCTATACTTCATCATTTGGTACCATTCTACTATGAAGTACTTGGTTAGGAGGCCTGATACTATGCCACTACAAGAGTGGACAGACAATTCATGAATGGCCAAGTCCTCATAGATCCCCTCAACTCAACCCGAGACACATATACACGACGGTCGAGGTACTCTTGTGTTGCACGGTAGCTCCCGGCCTTAGGGAATAACTCACTAATCGACTTAGGAATTCCCCACTAGAGGTACCCCCAAGGTCTATCAGTCTTACCTTACAGTTCGACTGTAGCCCTCCACGATTAGGCTCATTCAATTGTACTTCCCTGAATCACTAGGTTTGTCAAACCCTCCTATATGATGACAAAATAGTTCTAACTCCAAAATCACAACTCAATAAGTTTCAGTTTGACATCACAACATCATCATTATATATATGTATATCAGTCAATCACAATAAAATCCCACTATTCAGTTTACACTACTCACAATACACAATTCAGTTTCATCAATCACATGGTAAGGAATCATTTAAGTGGCACGTTCAAGTAATATCACGATTTCAATCAAGTAATAAGAATACTCAAGTACATATCATTCATACAATAACAATTAGTATAAATTCATAAAATCAAATAACACGCAATCTTAATATAAATTAATTCACAACAATTCTATAGGTTTCTAAATTATATTTTAGTCCTCACTATTACCATTCATATATTATTAATTAATTATTATTACTCAATAGGGCTAAACCGTACGTAGTAAGCCCCGAATGAAAATCTAGGAATTTCGGTATTTCCGTTAATCTCACATTATTTTATACTCATAAAATCGAACATCATCTCACCCCTTACCTCGGCTGAAGATTTCGTCCAATGAATCTGATATGCTAACGGGTCGTTTCTTTGTCGGTCGTCGTCCCTAATAGTCCACGAGGGAATTATAGCCACACAACCACCAAATACAAATAAATTACTTACTAAAAATAAATTAATAAATAAATAAATATATAAAAAAATAAATAAAAAATAAATAATAAATAAATAAATAAGTAAATGAATAAAAAATAAAAAATACGTAAATGAATAAATAAATAATAAAATAATTAATAAATAAATAAATAAGTAATTGAATAATAAAATAATATAGTAAATAATAAATAAATAAATAAGTAATTGAATAATAAAATAATAAAATAATAAAATAAATAATAAAGAAATAAATAAGTAAATGAATAAATTAATAAAATACATAATAAATAAATAAATAAGTAAATGAATAAACAAATAATAAAATAAATAATAATTAAATAGATAAGTAAATGAATAAATAAATAATAAAATAAATGAAAAATAAATAAATAAGTAAATGAAGAAATAAATAATAAATAAATAAAAAAGTAAATGAATAATTAAATAATAAAATAAATAATAAAAAAATAAATAAATAAGTAAATGAATAAATAAATAAATAATAAATAATAAATAAATAAATACGTAAATGAATAAATAAATAAGTTAAATACAAACACACACACACGCACACATGCGCACACACACACACATGCACACCCACAAACGCACACACACATACATGGACACACGCGCACACACACTTACTTTTTGTAAGTTAAATATAGTTAATATTAATACAAACACACAAGACATACCTAAAGAAATTAGAACACATATTAACACTCATATATAAAAAAGTTGTATTGTAGCATTATACTATTTAAAATAAGGTAATGAGAAATTGGGGTGTTACAAGGGCACTTTGCAAGGGATTACAAGGCTTCAAAGTTGGAACCAATAGTAAATGTAACTAGGGGTACTCGTCCTACTGCTAAAAGATACGTTTATTGCATGGGTGCTGAAGCTGGAAATCCATCTAGCAATTTGATCCAACGAGACTGCGTGATTGCATGTAACATTCTAACTGCACTTTTTTGATTTGGGGGCAACCCATTCCTTCCTTGCTATGGATTGGGACTATATGAAGCGTTTGAAGTTAACTGTGTCTTCTCTGCCTTTTGATTTGGTTGTTTCCACACATGCTAAGAGTTTGACTGTAAATACTGTATGTTTACATTTACAAGTAACTGTCCAAAATAAGAATTTCTTGATTAATTTGATTTTTTTACCCCTACAATCGCTCGAGGTCATTCTAGATATCGGTTGAATGTCTTATCATTATGTAATCTTGGATTGTGCTCGCAAGTTGGTTCTTTACCCCGAGCCAGGAGTTGTTAAGTATCTAATTGCTAACAAACTCGTTGTGTCGCTGAGAGAAGGAACTCAAGAGTTTCTTTCATTAGCTAATGTAGAGGGAAAAATATATGTGAGCATAGAAGACGTGGTTCTTGTGAAGGAGTACCCAGACGTATTTCCAACAGAAATTCTAGGATTACCACCAGTAAGAGAGGTGGAGTTCTTCATTGATCTACACCCAGGAACCGGATCTATTTCAATTGCACCGTATCGAATGTCGCCATTGGAATTAAATGAGCTCAAGGGCCAAATTGAAGATTTGTTGGAGAAAGGATTTATCAGACCAAGTGTGTCACAATGGGGAACTCAAGTATTGTTAGTTAAGAAAAAGGACAGAAGCTCATGCTAATGTATGGATTATAGGGAACTTAATAAGCAATTATTAAGAATCGTTATCCTTTACCACATATTGATGATTTGATGGATCAGTTGAGAGGAGCCACGATGTTTTTGAAGATTGACTTGAAGTCAGGTTACCATCAGATTCGAGTAAGAGAAGGAGATATTCAGAAAACTACTTTCAGAAACCGTTACGAACATTATGAATATCTTGTTATGCCATTGGAATTACCAGAGCACTAACAATTTTTATGGATTACATGAATAGAATCTCCAGCTCATTTCTAGATAAGTTTGTTGTGGTGTTCATCGATGATATATTAATTTATTCAAGGACTAAGGAAGAACATGGAGAGCATTTGCGTCAAATTCTTGAAGTTTTATGCGAGAAGAAATTGTATGCCAATTTGTGGAAATGCGAGTTTTATCTAGAAGAAGTGAACTTCTTAGGACATGTGATAACCAAGGAAGGAATCGATATGGATCTGGCAAAGATTAAGACAATCCTCGCTTGGAAATAACCTCAGATTATCACTAACATATGAAGTTTTGTCAGACTTGCAGGATACAATAGGAGGTTTATTGAAGGTTTTTATAAGATGGTAGCTCCATTGATGCAACTCACTAGAAAGGATCAATCGTTCGCATGGACAAAAAAGTGTGTGGAATTTTTCCAATTACTAAAGAAAATGTTGACAACCTCACCCGTATTGGTCTTACCACAACCAGAAGAACCATATGAAGTTTATTGCGATGTATCTCACCAAGGTGTGGGGTGTGTTTTGATGCAACACAGGAAAGTTGTAGCTTACGCCTCAAGACAATTGAAGAATCATAAAAGAAACTATCCTATTCATGATTTAGAGCTTGTTGCTATAGTTTTTGCATTAAAGATCTGGAGGCACTACTTATATGGATGCACGTTCATAGCGTTCAAGGACCATAAGAGTTTGAAATATTTGTTTGATTAAAAGGAATTGAACATGCGTTAGAGGAGATGGATGTTGGAAAACTATGACTTCTTTGGTGATTAATAACAAGAGAATTAAGATCAACTCCAACTAGTTAGACATAATTCCCATATCAATCATGCAACAATCATACAATTTACACACACAACGGAAACTTAAAATCACATACAAGATTATTCAAGGAGCATACAAAAATAAGCAATTAAACAATGCTGAATATTAAAGAGAAAGGATAGGAAAGATTGCACCAAGATTTATCCTGGTTCAGCCGTTGATCCAACGGCCTACATCCAGTCCTGTAATCATAATCATGATTCCAGCCTTTTTCCCTATAGAATGAATTCGAGTACTTTTACAGATTTTCCAGTCTTCTACACGACCTATCAATCTAACTCCCTTCACTTCTATCTTGTCACCCCTTTGATCCTTGTAGTTTATCCCCAAACTCACACAAGATCAAAGTAGACTTCCTCTTGATGATACCACACCAACAAGGATAGCCACCAGTTTCTAAACTGGATTTGTTACAGCATCAATTACAAAGAATTGTCTTTGTCACGAACAAAGAAAAGTAGTATCAAGAAATGTGTTCAATCACTCTAGCATCACACAAAAGATTTGATTTGCCAATGAATATTTTTGTGTGTTAGAAAACTTTTCTTTCAAAGTGTTTTCAGAGATATGCAAGATTGAGAGCAAGAGATTCTGAAAAGATGTGAAAAGTTTTTATGCAAGAGTTATGCAAGTTGTTCTGAAAAGTTCTTTTAAAAAGATTTGAAGCATCATATATATATTCAAGAAAAACACCAGGACAATCGATTGCCCAATCGAGTTTGTAAGGATACAATCGATTGCTGTATCGAGTGTCGTATTTTCTGTGTTTCTGGAAACTTGAATTATATAGGCTTCACTTGATTGGTCAATCGATTGATTCAGTTTCTGAATCAGACCTGATGCTATGAAAACCTTTCAATCGAGTGAGCAATCGAGTTGGCCAAAACTGGGTGCTCACTGTGATTTGAATTATAGCATCAATCGATTGGTCAATCGAGTGTCGTGATCAAAGTGATTCAGACCTGATGCTATAATTTCCTTTCAATCGAGTGAGCAATCGAGTTGTTCAAAACTGGGTGCTCACTGTGACTTGAAATACAACATCAATCGATTGGTCAATCGAGTATCGTGGTCAAAGTGACTCAGATACTGCAAATAATCAAGTTGCCAATCGAGTGGACAATCGATTGGTCAATCGAGTGGGCACAAACTGAGTGCTCTCTGTAACTTAAACTTCAGCATCAATCGAATTGTCAATCTATTGTGCAATCGACTGGACAATCGAGTGATCTTGTTACAGACCTCAGTTGTTTATGACAGTTTATGTGCCATTCGATTGATGACCCATTCAATCGATTGTTCAATCGAGTTTTTCAGAGTTAAGTTTCATAACACATGAATGAATGACAAAAGTTTATTGGCATGTCTTGTGTGAGACTCTAGTGATTGTTTACTTAACTTGATACCTAGACACCTAATACAACTATACAAAAATTGCATCTTCCTCAAGTGCATCCTCCAACTATGGTTGATTCCTTGAGTTGCAAACTATTGTTCCATGTGTGTGGTGTCTTCATGTATGCCTGAAATGTTTCTCAATTCAAAACATTAGATAAGGCAAATATTTCATGTGCACTTGTATGTTTAGGACTTAAATCAAAAACTAGATCAGGGAAGCTTATGGCTTACAATGGATGGAGACTCTCAAGGATTTTGATTTCACATTGCAGTACCACCTTGAGAAGGAAAATATGGTGGCTGAAACGTTGAGTAGAAGAAGTGTGTCAGTGTTTTCCGCAGTGATGGCTAGACAACAAGAATTGTGGGAAGCATTTAGAGACCTACACTTGGACGTAAAGTTTGCACCGGGGATTTTGAAATTTAGAATGATTAAGATTTTGAGTGGTCTACTTGAAGACATTGCAAATTTTCAGGATGACACATTAATCCAAGAGAAGAGGAACCTAATAGTGCAAGGAAAGACAACTGAGTTTAAGATTGGACCATATAATATTTTGAGAACTAATGGGAGGATATGTGTACCAGCAGTTGTAGATATGAGGAAAACAATTTTAGAACAGGCTCATAAGAGCAAATTGAGTATTCATCCTAGAACAACAAAGATACAATAAATTCTAAACAAAGTATAATATACCTCAAATTTTATTCCACCACTTCTTGTTTTGATGACCTTGTGCATAATAGTCGCTCCACTCTTAACTTCATTTTCATAACTATGAGTAATGACATATTCCTCATTTTGACGAGCACAATCATCATCAAAATCTATTTATGTACACATCTAACACATTAGAATTATATAAGAAATACAAACAGATTAAAAAATTAATAAACAACGTTAGGGGCACAAACAAGAATTAACAAGGCAGTGAACAATACAAGGTAGTAGAATTAGCAGTGAACAATACAAGGTAGTAGAGTTACAATACAAGAAAAAATTAATTAAGGTAGCAGTGAACTTAGTAGAGTGAATTAAGGTAACATGAAGTACAATACAGGGTAGCTGAATTAAAAGGCATCAGAATTGGCATCAAGTGATTAGTAGATAACTATAAGCATAACAGGTAGTAGAATCAACATAAATACAAGGTAGTGAACAAAGCAATTATCAACTGATACAAGTAGATAGTAGAATTCAACAAGAATAATGCAGTTGAGTCAATAGAAAAACAATCAAGCATAATATAAGCATAGTACAAACAAAATAACAATCAACAACGATATAAGTAAAATAAGCAAAAAATCAATTAAACATAATTTTAGAATTAAACATACATAGCATCCGTTATAAAAATAGAAAATACTTCAAAATGCAAATAGAAAACACTTAAACACCTTAAGATGCTTTTCTTCTTTTTCTGGTGGAATTCATATTTTATTGTCCTTTAATGATAGGAAATGATTGATTAATACAAATTCCCTCATCATGATTATCTCTAATATATAAACCATCATCATTTGAATCAATTTCACATGGTTGTGATGTAGAAAAGAAAGGATCATTACCAACATCTTCATCGTTATTGTTATCATCACTTATTTTATTGGTCAATAGGACAATGGACCATTTATTATCGGCAAGATCAATGACTTAAAACATTTATTTAACTTGCGACACTAGAATAAAATGCTCATCTTTGTATCCACCCTATTAAAATCAACAAGCAAGAACCTTGACTCATCAATCTGAATGCCATTATTATTATCAACCCACTTGCAACCAAATATGGGAACAAGAAATATTGTGTAATTTAACTCTCATATGTGCTCGATAACCCCAAAATATGATAGATTTGCATATATTGGGTTTTGTCTTTAGCACTTGAGGTATGCATAGCTACAACTACTAAAGTAACTCTGCTATTTTGCACAGTGGTTTGATCATCTTCTTTTATGGTGTAAAATGTGTAGCCATTAAATACATATATGATGTATGAAAAGACATGTAAACTCGAGCCATTTACTAGCCATCTCAAACTCTTTGAATTGAATTGGGGTCTATAACAAACTTTGGGATAATTTAATTTTTTAGCTATGTTATAAAAATTCGATCGTAGTCTCGTGTTATCCAATTTTTATTTCTATTCTGGTTCAAACTCATTAACTGATCCATGTGTATTGTAACATATAGTTGCTCCTCATCAGTATTGTGCAGAATATACAATTGTGGTTGCTCCCATTTTGTCCTTGATATAGTCATTACTCAAGTATCCCTTCTACTGTTATTCTTCTTGAATGACAAGGCAAGGGAAACCCTTTGTATAGATATTCAATACATAATTCAACAGCTTCTTCGACAATGTATCATTCAACAATACAACATTCTAGTCGACTTCTACTTTTTACGTACACTTTTAATATTTTTATATAGCATTATATCATATATATCCATCTCATTTAAGTTGGCCCACAAAGTTGTGTCTACTTAACAAGATGAATAGTAAGGTGCACCATTATATATAAAAAAAGGGTGGGAAATACATTTCAAGATCACACAAAGTAACAACAGGTTCCCACTACAATGTCAGTTATTTTCAAGGATAAATCACTTTATACAAATTTCCCTAAATAAGAAACATAATTTAGTTATGGCTCGTCGAACTATTTCAAGTAAAATGGAACATAGACCTGTTGCTAGCAAATGCTCCATTAGAACATGGCAATCATGAGTCTTCAAACCTTTTAACTTAAGGTCTTTCATAGAAACTAAATTTGTAATGTTTGAAGAGTATTCTTTTGGAACTTTAACTTCATGATGAAATTTACATAAAATAATTTCCTCCTTTCTAGATAGAGTATGAGCACATGAAGGTAGATATTTGTGATTTCCTTTCATTGCCGAACCCAATTTATTTCTTATTCCCATATTGACCGAGTCTAATCTTGAAGTGATGTCATCCTTAGACTTTCCTAGAACATTGAGCAACATATCAATGACACTATCAAATACATGTTATTCAATATGCATTAAATAGAGAAAATATCTTATATACAATGACCTTTCAATATGACACTTCAAAGAAAATTGACTTTTTCTTTCACCCAGTTTTAACAAGCTGTCTCGCAAAAGAGTTGTCAAATTTATTGGTCAAACATTCAACCTTTTCAAATATAGGATATCCATTTGGTGCTAAAGGAGTAGAGTACCTTCCTCTGATTTTCCATTGAATACATTTCTCTATCCATGATAATGATGACTAAAAGGTAAAAATCTACGATGTCCAAGAAATACATTCTTCTTACAATGTTTAATGCTATATCTTGATAAATTACCGTATGTTGAAAAATCATTAATTGTGTCGAACAACATAGCCCTAAAATTTAAACATTCTTTCTTATACCCATCATAAACTTCCACACATGTCTCCCATGTATTTTTTAAATCTTCAACTCAAGGAGTCAAGTATACGTGAATATCATTCTCGAGTTGTTTGGGTCCATAATTTAACAAAGACAACATCATAAACATGTGCTTCATACATAACCATGGGGGTAGCTTATAAAACAACAAAATCACAGGCCATGTGTTGTGTGGGATGCTTTCAAGACCATGTGGATTCATTTCATTAGTAGAAAATGCAAGTTGTAGATTTCTTGACTTTGCCGAAATCAGAATACACATGATCAATTTTTGCCCATTGTGGAGAATCTGCAGGGTGTCGAAACTTTCCATCTCTAATTCTTTCATGTACAAGTCATGTCAAGTGTTTTGAATCTTCTTCACTATGATAGATGCACTTAAATCTTGGTATTATAGGAAAATACAACATGCATTTCGCTGGAGTAGATTTTTTCTTCTTTTGTCAAGAGACATTACATTTTGCACACGCCTTTAGCTATTCATATTTGTTTCAAAATAAAATGCAATCGTTAGGACAAGCATGAATCATTTCATAGCTCATTCCAATAGAACACAAAATACATTTAGCCTCGTAAGATCGACTAAGAAATTCATTATCTTCTAACAAAATATCTTTTAGAAGGGTTAATAAGTATGTGAAGCTCTTATTAGACAATCCATTACGTGTTTTTAAGTTGTACAACTTTAATATCTCCGACAATCTTATTAATTTAGTACAACCATTACATAATGGTTTCTCTGCATCACTCAACAAACTCTCTATTATTTTAGGACAATCCCAAAAATCTTCTTCAACTACTTTTGCAATATCCTCAAGTTAGTGATTTTTTTCTCAACATGTCTTGTCCTAGGTAGTAAATACTGCTAATTTGCGGCGAAGGACATGGTCGCGGTAGCGTAGTGCGACGCGGGGAAAGGAGAGGTTGCACGCGATTTGGGCAGGTTCGCAGGTCGTGGGTTCTCAAACCCTAGATAACAAGATTTTTTCTAGAAAATCCTTTTTTTTTTCCCATGAAAAACTAATTTTACCCTTAAGTTTTAAAACGTTTTTGAGGTAATTTTGGTATTGTCCTTCAAATTTCAGAGTTAATTGTCTTCTTCCTAGTCGGCTTACCGTCTTCTCACTGCCATTTGTGTTCTTCGTCCTCTGCGTCTGTTCCTCTTCGTCACTCTGTTCATGTTCCTCTGTGTCATTCATCTTGGTCACTACTCAGGTTCTCTTCTTTTACTTCTTTCTCAGTTATGTTTTCTTCACAATTAGGTTTCTTATTTTGTTGCTTTCTTTTACTTTATTTTTTTTTCTGATTTAATTTTCTTTGTTTTTTTTACCTTGCGTGGTTGTTTAATAGTGTAAATGACAAGAATAATAGTAAGGGGGTGACATGTGATTTCTGTCAAGTTGAAACTACTGGAGGAATTACTAGAGCAAGACAACATCAGTTAGGAATAAAGGGAGACGTAAAAAGCTGTTGAAAAATACCACCAGATTGTAAGCTATTGTTGCAAACAGATTATGATGAGAAACAAGCACTTAAAGATGAAATATTAAATGAGATGGAAGTTCAAATTGATGATGATGTTAATGGCGATGTAGATGAAATAGGGAGATTTCAAAGTGGAAAAAGGGAAATTGAAGCCCCTTTTTTGGCTTCGAAGAAGATAAAAGGTCCATTGGATTTAATGTTCATGAAAAACACAGAACACATATTGGGGAAAGACAAGAGACAAACATGCATAAATTATGCTTGTGACAACAAAGTAAGAGCAAGAGCAGTACTTTCTTCTTTCTTTCTCTACTTGTTTTGCCAATAGCCATAGCAACATGATCTGCAACTCCACAAAGTAATAGTTAGGTTGTGTGTGTAATGTTTAAACCAACCGATGATAATGTTTACCTTGTGTGGTTGTTTTATAGTGTAAATGACAAGAATAATAGGAATAGGGTGACATGTGATTTCTGTCAAGTTGAAACTACTGGAGGAATTACTAGAGCAAGACAACACCAGTTAGGAATAAAGGGAGATGTGAAAAGCTACTGAAAAATACCACTAGATTGTAAGCTATTGTTGCATACAGATTATGATGAGAAACAAGCACTTAAAGATGAAATATTAAATGAGATGGAAGTTCAAATTGACGATGATGTTAATGAAGATGTAGATGAAATAAGGAGATTTAAAAGTGGAAAAAGGGCAATTGAAGCCCCTTTATTGGCTTTGAAGAAGACAAAAGGTCCATTGGATTTAATGTTCATGAAAAATGCAGAACACATATTGGGGAAAGACAAGAGACAAACAAGCATAAATGATGCTTGTGACAATGAAGCAAGAGCAAGAGCGGTACAATATCATGTTGGAAGCGATTTAATGTTCATGAAAAACACATAACACATATTAGGGAAATACGAGAGACAAATAAATGATGCTTGTGAAAATGAAGCAAGAGCAACAACAAGAGCAAGAGCAAGAGCAAGAGAAAGTGCGGTACAATATCATGTTGGAAGCGGTTGGAAACTACGGTCTTCATTTGAAACATCCAAGCTATCATGAGTAGAGGGTTTCACTCCTTGAAAAAGAGTTGGAATATACAAATGCTTTGTTGAATGGTTATCAATTGCATGGCGCAAGATGTAGATGTCAATTATGTTAGATGGTTGGACAAACAAAAAGAATAGGACTTTGATAAATTTCTTGGTGAGTTCTATTGTAGAAACAATGTTTGTAAAGAGTATTGATGCTTCTGCCTACATGAAGACTGAGATTAAGATATTTGAGCTATTGGACAATTTTGTTGAGGAGATTGGTGAGCAAAATATTGTGTAGGTGGTTACTAACATTGAAAGTAACTTTGTATTGACTGATAAACTACTAATTGCCAAGAGACCCACTTGTTTTTGACTCTGTGTGTTGCACATTGTCTAGACATGATGTTAGAAGATATTGGTAAGATTGCAAAGGTTAAAACAATTATTCATAAAGAGATTAGTCATGCCGGCTTCATTTATAACCACACATTGACGTTGAACATCATGAGGAAGAACACTGAAAAGGTTGAGTTAGTCAGACATGGAGTCACAAGGTTTGAAATCACATTTATTACTTTACAAAGATTGCATAAACAAAAAACAAACCTTAGAAATATGTTCACTTCAGAAGAATGGTTGAAGTCCAAGGCAACTAATGATCCTAAGGGAAAGATAGCAACACGTATTGTACTTTTGACATCATTTTGGAACGATATTATCTACACTCTTAAGGTTATGGGACCTTTTGTACAAGTGTTAAGACTTATTGATAATGAGAAAAAACCTGCAATGGGATACATATATGCAACAATGATCAAGGCTAAGAAGGATATTCTAAAAGCTTTCAATGGACAAGCAAGCAAGTACATAGATGTATTTGCAATCATTAATGAAAGGTGAAAATGTCAACTTCATCATCCATTGCATGTTGCAGGCTACTACCTAAATCTAAAATATTTTTATAGCAAACCAGAAATTGAGAATAATCCCATATTGGAGGGAGGTCTTCACTTATGGATCGAAACACTTATTGAAACTCAACAAATAAGTGACATGAGTACAACACAGTTGATGAAATATAAGATTGTTAATGGTCTCTTTGGATTGAGTGGAGCAATTAGACAAAGGGCAACATTAGCTCTCGGTATTGGAACTTCATTTATTTTCTTCTTAAAACTTTTAGCACACAACAACTTGTATAAAATGAAAATGTTTATTTCATTGCAGCTGAGTGGTGGAAGATTTACGGAGCACATACCGCATTTTTGCTAGTATTGGCCATTAAAGTGTTGAGTTTGACATGCAGTTCTTCAGGACATGAGCGTAATTGGAGTACTTTTGAGCATATAAGTTAATACTTGTTATTAAGTTATAGAGTATTCTATTATGTAGGTTCATATTAATTTAGTAAACTAATATTTTAAATTATAATACATAGATTCATTCCAAGAAGAGAAGTAGACTTGAGCATAAGAGGATGGAAGACTTGGTTTTCGTGAAGTATAACTAGGCTTTGAAAGAGCTATATAATTGTCTTGATGTGATTGATCCAATCGTATTGAATGATGATGATAATTATATCAATGAATTTGAAGTGGGAGACTTGGTGGAAGATGGTAAACTTGTTGAATTATTAGTTTATGTCGGTGATAGTCTAACTTGGACTGATATTGCCAATGCAAATGGGGCTAACGAGTCGATGGTCTACACTAGGTGAGCATCAAAAGAAAAGGTAGATGCAAGTGCATCTAGGGCAATAGCACAAGAAGAAATGTCGAAAGAAGTGGTGGTAGAAAAAGATGTTGAAGAAGTTGAACCTATTTATATTGAAGATGATGGGGCGGAGGAAGAAAATGAAGAATGTATTCATCCCGATATCCCGCTATCCGGATTTCTGTAAGACCCTTAAGTTTTAAATTCTAATTTATGCAGTTTTAGTGTATTTTGTGTTAAATTGCTTAGGCATTTAGCCCAATTTTATTTTATTTTGTGAATTAAGTACCAAATATAAATTTTGTTAGAGTTTGTAATGTGTTTGATATATATATATATATATATATATATATATATATATATATATTTTGAAACCCGATTAAAATTATTTGTTGAAGAATAATTTAATTATGTTACAAAAACATAAATATCGGGCATATTTTTTAAAAAAATGTCATTTGTTGCTGAAAAATTCATATATCAGAGTTGTGACGAGAGTAGATATTTTATTTAAAGTAGATTGAGAAGTGAGTGATGTGATGATTTTATAATATATCTAGATATTTATTTGATTGGTTATAATTATGTAATATTTATATATGAGTAAAATTATGTATTGTTACATGTTATGAATAGATGATTAATATTGACGTGATTATGTATTCTGGAGTGAAATTACGTATTGTTATATGCTATGAATTTTATTGAGGAAAATATGTCTTAAGTATGCTCTGTGATAAGTATGAAAAATTATTAGTGTCAAATGAGTATTAAAAGGAGAGTCTTTTAATAATTGCATTTACATAATGATTATTGTGAAAAGAGTCAGGGTGTGCTCATGCATATCATAGCTAGTGGTGACCGTGATGAGCCACGAGGTTAAGTGGTGACCGTGATGGGCCACATGATGGTTCCATGAGTTGATTGGTCCATCTTATCCATATGAGGATTTAACTATCGTATAGGTTTGTGATAGACTACACTTTTGTAAATCTATTGATCTGTGATGGTTGACACCTCGATAATTAGTAATGGCCTGTGATAGGCGATATATTTATGATTTACTCCCCTCGAGGAGTCTTTTGGAAATTCTAAAATCATGTGCATTGGCATATAAACATTGCATTACGGTGTTTTGCACGTGAGTCATGTTTGTTATAATATGATATTTATATATACATACTATGTTATTGTCTGTTATCATGGTGTAATTGCTAAGTGTTATTGCTTTTTTTATGACATAATTGTTAAATGTTATTTGTTAATTTTAATTGATAACCCTTTATATTATTGTGGAAATTGGGTTTTGCGTTAGATGATTGATCCGCTGTCACACACGGGTCAAATACAATTGATAAAATGTAAATAGAGGTAATAACTCAAATCGTTTCACAAGGGCTTCTGATATAATAATAATAATAACCGAATTGAAAATTGAAATTAAAAATGGGTTTTTTAGAATTTTTTATATAACAGATGAGCAAAACGATTAATCGACTTATTCGAGTTTCAGACCTATCACAGATTCTATAGATGAGTTTAATTTCTAATTTATGATTCTATTCTTATTTGACTATAGAATTGATCAAACAAGCGTAATCAATCCTATGTGAATTTGGTTTCTTTGATTGGATTAAGCATCACAATCATCAACATATTAAAATTAACGATCAAGCATCGCAAAATTATAATTCAATTAAATTAGAAACCGAAACCAAATTCTATCAAATCAATTTAATCAATCCTATTGAAATTCAATTTAAGTAATCAAAATATCAATATAATCAAATAAACAAGAATATAATCATGAATAGAAATTGACAGTGTAACCTGAATCTCAAGGTGTTGATGAAACTCTGAACTCGTGGATTAATCTTATAAAATTAGGCTTCCATGAAATTAAAATAACACTATTTATTTCTTGTAGCAATTTGAATCCTAATTTTTCCGTCCTTAGAAAAGAAACAAAACTGTCAATATATAGTACTTGATATTGGACTTTAGGGTTTAGGGTTTAAAAACAAGTGGCCCACTAATTAAAATTATTACAATCATGCATATTACGAAATTTGTAATTTCGGCCCAGTAAAGTTCGGAATTTGTCTTTCCTTCCAACATAGAAGTTGTAGCTCAAATTTTAATCTTTCCAACGCCTGCTCATATGTGTCTATCCGATATCCAGAGCTCAAGTAATGACCTACACAGCGAGAAAGAGTCAAAATGTAAATAATAAAATTAAAATACAAATAATAAAATTATAATTCAAATTCAACCTAAATTTTAGAAACAAGCTAAAAATATTAATCTAAGATATAAAGAGATTTTAAAATACCAAACTAAAAACCTAAAAACATGTGCCCAAATGCTATGATCAAATTCCCCCACACTTAAACTTTTGCACTCCGAGCAAAACAATGCATGTGATTCCAAATATTTTTATGAATGCAAGTGGTGAGGGAGAAAAATATTTCTAACTTAAGGCAATTATGAATAATTTTGTTATCACAACCAAGGAAAACAAGAGGACAAGTTAACTAAAATATGGATCATAAGTGATAGAGTCCTCCCGGGATATAAAATTCTCTCAAAGTGTTTACACTCAAAGTGTTTGGGCTACTATTTACACTCAAAATACATCATGAAAGCTAGCACTGCCATAGGCTTGACAAACCTCTATAATCTATATTTGGAACACATGGAGATAATGATCAAAAGGTCTTTATTTAGGTTGTAATGTGGCCAAGGTAAGGGTGAGATAATCCTAAGGAGACTAGGGCTGAAAATCAAAGAGGATAAAAGAGTACTGATGAAGATGGAAAAACAACATTAAGTAACTCAACAAAACATCATTAACTTTTATTTTCATACTCTCTTTGTTCATAACCCAACCATTTTTCCTCACATATATACATATATATATATATATATATATTTTTTTTTTTCTCTCTTTTTTTTTCATTTTTTTTTTCATCACTCTCAAACAAGTTGAGCACCCCTAAATTTATGTAAGGAAAGACTCCTTTATCCCCCAAGATTGAGGCAATTCGTTGTTTTTCACTTTTAGGCTTGTAATGAGCTATATAACAAAAAATGGGGTAATTAGGCTCAAAGGGGCTTAAACAAATGGATAATTGTAGGGTAGGCTTATTTGGCTGGTAGCTTAATTAGAAACAAATGCCTAGATCATTTCAATATATGCATGCGGACAAGAGTCAAGTCAAATTCTGGCGTAACTAGCAATCATGAGTGAGATAACACACAAGAAAAAAAAGGATGGAAAAATGTATTCCATTCATAGTAAGGCTAAAAAATCTCACAAAGGTTAATGACTTATCATAAATGATACATAATTTAGCATTTTTGTCAAATTTATTTTACCAAGAATGCAAAAATACTATATAATCATGCCAATCCAAACAAACTCTCAACATTTACAACCATAAAATCTGATGAAAAGCATGCAATGCAATGTCCATTATTTTATTTATTTATTTATTATCATTATTATTATTTTTTTTGGAATTATAATAATTAAAATCATAACAAATAGAATCCTAAATAATACCCCCACACTTAAATTACACATTGTCCTTAATGAAAGTAACAAGTATAAAATAAGAGTAAGAAAAGGGAGCTCCCTGTTTAAACTTCAGTGTAGGTGGGCTGTTCCAAAGAGAGTTCTTATATGGTAGAATCTTCAACTTTTTGGCCAATGGAAAATTTCTTCCTAGAAATCATCTTATCATGAAAGTACTTAGTTTTCTCCTTATAGATGCGAGAGTTCTCGTAAGCTTCGAGTCTAAGCTCTTCAAGTTGTTGTAATTGAAGCTTTCTCTCCAAACCTGTTTTCTCCATCTCAAGGTTACAACTCTTGACCGCCCAATACGCACGGTGCTCTATTTCTACTAGGATGTGGCATGCCTTACCAAACACAAGTCGATAAGGGGACATTCCTATTGGTGTTTCGTAGGCTGTTTTATGAGCCCAAAGAGCTTCTTTAAGTCGGTGGCTCCAATCTTTCCTGTTTGGCTGCACCATCTTTTCTAAGATCTGTTTGATTTCCCTATTTGAGACTTCAGCTTGCCCATTAGCCTGGGGATGATAAGGTGTAGAAACTCTATGCACAACCCCATACTTCCGAAGCAAAGCATCCATGGTGCGGTTGCAAAAATGAGTGCCTTGATCACTTATGATGGCTTGGAATATTCCAAACCTGCAAAAAATATTTGATCTGATAAAACCTGCAACAACTTTAGAATCATTAGTGCTAGTGGGTATTGCTTCTACCCACAATAGCTAGTAAAATATAGACATAACCAAAAGATACAGGGAAAGGGCCCATAAAGTCAATGCCCCACACATCAAATACTTCACAGAAAAACATAGGTTGTTGAGGCATCTCACTCCTACGAGTGATTGTTGTTCCTGCTATTTGGCACTGTTCACAAGTTTTGTAAGTCTCAAAAGTATCTTTAAACAAAGTGGGCCAAAAGAAACCCGAGTCTAAGACTTTTCTTGTTGTCCGTTGAGGACCAAAATGTCCTCCAGTTGGAGAGGCATGACAAAAATGAAGAATGGATTGAGCCTCATGGTGGGAAACACATCACCTAATCACCTGGTCACTACAGAATTTCCACAGATATGGATCATCCCACACATAGTATTTGGAATCACTTTTAAGTTTGTGTATTTGTGTTCGGGATGCATCTACAGGAAAGACTCCAGCCACTAGATAATTAACTAAATCAGCAAACCAATGAGTTACCTCACGCAACTGTAGCAGTTGCTCATCAAGGAAGTCATCTTGAATGGGGATGGGGTCCTCATCCATTTCTATTCTGCTCAAATGATCTGCCACCAAATTTTCAGCTCCACTCTTATCTTTAATCTCTAAATCAAATTCTTGGAGTGACAACATCCACCGGATCAATCTTGGTTTTGCTTCTGGTTTCTTCAACAAGAACTTCAAAGCTGCATGGTTAGTAAAAACAACTACCTTGGAACCTAAAAAATATGATCTAAACTTATCAAGTGCAAAAACAATAGCTAAAAGTTCATTTTCTGTGGTAGTATAATTAGCCTGTGCAGAATCTAAAGTTCTAGAAGCATAATAAATAACATGGGCAGCCTTACCAGGAGCATTGCATAGGCCAAAGGGCATCCTCCTATAGGCAAATGTGCCAAAAGGACAAGTGAATGTAGTCTTTTCTTGGTCCTCTGGTGCAATATGGATATGAAAATAACCAGAAAAACCATCAAGAAAACAATAATGTGACTTACCAGCCAAACGCTCAAGCATATGATCAACGAATGGTAAAGGAAAATGATCTTTTCTAGTTTCCTGGTTTAGTCTCTTGTAATCGATGCATACTCTCCAACTGTTCTGCACTCGTGTGGGGATAAGTTCATTATTTTCATTTTTAACCACTGTGAGTCCAATTTTCTTTGGGACTACCTGCACCAGACTCACCCATTGACTATCAGAGATGGGGTATATAATGTCTGCTTGCAAGAGCTTGGTCACTTCGTTTTTTACAACATCCAAAATTAATGGGTTAAATCGCCTTTGGGGCTGCCTGACTGATTTTACCCCGTCCTCCAATAGTATCCTATGCATACACATGGATGGGCTAATACCAGGAATATCAGCCAAGGTCCATCCGACTGCCTTCCTGCATTTTCTCAAAATTTGCAACAACTTTTGTTCTTGTTCATCTTCTAGTTTGGCTAAAATAATCACAGGTAACTTTCCATTTCCTTCTAAATAAGCATATTTCCAATTTTCAGGAAGTGGTTTAAGCTCTATAGTCGGTGGTTGTTCAATGGAAGGTACAACACCAGTGGCCGAAGCTAAGTCTGCAAAATCAATTATGTTAGTAGAAATATCGATATTAGTATAATGATCAACTTGCAAGGCAACTTTGATCTCAACACATACAGAGCACAATTGAGTATCTGTACAAAGTTGACAAGTATAAGTATCATCAAAACCAGACAATGAAGGAAAATTAGTGGCAAACATATCTAAGTAAGTGTCATCAACCAAATCAACAAGCAATTCAATTTGAAAAATTGAATGCTCTTCCACGGGGTGTTTCATAGCATCAAAGATGTTAAATTTTACAATGCTATCACCAAATTCCATGGATAGAGTTCCAGCATGCACATCAATTTTTGTTCTAGCAGTTTTCAAGAATGGTCTGCCTAAGATGATAGGCGCCCTGTTGGACTTATTCTCTCCCTCTATGTCCAGAATGTAAAAATCTACAGGAAATATCAATTCATTAACTCGAACAAGTACATCCTTCACAAGTCCAGCGGAACGAGTATTGCTCTTGTTCGCCAATTGAATGGTAACACTTGTACTTTGTAAAGGTCCAAGAGCAAGAGAGTTAAAAATAGATGTAGGCATAATATTAATGGAAGCTCCTAAATCTAACATCGCATTTTCAAATTGACTATTGCCTATGGTACATGGAATGGAAAAAGTTCCTAGATCTTTGCATTTCTGAGGCATGGGCTGAATGGGGCTGAAACATTTCGCCCCATGTTTACTCTTTCATTACCTTTTAACCTTCTCTTGTGTGTGCACAAATCTTTTAGAAATTTTGCATATCTTGGAATCTATTTAATTGCTTCAAGAAGGGGAATGTTCACTTCCACCTTCCTAAATGTATCCAAGATCTTGTTGTCCCTATCTGCCTCGTCCATTTTCTTAGTCTTCACCGCCCTTTGAGGAAAAGGAAGTGGTATATTTTGCTCAACATCAACAGTTTCAGATATCGAAGTATCCTCGACAACCTTGTTATTTTTTTCTACAGTTTCAGGTACCTTTGGTATTTCAACACCCTTCCCAGACCTCAATGTAATTGAACTGACATTGGGAGCATTTGGATTTACTACTGACTGTGCAGGAAATTGGTTTGACCCTTGAGTCTGTAATTGATTGATTGAAGTGGCTAGCTGACCAATCTTTGTTTCTAAATTATGAATGGTGGAATCTGTTCATTGTTGAAATTGGAGATTTTGGACAACCATCTGTTTAACGAGGTCCTCTAATGAAGGTGCAGTGTTTTGCTGTTGAGGAATATTTTATTGTTGCTGCCTAGGTTGCTATTGTGCAGATGAATTCCCCCATCTCAAGTTGGGATGGTTTCTCCAACCAGGATTGTACCTGTTAGATGATAGATCATAGTTGGCTTGAGGATTGTATATATTTGCTGCATATGCTTGAGGAGCTTCAAGAATTGGGTCTTCTTGCAATGTAGGACATGAATATGAAGAATGCTCTGGAGAAGTGCAAATACCACAAACAACTGATTGGGTTTTACCTATTGCCAATTTTTTTTACTAGAGATGTAAGCTCATCAACTTTTCCTTCTAAATTCTTGTGGGAAGAAGCTTGAATTTCATTCACACCCTTTGTCAATACTGTTGAATTGCTTCTAGTCGTAAACTGCTAAGAATTAATGGACATGTTCTCAATCAAATCCCTTGCCGCTTCTGGAGTCTTATCAACAAGTGCTCCCCCACTAGTAGCATCCAAAATGCTTCTATCCATAGATAACAAGCATTCATAAAAATATTGGATGAGCAATTGTTCAGAAATTTGGTGATGAGGACAACTTGACACTAATTTCTTGAATCTCTCCCAATACTCATGTAATGATCCCATGTCAATCTGCCTGATACCGCATATTTCTTTTCTAATTGAAGCAGCTCTTGAGGCAGGGAATAATTTTTCTAGAAATAATATCTTGAGATCATTCCAACTTTTAACAGAACCTGGTTGAAGGTAGTATAACCAGTCCTTGCCAGCATCTTGGAGTGAAAATGGGAAGGCTCTCAGCTTAATATGGTCTTTTGTTACTCCTTGAGGCTTCATGGTAGAACACACAATATGGAATTCCTTCAAGTGTTTGTGGGGATCCTCAGCTACAAGACCATTAAACTTTGGAAGCAAGTGTATTAAACCAGATTTAAGTTCAAATGGTACAGTAGCTTTAGGATATGTGATACATAATGCATTATAATTGACATTAGGTGCAGCAAGTTGTCTTAAGGTTCTATTATTCCCATAAGCCATATTTTGCAACAAGTTATCAATTTCAGTATCTGACTCTAACTCGTTAACACTAGTAGCTCTATTAAGTCTACGACGTAAATGAAATGTCCTATCTATTTCAGGTTCAAGAGAATGAAGATTCGCAGAAATAGCCCTAGTCATGCATCATCATAACAATGCAATACAAAATAACAATTATGAAAATTCCAACAATGTCCTGAATGCTAAAATTGAAGTGAAAAATAAAAAACCGTATCAAATAAAATCCAAAAAATATAAAAATACAAATTTCTAAAAATCAAATAAAGGCAACGCAAATTTTTTTGGAATTTTTGGAGAATATGAAAAATTAAAAAAAATTAAAAAAAAGGGTCTAAATGAAGGCATTTGGGATTTTGACCGTCGTTTTTGTATAAGAAACTTATACAGAGTCCTGTTCCTTGAATTTTTTTTATGATTTTCTGGCGAAATTTCGGAGCAATCCGAGACTGTCACCTAAAAACAGGGTTAATATTATTATCAGAGAGTCCTTGACAACGATGCCAATTTGATCTGCTGTCGCACACGAGTCAAATACAATTGATAAAATGTAAATAGAGGAAATAAGTCGAATCGTTTCACAAGGACTTCTGATATAATAATAATAACCGAATTGAAAATTGAAATTAAAAAGGGGATTTTTAGAATTTTTTATTTAACAGATGAGCAAAACGGTTAATCCACTTATTCGAGTTTCAAACATATCACAGATTCTATCAATGAGTTTAATTTTTAATTTATGATTCTATTCTTATTTGACTATAGAATTGATCAAACAAGCATAATCAATCCTTTGTGAATTTGGTTTCTTTGATTGGATTAACCATCACAATCATCAACATATTACAATTAACGATCAAGCATCGCAAAATTATAATTCAATTAAATTAGAAACTGAAACCAAATTCTATCAAATAAATTTAATCAATCCTATTGAAATTCAATTTAAGCAATCAAAATATCAATATAATCAAATAAACAAGAATAGAATCATGAATAGAAATTGACAGTGTAACCAGAATCTCAAGGTGTTGATGAAACTCTGAACTCGTGGATTAATCTTATAAAATTAGCCTTCCATGAAATTAAAATAACACTATTTATTTCTTGTAGCAATTTGAATCCTAATTTTTCCGTCCTTAGAAAAAAACAAAACTGCCAATATATAATACTTGATATTGGACTTTAGGGTTTAGGGTTTAAAAACAAGTGGCCCACTAATTAAAATTATTACAAAAATTCATATTACGAAATTTGCAATTTAGGCCTAGTAAAGTTCGGAATTGGTCTTTCCTTCCAACACAGAAGTTGTAGCTCAAATGTTTATCTTTCCAACTCCTGCTCATATGTGTCAATCCGATATCCAGAGCTCACGTTATGGCCTACACAGCGAGAAAGAGTCAAAATGTAAATAATAAAATTAAAATACAAATAATAAAATTATAATTCAAATTCGACCTAAAGTTTAGAAGGAAGCTAAAAATATTAATCTAAGCTATAAAGAGCTTTTAAAATACCAAACTAAAAACATAAAAACATGTGCTCAAATGCTATGATCAATGATACCCGAGTTCATTCCATAAACTGTTACCTTGACGACGAAAACGTCGTTAGACTTTCTTGACCGAGACTCGCCGACTACTCTGGTATACAACCTCATCTCATGCAATGCTACTTATACGGGGAGGGTAGTGAGGACAAGTAGGAGAACTGGAGTAGTATACCTCATGAAGCTCACTCGCAAGAGAATCAACTATCCGGTACCTTTAGGATTGATGCTCGGGATGAGTGGAGCATGGGAAGATGGATAGGATTCTTTAGTTAGAGTTGAGGCAGAGGCCACTGTAGGCGCTGGAGATACAGTGGTTGGGTCGAAGATTGTCGAAAATGATAGGGGGCTGATGTTGGTGGGAAGAGATATTGTAGGACCGTCTAGGCCGACTGAGCCAGAGCTTCCTCTTCAGGTGAATGATCCCTTACAGATTGTCGCTGAAGTAATGGACTCTTTTGATATCCCAATGTCGTTGAAGCTAATTATCTCGTGGGTGGATCTGACTTCTAAGGAGACCGATCTTTCTATAGATGTTGATGAGGAGAAGGTTACTTGAAAGGGAGATACTACGTCAAACGGGATAATAGTTGTTAATCGATGCTCAAATTAGCTTTTGATTATACTTATTTTGTGTTGGGATGACTATATTTGTAACACATATTGTCATTTGACTTTTGTTTTGGTGGGTCCATGTTCCATTTTTTTGACGTGTCCATCGGTGGATAACATTCTTGGAGCAGTATTTTTGTGTAGGTGTCTGCCGAGAATACCTAGGGGTATGAGCAATGTTTGATAGGTCTCATAGCCCCGGTGTATTTTTCTATTTGTATACTTTGGATTATCGTCTCAAAAACTATTTTAGTTGGTTTGTATATATGATGTAGTTATTAAAGACTTTTGTCGTTTTTGTTGCGACATGATATTCTATTAATTTGTTTTTACAAAAAAAAAAATGCACTCGCGCTGTTAAAAGTCATGGTATTACATTGTGGTATTAAAGTTTTGGTTAGATTGTAGGTTGATCTGTAGGTTGGGATTCGTTATCTGATCATGCGTCAGGGTAAGTTGTTTAGACAAATACTTCCCGATGAGTACCAGGACTAAGTTGGGTGATGATTTTCTTAAATTGTACTAGGGGAATATGATAGTGGGTGAGTATGCTGCTAAGTTTGAGTCATTGTCAAGGCATTTTAGGTTTTTTTGTGAAGAGGTTGAAGAACAATTTATGTGTCAGCGTTTCCAAAATGGACTAAAGTATGAAATTCATTACCCTGTCCTGCCATTGGGAATTCAACGTTTCAAATTTTTAGTGGAAAAATGTAGAAAAATTGAGGACATGAAGAATAAGAGGGCCAAATGAGGAGGGAACTTTAGTTCCAGGGGGCTAGTCGAGTGAACCATGATAACAACAAAGGAAAACAAGTTGTTAAGCCCTATAACCGATCACATAACAACAACATAGATCAGAACCACCAGGGGAACCGGAATTTTGTAGACAATAGGGACAAATGATTCGATGTTTCCAATGGGGGGAATAATGACATTATGCTAATGCTTGTACCTCTAAGAGTCTCACTTGCTACAATTTCCAGAAGCCAGGGCATTTTGCAAGGGATTGCAAGGCTTCAAAGTTGGAACCAATAGTAAATGCAACTAGGGCTACTCGTCCTATTGCTAAAGGACGCGTTTATTACATGGGTGCTGAAGCTAGAAATTCATCTAGCAATTTGATCCAACGAGACTGCGAGATTGCAAGTAACATTCTAACTGCACTTTTTGATTCGGGGTTAACCCATTCCTTCATTGCTATGGATTGGGACTGTATGAATCATTTGAAGTTAAATGTGTCTTCTCTTCCTTTTGATTTGGTTGTTTCCACACCTGCTAAGACTTTGACTGTAAATACTGCATCTTTACATTGACAAATAACTATCCATAATAGGAATTTCTTCATTAATTTGATTTTTTTACCCCTACAATCACTTGAGGTCATTCTTGATATGGGTTGGATGTCCTATCATTATGTAATCTTGGATTGTGCTCGCAAATTGGCTCTTTTCTTCGAGCCAGGAGTCATTAAGTATTTGACTGCTAACAAGCTCGGTGTGTCGCTGAGATAAGGAACTCAAGAGTTTCTTTATTTAGTTAATTTGGAGGGAAAAATAAATGTGAGCATAAATGATGTGGCGCTTGTCAAAGAGTACCCAGATGTATTTCCAATAGAAATTCTATGATTACCACCAGTATGAGAGGTGGAGTTCTTCATTGATCTACAACCAGGAACCAGACCTATTTCAATTGTACCGTATCGGATGTCGCCATTAAAATTAAATGAGCTAAAGGGCCAAATTGAAGATTTGTTGGAGAAAGGATTTATCAGACCAAGTGTGTCACCATGGGGAGCTCTGGTATTGTTAGTTAAGAAAAAGGACGGATGCTCACGCTTATGTGTTGATTATAGGCAAATTAATAAGGCAACTATTAAGAATCGTTATCCTTTACCACATATTGATGATTTGATGGATCCGTTGAGAGGTGCTGCAGTGTTTTCGAAGATTGACTTGAAGTTAGGTTACCATCAAATTCGAGATATCAATGCACCAACAATTTAAATGAATTACATGAATAGAATCTTCAGCTCATTTTTAGATAAGTTTGTTGTGGTGTTCATCGATGATATATTAATTTATTCAAGGACTTAGGAAGAACATGGGAAGCATTTGCGTAAAATTCTTGAAGTTTTATGCGAGAAGAAATTGTACGCTAGTTTGTGGAAGTGCGAATCTTGGCTAGAATAAGTGAACTTCTTAGGACATGTGATTACCAAGGAAGGAATCAATATGGATCCGACAAAGATAGAAACAGTCCTCACTTGGAAACAACCTCAGACTATCATTGACATACGATGTTTCGGTGGACTGGCAGGATACTACAAGAGGTTTATTGAAGGTTTTGCTATCATTGTGGATCCATTGACGCAACTCACAAGAAATGATCAATTGTTCGCATTGACAGAGAAATGTGAGGAAAATTTCCAATTACTAATGAAAAAGTTGACAACCTCACCCGTATTGGTCTTACGACAACCAGAAGAACCATATGAAGTTTACTGTTATGTATCTCACCAAGGTTTGGGGTGTGTTTTGGTGCAACACAAGAAAGTTATTGTTTACGCCTCAAGACAATTGAAGACTCATGAAAGAAACTATCTTATTCACGATTTAGAGCTTGCTGCTATAGTTTTTGCATTAAAGATATGGAGGAACTACTTATATGAATGCACGTTTAGAGTGTTTAGTGACCATAAGAGTTTGAATTATTTGTTTGATCAGAAGGAATTGAACATGCGTTAGAGGAGATGGACGAAGACTTTCAAGGATTTTGATTTCACATAAAAGTACCACCCTGGGAAGGAAAATATGGTGGCTGATGCATTGAGTAGAAGAAGTGTGTTAATGTCGTCTGTAGTGAAGGCTAGACAACAAGAGTTGTGAGAAGCATTTAGAGACCTACACTTGGCGTAGAGTTCGCACCGGGGATTTTGTAATTCGGAATGATTAAGATTTTGAGTTGTCTACTTGAAGACATTGCGAATATTCAGGATGACACATTAATCCAAGAGAAGAGGAACCTAATAGTGCAAGGAAAGACAACTGAGTTTAAGATTGGACCAGATAATATTATGAGAACTAATGGGAGGATTTGTGTACCAACTTTTGTAGATCCAAGGATTTTTTTTTTTAGTAGAGGCTCTTATGAGCAAATTGAGTATCCATCCCATAGCAACAAAGATGTATCAGGAGTAGAGGAAAAAATTATTGGTGGCTAGGAATGAAGAGGCATGTAGCAGATTATGTATCAACTTGTTAATTTGTTGGAATTCGAAAGTGGAACATCAGTGGCCTGCTGGAATGTTAACCTTTGGATATACCTAAATGGAAGTGGGAAAGCATTTCCATGGATTTTATAACTGGATTGCCAAAAAGAAGGAGAAATAATGATTCTATTCGGGTGATAGTGAATCGATTAATTAAATCCGCACACTTTTTACCATTAAAGACCGTCTATAAGATATATAAGCTAACATTGATCTACATTGCTAATATTGTGATATAATATATATAAGTATTCTATTTGGGGAACATTGTATGATGTGTTGGGAACGAAACTAAGATTTAGTTCAGCATACCATCCACAAACGAACGGACAAACTGAGAGAATAGAACAGTCCTTGGAAGATTTATTGAGAGCATGTGTATTAGATGATAGAGGAAGTTGGAATGATGTACTACCATTGGTTGAGATTATCTACAACAATAGTTTCCACACAAGTATTGGAATGGCACCATATGAGGCTCTGTATGGACACAAGTGTCAAACGCCTTTGTGCTAGTATAAGGATGGTGAAAGTATGATTGTAGGACATGGGATGGTGCAACAAACTACAAATAAGGTCAAGAAGATAAAAGAGAAAATGAAGGTCTCACAAGATCGTCAGAGGAGTTTTGCGGACAAGCATCACAAACATTTAGAATTCGAGCATGGTGACCATGTGTTTCTAAAAGTCACACCTACGACTGGAGTTGGCAGAGCCATAAAACCAAGGAAATTAACCCCAAAATTTATTGGACCATACCAAATTACTGCACGAATTGGACCCGTGACTTATCGAATTGTGTTGTCACCGTTGTTGTCCAATATTCACAATGTGTTTCACGTGTCGCAACTTAGGAAATACATTGCAGATTCGTCACATGTGATCGAACTAGACAAAGTTCAACGAAAGGATAATTTGTCATTTGAAGTACTACCTGTAAAAGTTGACGACATGAAGATTAAGCGATTAAGGAATACAGAAATTTCGTTGGTCAAAGTAATTTGTACTGGAGATGTGACTTGGGAAATGGAGAGCAAGATGAGGGAACAATACCCTGATTTTTTTTACCGATGCGTAGTTTCAAGGACAAAACTAATTTAAGGGGGATAGTAATGTAAGACCCTTAATTTTAAATTCTAATTTACGCAGTTTTAGTGTATTTTGTGTTAAATTGCTTAGGCACTTAACCCAATTTTATTTTATTTTGTGATTTAAGTACGAACTATATATTTTGTTAGAGTTTGTAATGTTTTTAATATCTCTCTCTCTCTCTCTCTCTATATATATATATATATATATATATATATTTGGGATCCGATTAAAATTATTTATCGAAGAATAATTTAATTATGTTACAAAAAATTAAATATCGTGCAAATTTTTTTTATAATGTCACTTGTTGCTGAAAAATTCATCTGTCAATTGAGTTGCGATGATAGTAGATATTTTATTTAAGCCATTGAGTCCCGTGCAGCTTTCTTCCCCCCTCATTCTTCTGTTCGAAAAGAAAACAAAGTGTTGGTTAAAAAAAAAACAAAAACACAAAACACAAACCTCCATTTTTTATTCAAGAAGTGTCAGGAGGGAAAGTTTCTCCTCTCTACGCTAGGTGTTTGTGAGCTAATTTATTTAAGGTGAGACACTTACTTCCTCCTCCTTTTCCCTAAATTCGTAAACATTATAGGTGGACGGTATGAGTGATATTTTTGAGTTCTTAACAATTCCTTGATGTTGTTGTTGTTGTTGAGTTTGTTAGTAATGGTTAGAAAAAAAAAAGAAACTAATTTTTGATGTGTTTGATTGTGGTAATGATAATTGTTGGAAAAGCTATAACTAAGGTAAGAGCTCATTCCAAATTTTTAGTTTGCATATAGGGACCCTATATGTATGATTGATGCATGATTAATGTGTGATAATTAATTTTTTGACGTGAATATATATTTTTTGAATGAAATTATGTATTGTTACATGTAATGAATTAATGATCAATACTGACGTGATTATGTATTCTGGAGTGAAATTACGTATGTTATATGTTATGAATTTTATTGAGGAAATTTGTCTTGAGTATGCTCTGTGATAAGTATGAAAAATAATTAGTGTTAAATGATGATTAAAAGGGGAGTCATTTAATAGTTGCATTTACTTAATGATTATTGTGAAAAGAGGTAGAGTATGCTCATGCATTTCATAGCTAGTGGTGATCGTGATGAGCCACAATGTTAGTGGTGATCGTGATGGGCCACGAGGTTAAGTGGTGACCGTGATGGGCCATGGAATGCTTCCATGAGTTGATTGGTCCATCTTATCTTTACATGGATTTAACTGTCGTGTAGGTTTGTGATAGACTACACTCTAGTAAATCGTGTTGATCTGTGATAGGTGACACCTCAATAATTAGTATTGGCTTATGATATGCGGTACATTTATGATTTACGCCCTTCGAGGAGGGTTTTGGAAATTTCGGAATCATGTGCATTGACATATAAACATTGCATTAGGGTGCTTAGCACGTGAGTCATGTTTGTTATAATATGATATTTATATATACATACACTGTTATTGTTTGTTATAATGTTGTAATTGCTAAGGGGTTGGGCTGGGGACTGGCGAAAAGGATAAGGGGTCGATGCCGGTGGAAAGAGATATTGCATGACCATCTAGACAGGTCGAGCCAGAGCATCTCCTTCCAGTGAATGATCCCTTACTGATTGTCGCTGAAGTAGCAGACCGTTTGGAGATCCCAACGCCGCTGAAGCCACCTTTCTCGTGGGTGGATCTGACTTTTGAGGAGACCGATTCTTCTATGGATGTTGATGAGGAGGTTACTTCAAAGAGAGATATTGCGTCAGATGGGAATTGTGCAATGTGTGGAGGTCACCGTTGTAATTGTAGTTGTTAGTGGATGATCATATTAGTTTTTGGTTGTACTTATTTTGTGTTGGGATGACTGTATCTATAACATATATTTTCAGTCTACTTTTGTTGTGGTGGGTCCATGTTCCATTTTTTTGACGTGACCATGGAGGGATAGCTTTCTTGGAGTAGTACGTTTGTGCAGGTGTCTGCCGAGAATACTAAGGAATATAAGCGATGTCTGATAGGTCTGATAGTCCCAATGTATTTTTCTATTTGTATACTTTGGATTATCGTCTCAAAAACCTTTTTAGCTGGTTTGTATATATGATGTAGTTATTCAAAAGTTTGGTTGTATGTGTTAAGCAATGGTATTTTATTAATTTGTTTTTACTACAAACAAAAATGCACTCGCGCTGTTAAAGATTAGGGTGTTACAATTTCCGGGGTTGGCTACGACGCGCCACTATCTGAGATTAACTACCTAGGTCTTGTCCAACATATATAGCTTTGATCAATTCCATGTCATACTAAATGTCCTTTCTTTTGATCTCCTCTAAACAAGGAGAAATGATTCAATTTGGATCTTTTGGATTCTTCATCGCAAACTCAACAAAGTCTTCCACTCCAATTGCATTTTTTTTTTACAATCGATTGGCAGACATCCATTTCCGCTCCGTTGTTTCTATATCTACCAAACCATATTAACTATAACAGAAAGTTACTTAAAAGTTAGAATGATATGTCATTGTATAATTATTAGATGTTTTTCTATCTACTTTATCATAAATGTACAGTTAGGTAAAACAATTGTAGTTCAAAATTATTACATTATCCTAAAGTTAGAATTGTTAAGAAATATAAACATGTAAACTTTCTAAAAAAATGTTAAAAGTGAATTAGTATTAATCTTTTCTAATTTCCATGTGAACGCATCATCATCTTTTATAATTTCCATGTTCTTTTGAAGGCCGACACATGGTCTAAATTTAAATCAGCCAGAGGCATCAAATAACAATGATGTTTTTGAACATTTATTAAAGTTCAATTTTACAATTGATTTGCTCAATTGTTCTTTATTGACATGATCAATAAGTTACGTGTTGTTTGTATATTTTGCTTCCTGTCTAGTAGCACTTTGCCTAGCAGATGAGGAATTCTTACCTTTTGATTACCTATCTTATGCTAAGAAGCTTAAGGTGTGCTTACTTTATATGATTATTTAATCAAACATTGTAGTTACATAATGACTATTGTCACTAAATACTGAATTGGACTTAGTCGTATCCTTACTTTTGAAGGTTTAAAGATAGGCCCATATTTGTTCCCGTCCAGATCCAATCAACAGTATGAAGGAAGACTCACGTGAATCAAGTTTCAAATTTAATATGAATAAATATACACAATATCTCTCTAGAAGAATTTCTCATACCAGATTGGGAAATAAAGTTTGCATAAAAGTCAAATTATCAAGATCATGTCAATTAGAATTATGTTTTGATGAAATTCCTGTTGACCAAGGTAAATTTGAGATACAATCCAGAAACTAATAAGTAAATTCATGAACCCTAATTTCATATATAAATAACGCATCATGGATGAAGAATAGTAGACACGCAACCAACGACAAACTCATATATCCTAAAAATCAAATTTATTCAAAAAAGCCTCAAGAGCTCAATTTTTCTATCTATTTAGAGTTTAAGGTTTTAAGTTCTATCAAAGCACTTGTTCAAAGTAAAATACTCTAAGTTTTTTAATGTGGGAAAATCATTTTATCACATCAAATTAGTAGAAGAAAAAACCACAATAGTTTCAAACTAGTTGTAACCCAACTTGTTAGTGACTTTAGAGTGTCTCAAGCAATTTGTGGATCTCAGGTTGTGTTCAGAAGACTTGATTTGAACGTTCAAACACGCGAAGGGTGGTTGAATTGTGTTTGACTAAGTTGACAATTTTTTCATTATTTGATTAAAATTGTTCAAACTTGATGATATACTTAGGGTAGAAGTAATTACAAAATTGTGGAGTGCAGGAATAAAGTGACACAAGTAATTGATCTTGGTCACCACTAACTTGGCTATATCCAATCCTTTCACTAAGAATGAGTTAATCCACTAATTCAACAACTTGAACTACCCAGAACCTGATCCTTGAAGCTAGTCTTCTCAAACAGCTTGACAACCCCAAACTTTTGAGGGACATGCATACCTTGACTCTACCAGCCAACTCTTCTGGACACAATCTCACAACCCCAAATTGTTGAAGGAACACTAACATCACTATCGAGTTTGAATGCAAAGGTTTGGAACTTGAGTAGTTGCTTTTAACACGCAATTTATAACAGTGACTATCACACTCCAAGAAGAACACTTCCAAAATCTTTCTCATTCGAACAAGTATTTCTCTCTTTGAACTCCAAGATGAATTTGGAATTTTGAGCTTGAGTTCTTCTTCTATTTTTTTTATTTTTTTGATGATCTTCTTCTTCAGCCTCTAGTATATATTTATACATAAAATTAGGGACTCAATTTAGTCATTGTTTAATTATGAATTGTATCTTTATTCCTAGCTTCGTTAACATTGATCTTATTCAAAAATAATTACGACCAAAATGTTTTTTGATTATATGTTCTTTGAATCCATTATGAGCACTGATTCTAGATTGATTATGTTCAGATTGAGTTTGTAAATTTTCCAAATAGATAGTGTTCGTATTTTGTTAAGATTGCTTTCTCAAATTTATGAAATGAAATCTCCTTCCCGTTGCTTGCTTTGATATGTGCGTGAACAAAGTGTTGGACCGGTTATTGAACTTTCAAAAGTCGGAATATAACTAAGTCCAATTTAATAATTAGTCTTTTTCCAAAATCTGAATCATATCTTTGCTAATAATAATTATATCTTGTGAGTGTTTCTACTTGGAAATAATTCTTGATCATATCATCTTATAAATAATTCATACCTTCTTGTAAATAATTCATATCTTCTTGTAGATAAGTCTTGATCAAATCTTCTTGTAAATAATTCATATCTTCTTGAGATAAATCTTGATCAAATCTTGTTGTAAATAATTCATATATTCTTGTTGATAAATCTTGATCAACTATTCTTATAAATAATTCATATTTTCTGGTAATAAATCTTGATCAAATCTTCTTGTAAATAATTAATATTTTATTGTGATAAATGTTGATTAAATATTTTTAAATCTTGACCATATCTTCGTTTTCATTTGGTAATTAAATTTCGCCAATTATAAATCTAAATCAAATCTTATTTTAGATTGTCTTCAAAAACAAGAATCTTCTTAAAAAACACTTATATTGTTCTCATGAAATACTTTTGTTAACATCAAAACTGGTATAAAATCAACTTGGTTCCAACAATCTCCCGCTTTTTGATGATGATAAAACTGTATTTTTTATGAAAAATTTCTTTAAAATACTTTGAATCCCCATAACTTAACGCTTCCCCTAAGTCTAAGTATTTTTTCTCCCCACATTATTAAACATTTTTCTCCCCCTTTTGTCAATAGACAAAAAGACTTGAAACTGAAATTTGCCTTTGTTTTTGTTTTAAACATAAAATTAATCCTAAGTATGAAACTAATCTACTTTATGGTTCGCATAACATCAGTTAGGTAAAAGAATAAGGTTTAAGATTTTCTTGATGAAGTCAAACCTATCTTCAGCTAGTGATTTGGTGAATGTGTTATCCCATTACTTTTGTTATCTACAAACTAGATATTAAGCACACCTTTTTGAATAAAGTCCCTAATGAAATGGTATTTGATTTTTATGTGTTTAGCTCTAGAATGAAGTATAGGTTATTTGTTAGGCAAATGGCAGAAGCGCTGTCACAATAAATGGGAACTACAATTAGTTGCTGAAATGTACTCAACTTCTGTGTTGACATGGAAATTGTGCTTTGTCTCTTATTTAACCAAGAGATTAAGTTGTCACCAGAAATGTGCAGTTTCCACTTGTGTTTTTTCTTTCATGTTTATGTTCATCATAATCAAAATCACTTTATCCCTTTAGTTTGTACTTAGAAGATTTCTTGTACAACAAGTTAATGTGGTTAATACCTTTTAGGTATCAAAGGATTATGTTAACATCAGTTAAACATGATGTCAGGTTTTGAAACAACAAGATAAAGTAGGGATTCTATCATTCCTCTATATGTTTTCTGGTCAATTTTTTGGCCTAATTCATTTTTTTCAAGTGAAAAGTAGGGTGCATTGGTGTAGCTGTAGGTTTGCAATCACTCATCTTAAATATATTGACAAGCTCTTTTGTATATTTAGTTTGATGAATGTATATACCTTTTAAACTTCGTTGAACATGTATCCCTTAGAATAACTTATGCTCTCCCATCATACGCATTTAAAATTCAAACTGCATCAATTTAGGAAATTATTTCCAAACAATGCCATTAGTAGATCCAAAAATAGTGTCATCAACTTAAATATGAATAATAAAAATGTCATCTCCTATTGATTTTCTAAAAAGAGTATTATCTACTTGTCCTCTTTCAAAGTTATTTTTAAGCAAGAAGTTACTAAGTCTATGGTCAAGATTTGAAAAATATTGAATCAACATTTATCACAAGAAGATATGAATTATTTACAAGAAGATTTGATCAAGATTTATCACAAGAAGATATGAATTATTTACAAGAAGATTTGATCAAGATTTATCAAAAAGAAGATATGAATTATTTACAAGAAGATTTGATCAAGATTTATCACAAGAAGATATGAATTATTTACAAGAATATTTGATCAAGATTTATCACAAGAAGTAATGAATTATTTACAAGAAGATTTAATCAAGGTTTATCTATAACAAAATATGAATAGTATCAATCTAAAGAATTTACAAACTCAATTTTAACAAAATATGAACATAATAACTCTGAAGAATTTACAAACTCAATTTGAATATAATCAATCTAGAAGAAATGCTCATATCGGATTCAGAAATAAAGAATTGGCTAAAGAACATATTATCAAAAAACATCTTGTTAAGAACTATTTTTGAATAAGATTATTGTTGACCAAACTAGGAATGAAGATACAATTTAGAATTAAACAAGAACTAAATTGAAGCCCTGATTTTATCTATAAAAAGATACTCAAGGATGAAGAAGAATATCATCGAAAAATGATAAAAGAGAAGAAGAACTCAAGCTCAAAATTACAAATTGATCTTAGAGTTCAAAGAGAGAAACACTTGTTCGAATGAAAAATATTTTCTAAGTGTTTTTATAAGAGTCAAGGTGTTTGTGTTCCACAAAAGTCTGGGGTTGTCAGGCTGTTTTAGAAGACTTGGCTTGTAGAGTCAAAATGGTTAGTTTCTCAAATGTATGGGGTTGTCAGACTGTTTTGGAAGATTGGCTTAGAGGGTTAGGTGCTTTGTAATTCAAGTATTTGAATTAGTGGATTAAACCCTTATGAATGAGGGGATTGGATGTAGCCAAGTTGGTTGTGAACCATGATAAATCTATGTGTCCAATTATTTACGTTTTCATTATTGTTGCTTCTGAACATTATTGCTTCTTGTCTAAGTAATTCATAAAAACCAACCAGCCTTCGTCCATTTAGAAAAAAGTTATCAACTTTGGCAAACACAATTCAACCACCATTCTCGTGTTTTCACCTTTAGAAGTTGTGAGAGATTCCATTCTCACCACAAAAACTTTTAAATAACTTGTTTTCAAATCCTCGTTCATGATCACATCTAATTGTTACAATCTTAAGACCCTTTTCATTCATTACTTGTTTGCAAAATATGATAAACACTTTGTAGGATTCATCCGTACTTCTTAAGAATTTTACCCATTTACACCTAGTGTAATCATCAACTATATCCTAGCCATATTTATTTTCACTTATAGAGGTTGTTTTCACAAGCCCAAAGAGATCTATATGTAAGAACTCAAGGGGCTTTGAGGTAGAGAAAAAGTCCTTAGGAGTAAATGAGTTCTTTGTTTGTTTTCCCTTTTGACAAGATTCACATAAAATTTTAGTTTGGTAACTAAGCTTAGGTATACCTCTGACTAGTTGATGTTTATTCAGTTTTGAAATTAATCTAAGATTTGCAGGACCTTATCTTTTGTGCCATATTAGTTTCTCTTCATTTATTGACATAAGACATTTTACCTATTGTTTCTCTAGTCTAAAATGATTTAGCTTTTAAATGTTGTTTTGCCTATGACCTTTAAAGAGTACAAATCCATCCTTATGACTAATTGCCTTGCATATTTTTTTATTAAATATAATATCATAATTATTATCACTTAACTTACTAATACTTTATAAATTATGCTTAAGACCTTTAACAAACAAGACATCTTTAATAGGAGGGGAAGTACCATTACCAACTGTACCTCAACCAAAGATCTGGCGTTTTTGCTTTCCTCAAAAAGTCATTGTGTCTCCTTTGCTTAATAATAATTCTTGGAACATACACGTTTCTCCCATCATGTGTTGCGAGCATCCAATGTCCAAGTTCTATGATTGGTGTTTTAACTTGATTACTAACGACATTTGCAACATAGACAATTTTATTCTAAGGTACCCAAATTTGGTTGGGTCCTGCTTTGTAAGTATTGAAAGGTTTCTTAGCTATCCTTGTTTTTAATATGGGATAAGGTAATTTGGAGTGACATTTCGTAGAGAAAATTGTACTCTACATATCAGAGGGAATAAGTTTAGGTCTAGTTACAATTTCTTCAAGACCTTTTTTACCATTTATATTAACTCTATAAATCCTAGAAGCATACTTACTTTTTTCCATACCATTAGCAAGAAAATCTTGAAATACTTCTTCATGCTTATCTGAGTTAAATATGGTATTTTCAATTGATGTTGAATTATGATTACTTTTCAGAGTTAAATTTTCAGCCTTAAGTTCAATAATATCAGTTTCCAGAGTTGGATTTTTTGCTTTAATTTCGACACTTTGATTATGTAACACATTAATTTCTTAAGATGGGTTATCATTTTCTTTCCTAAGTGTTTTCAATTTTACAAAAAAAATGTGATTCTCATTTTCTTTCCTAAGTGTTTTCAATTGTAGTATAACTCTTCTCATGTATCTTTAATCTTTATATCAGAGTTTGGAATTTGAAAAACATTGTTTGAATGACTTCATCTTCTTCCATCTTAAACAACTAACACTTTTTTACTAACGACTTTATTATGCTTTAAATAAATCTACAAAATAAATTAAAATGTGTCATATTATTATACAAATAATAGTAAGTATCATTATACAAATAATAATCAAGGAAAGATAATTGGCCTCTAAGGCTGGCTATAAGAGGAGCATTGTACGAGCGTGATTCCAACCATCCCCATTCTAGTCATAGATTTGATATGTTCAAGACGAATAGGATGACCCCATGGACTATTTTGCTGATGAGGATGGTCGTTCAGATTGTGGAGCCGTGTCTAGAGAGTCATGTAGCTTTTGTGGTGATTGGCAACATGTTTTATTGTAGCTTGTGATTAGTTGTAGGTATACAAAGAAATAGTGTTATTTTGACTTATTATTTTGATGGGTGTATGTATTTTGTTTGGATGGTTGTATTTTTGTGTAGTATATAATATACCAGTGAGCACCAAGTACAATTATTTTGGACATATTGGTTGTAATGGTTTGCATATGACGTATCATTGTACTTCGTTTAAGACACGCGTACATACACCTATATAGAACATATCAAAGGAAAGGAAGTGTTGTAGTGAGCGGTTAGAGCATTAAATAATAATCATTCAATTAAATTAAAATAAACTATTGAGATCTTATTTCGTTAAAGTGCACATTCAGCCCTTTGATTTTTCATCAACAGTTATCTTTGCAGTTCTTCCATCTTATCTATATGCACATTCCCACCGATTTTGTCCGTTTTTCTCGTGTGCCCCAATTTTGATCTATGAATGTAAGTGGCATGGATCTAGTATATGCCCTTGTGATTCATGGTAGATCATAAACAATTGTATTTTTTAATTGCCCAACTTTTTATTTTCGTTTTAAGTTTTTTGTTTGAAAACAGCAAAATACTACATGAATGCTTCTTTCTCCCCGATTGAGTAGCCTTGAAAGAAGATTCACAAAAACTAATAAAATGGGGATTTTATATATGATGGTAATAGTAAGCTATAGGGAATTAATAAATTGGGTATTGTAAAGTGAAATTTGACAATTAAAATAAAATAAAAAATGATTCACCGATATCCATCATTATTTTTAAAAATAAATTTTTAACTGAAAGTATAATCATCTAACTTCATATATGGAGAGGGGATAACATCATCAAGAGTTAGAGGATTGCTCTTGTACAGAGAAGACACGTGACTTTTTTATGAGTAAATTTTATTGTAACTATTTAATTTTATCGAATGATTGGTATTTAATTATCTCATCTATCGCTATAAAACATTCATCTCAATTTATATATATATATATATAGAGAGAGAGAGAGAGGGGACTTTTAATATGCAAATATAAAAAGGAAGGTTGAATTGTGTTTGATTATGTTTATAATTTTTTCATTATTTGATTAAATTGGTTCAGACTTGATGATTTACTTGGAGTAGAAGCAATAACAAAACTAAAGAGCGCATTAATAAAGTCACACAAGTAATTTATTCTGGTTTACCACTAACTTGGCTACATACAGTCTCTTCACTCAAAAAGATTTAATCCACTAATTCAACAACTTGAATTACAAAACCCTTGACCCTCCAAGCTATTCTTACTTGACCAAGAGATTAAGTTGTCACTTAGAAATGTGCAGTTTTCACTTGTGTTTTTCTCTCAAGTTTATCTCCAACATAATCAGAATCACAATACTCCAATAGTTTGTACTCAAAAGATCTCTTGTAGAACAAGGTAATGTTGGTAATTCCTTTTAGGTATATGAGGATTCTCTTAACAACAGGTAAATGTGATTCCCTATATATCTAGTAAACACGCAATAGCCTCGAATTGCTTTGAATTTGTAAGGCAAGCTATTTGTCATATAACATAATATAAATCATATAATTGAAGAGTGGATTCAATACATCTAAAACATCAATTTTGTTTCTTGTGGTTTTTGCTTATTTCTAAAAAAAATAACTTGTATTCTGCTTTTGCTGAAATGTTCAAGTTTTATGATTCTTCTAGTTCCTCTATGTTTTGAGCACCTGCAAAAGACTCATCTTGATTTCATTTTAAGATCAAGCTGCTTGTTATCACAGTTGACATAATATGAAATAAATCAATAAAGATTAGAAAAATACAACCTAGAAATCAACTTGTTTCAACATTACTCTGATAACCCTCTTAGTTCTTCTTTTCTGATTTTCAGATTATGAATTGCATATCCTCTTATTCGAGGTTTTGGATGAGGGGATTTGAATTCTCATCCAAGTTTGTAATCTTGGTGAATTTGATTGGAGTTTTTAAAGAAGTCTCCTAAGTCTGGTTGTTCAGCAAACACTTTTATTTATTCTAATGTATGAGGTTCTTCTAGTAATTCTAGAACTAATGGTAGTTCTGATTCTTCTCGTACTTCATGTTTTGTTCATAAGTGTGATTTCTCGGTCAATTTTGCTTCTTTTGATATGTGTGATTTCTTTCCTAGTTTTGCTTCTTTCGATACTTCGTATTTTTCTAATAATTATGGTTCATTTGATAGTTTTGGTTCCAATCATCTAGTCTTTCACCTTTCTTCCAAAGTCACTTGGCTTCTTTTTGTTAGGTATTAAAACATAGATCTTTTTCCCTTCATATATTGCAAGCATCCATTGACAAGGCACCATGACTAGTGATTCAGTTTGGTTGCTTAGAACATCTGCAAGAAAAACAATTTTATCCTTTGTTACCCAAATCTAGTTGGGTCCTAGTTTGTTAGTTCTGAAAGGTTTCTTTTATTTCCATGTGGTTAGCATAGAACAAGTTATTTTAGTGTGATCTTTCTTAGAGAAAATAGTACATAAATCATCATATGGAACAAACTTAAGTTCAATTACTTTTTCTTGAAATCCTATTCCTCTTTTTACCCTTCCTACTAACACCATAAATCATAGATGTATACTTGCTTCTTGCCATCCATCATCAAGAAAATCTTAAAATACTTCTTCATGCTTATTAGAGTTACATTTGGTATTTTTAATTGATGTTGAACTATGATTACTTTTTAGAGTTAGATTTTTAGTCTTAAGTTTAGTAATATCAGTTTTCAGAGTTTCATTTTCTATTTTAACTTCAACACTTTGATTCTTTAAAAGATTAATTGCTTTAGTTAGGTTTGCATTTTATTTCTTAAGTGTTTTTAGTTTTAAAGAAAATTTGCAATTCTTGTTCACGAAGTTATTTGTAACAATAATTAAATCAGATCGAGTTAAGTCAGAAAATACCTCAATTTCTTCATTTGTTGATTAACTTCTAGAGTCAAAATATGTGTTTGATCCAAAGATAGAGTTGGCATGAGCTATCAAGGCCAAATCTGCTTGCTCTTCATCATCAAAGGATTCATCAAAATCACCCCATGTAGCCATCACACTTTTCTTCTTGGATCTGGAATATTTCCTCTAATGTTTCCCTTTCTCCAGATTTGGACATTCTTAACAGATTTATCATCATTTCCCCTGTTGGACTGCCTGAACTATATAATGGGGGAAATTTCTTCTTTCTGTTGTGCCGCATCTTTTGAATTTTTTGGATATGAAATCCAGTTCATCTTCCTCTAAGTCTCCCTTTCAATCATTTGAATCATCCTCATCTTATTCTGTTGTTTCCTTCAGATCTTTCTTATGCTTGGATTTCAAAGCCAAGGCTGGCAGCTTCTTCTTAGGCTCATCCTCTACAAGTTCAAATTCATGTGATCTAATAGAGTTGATTAATTCTTTCAACTTAAGAGTATTCAGATCCTTTGTTTCCAGAATGGCAGTGATCTTAGGTCTCTTCTTGTTTGGCAAATTTCTTAGTATCTTCTTCACATAATTAACAATGGTATAACTCTTCTCAAGTATCTTTAATCCTGAGACTAGTTTGGAATATGGAAAACATTATTTCATTATCTTCATCCTCTTCCATCTTGAACAACTCATACTTTTTTACTAAGAGGTTGGCCTTTTCTTCTTGAACATGTTTGCTTCCTTCATAGGTCATAATAAGACTATCATAAATACTCTATGTTGTCTCCACGTTGGTGCACTTGTCAAACTCCTTCAAGTGCCACAAGTCAGGTTCTTGTGAAACAAAAAAACTTCTCGACTCGTCCTTTCAGTACTCGAAACGTTCTCCATCAAACAGAGGTGGTTTGTTGAAGTTTCCTCCAACAACTTTTTCACTAAATCCAGACATGTTGAACCCTTTGGTCTTTCCTTAGACACTGTAAAGTGCTCAACCTTGAGATCGGGCTCTGATGCCAGTTGAAGGTGCAAACACTTTCTCAACCTAGACTAAGTTGATAACTTTTTCGTCATTTGATTAAACTAGTTCAGACTTGACGATTTACTTGGAGTAAAAGCAATAACAAAACTAAGGAGTGCAAAAATAAAGTGATACAAGTCATTTATCCTAGTTCGCCACTAACTTGGCTACATCCAATCCCTTCACTCAGAAGGATATAATCCACTAATTCAAAAACTTGAATTACAAAGCACCTGACCATCTAAGTCAGTCTTTACAAACAGTCTGACAACCCAAAACTTTTGAGGAACAAACACACCTTGATTCTACCAACCAAATCTCTCCACACAATTTGACATCCCTAGATTGTTGAAGGAACACTAACACTACTATCAGATTCGAACAGAAAGATTTAGAACTTAAGTAGTTGCTTATAACAAGATGATTATAACAATGACTATAACACTCTAAGAAGAACAGTTAGAAAATATTTCTCATTCGAACAAGTGTTTCACTATTTAAACTCCAAGATGAATTTGGAATTTTGAGCTTGAGTTCTTCTATTTTTTTCTAATTTTTCAACGATCTTCTACTTTAGTCCTGAGTATCTATTTATAGATAAAATTAGGGCTTCAATTTAGTCCTTGCTTAATTCTAAATTGTATCTTCATTCCTAGTTTGGTCAACAATGATCTTATTCAAAAATAATTATGAACAAGATGTTTTTTAATAATATGCTCTTTAGCCAATTCGTTATTTCCGTTAATTCTATATTGTTCTTATAAAATACTTTTGCTAATATCAAAACTTTATCTATAAAACCAACTTGGTTTCAACAAAATCACAAGATACATAAATATATTAACCAAATTAATTATTTTTTCACTATTTATAAATAAATAAAAAATAAAAATAAAAAGCTATTTGATATGTTTATGCATTGAACAAAATAATATAATTTGTTGAAGCCACAGGTATATCTTCAAAGTTGAAATTTAAATTCTATTTGTGCCACGTCAAATTGCTAACAATTGTAGTAAAATTCAATCCTTCAAAAATTGAAATAACCAATATTACTTAAAGTAATTGCCACCATAAACCTCTTTTTTCCTTTTAAACTGGCTGATCGAAATTTTCACCAATTGAAGCAATGCACTATCGAGAATTTCTACCTAAAGGTGTTAAATTTGATACATCCGATCGAGAGATAATATTGCACTTGCTAGCAAATGTTCATGCAGAAAATTTAGAACCCCACCCTTTCATAGTGTGTGATTAAAGGCATATAATGTGCTGCAAGTCTAAGTTTGACATAATGAATAATTGTACAAAAACATATAATTATATATAATATGAATAATAATTCCATGGTTGTGATTGTGATTGTGAGTGGTTCCTTCTTCAGAGTCACTCTCGTGACTAGCTTCAACTTTTTCACTCCATTACGAGTCTACTATCAATTCAAGCATCATAACACTGTCTGCTAAATCTTTAAAAGCAGATAAATGAAAATCTGCTACTGCTGATATTTACCTCTGATGTCCTGTTAATTTTCCATGCATTGTTGTTCTTCTTTCTTGTCATTTGTAAAAGAGGTGATGCACTACCATTAACAATGCAAGAGGAGAATTTTATTGAATATTACAAATGAAGTGCTATATTACAAATGAATGATTGAGACTCTGCATTTATCACAGAGTTACCTAACTTTAAACACTAAGGTAAAACTACAAACTAAAGGCTAATCAACTATTTAACTAACACTAATACAATTTATTCATGGTCGTATAAATGACTTTATGTTGTGGGACACTTTTGGGGTACTTGCTATTATTGAATCATGTATCTAACTCCTGCTACAATTCAATAGGATAACCAATACTATCGTTATTTTTCAGTGACATTAATGCATTCAAATTTAATCAGATATCATTTTATTTTTTTGTGAATTTTTTACAATGCCACAAGTGTCCAATCTACCGGTAGTATTGTACCTTCCTCATTGTCTTTGTTTCCTAAATTATTTATGCTTATTTTTGGAGTTTTTTGAACGAAACATTTCAAATCAATAACAACTTGGTTGCTACTTTTTAAAAAAATAACTTCAATTAAAAATTCATATACATGATACATCTTCATGGAATTACTGATAAAAACAATATGCGTTGTGACTTTGTAGCAAAAGGTATTGTACAAATTGAATATTACATGATACTATTTCAACAAAATCCTTCGATCAAACTTGAGCATGAAGATGAGAAACTTCATATCTATTTTTTTGCTCTATCACTATCTTTTATCTGAATATGAAAATACGAGAACTTCAAATCAATTTTAAAATGTAAAAAACTAAAATCAATCAAATAATTCAAATTGCTAATAGAGAAAAAACAATTTTCACGTACTCGTGAATCCCTAAATCTAAATCGCTGAGTTTGAATCGTAAATCAAAAATTGTTGAAGCGTAAAAATGTGAATAAATGAAGAAATTATTGAGTTTGAGAAAGTGAAGGAATCGATTGAAGATGAAATCGAAAAACTGATGAAGAAATCGGGAAAAGCTTCTTCAACTGAAAATGAGAATCAATGAAGAAATCAGAAAAGCTTCTTCAATAGAAAAACGAAAATCCAAATTGGGAAAAGCTTTAATAATTTATGAGATGAAAAAGGGAAAAAAATTTAGATCAGCTTCTGAAGATGAAATAGGAAATTGAAATCGGAAGACCTTTTGAGCAAATTTGATAAGGAAATTAAATGAGAAGAAATAGAATGGGAAAAAATGTTGAGATGGAAATGGAAAAGAAAGAGAACACGTATTGTTGGGTGAATTGAGGTTTGAGTCAATAAGTGAATATTTTTTTGGATGTGAATATTTGAGTTTTTTTTTTAAGTTAACACTATTGATATTAAATGAGAATATGTGACACGTTTTCTATAGCTAAAAGTAACTATAGTGACAAAAAAAGAGGTATCTCTAAAAGTTAAGTATCAGAATAGATTTTTTTTTTTTGTAATGATTGTTACATTTTAAACAACAAAGAAAATCTAGGAAAATTTGATTCAATGTCAGACGAGGCCATTTTTTTTGGGATACTCAACCGATTCTAAAAGGTATCGCGTATTTAATTTAAGAATAAAGATTGTTGAAATTATTATGCTTATATTATTTGATGAATTTGGTTATCTTGATATAACTAAGATAAATGATGAAGAAGAAGAAGAACAATTTGGATACCAACAACAGATTGTTCCTCAAGAAACCGAGATCGATAAATAATATTTATTTCAACCTCCTCAACGAAGCTGGAAAATCATATGGGATCATCCACAAAATCAAATCATAGGTAATACATATGATGGAATCAGAATAAAAATGTCATTTAAAGATGACATCAACAACAACACAACAATGATATTCCAAACAAAGCTAAAATCAATCAAAGAAGCCATAATCGATCAATCTTGGATCGAAGCAATAAAGGAAGAACTTCTTCAATTCAAAAAGAATGAAGTTTGGACTCGTCTCAAATCCACAAGATCAAATAATCATTGGAACAAGATGGGTGTTCAGAAACAAGTTGGATGAAGAAGATTTATAAGAAACAAAGCAAGGTTGGTAGCTCAAAGGTACAATCAACAAGAAGGTATAGACTATGATGAGACTTTTGCTCCAGTTGTAAGGTTAGAAGCTATCATAATTCTTCATGCATATGCATCTCATAAACTCATTAAATTTTTTCAAATGGATGTTAAAAGTGCATTTTTGAATGGTTACTTAAATGAGCAAGTTTATGTCCATCAACCTCCTGGTTTTGAAAATCAAAAGAAACCAAATCATGTTTTCAAACTTACTAAAGCTTTATATGGATTAAAAAAAGCTTCTAGAGCATGGATATACTAAGCTCTCTTCTAATCAAAAATGGAATTTACAGAGGAAAAATTGGCATAACACTTTTAAGAAGATTGATAAAAATGATTTACTTATAGTTCAAGTATACGTTGATGACACAATCTTTGGATCAACAAATATAAAAGTGTGTAAGGATTTTTCAAATCTCATGCAAAATGAATTTGAAATGAGCATGATGGGTGAGTTGATGTTGGAAAACTATGACTTCTTTTTGATTAATAACAAGAGAATTAAGATCAACTCCAACTAGTTAAACATAATTCCCAATTTCAATTATGCACTAATCATACAATTTACAAACACAGCGGAAACTTAAAATCACATACAAGATTTGTTCAAGGAGCATGCAAAACAAGCAATTTAACAATGCTGAATATTAAAGAAAAGAGGGATAGGAAAGATTGCACCAAGATTTATCCTGGTTCAGCCGTTGATCCAACGGCCTACATCCAGTCTTGTAATCATAATCATGATTCCAGCTTTTTTCCACTATAGAATGAATTCGAGTACTTTTACAGATTTTCCAGTCTTCTACACGACCTATCAATCTAACTCCCTTCACTTCTATCTTGTCACCCCTTTGATCCTTGTAGTTTATCCCCAAACTCACACAAGATCAAAGTAGACTTCCTCTTGATGATCCCACACCAACAAGGATAGCCACCAGTTTCCAAACTGGATTTGTTACAGCTTCAATTACAAAGAATTGTCTTTGTTACAAACAAAGAAAAATAGTATCAAGAAATGTATTCAATCATTCTAGCACCACACAAAAGATTTGATTTGCCAATGAATATTTTTGTGTGTTGGAAAAACTTTTCTTTCAAAGTGTTTTCAGAGATATGCAAGATTGAGAGCAAGAGGTTCTGAAAATGTGAAAAGTTTTTATGCAAGTATATTTTCTTGTTGTGGTTGTATATTTAAAAAGTTTTGAGTCACCACATATATATATTCAAGACAGACACAGGACAATCGATTGCCCAATCGAATTTGTAAGGATACAATCGATTGCTGCATCGAGTGTCGAATATTCTGTGTTTCTGGAATCTTGAATTATATAGGCTTCACTTGATTGGTCAATCGATTGATCAAGTTTCTGAATCAGACCTGATACTATGAAAATCTTTCAATCGAGTGAGCAATCGAGTTGGGCAAAACTGGGTGCTCACTGTGATATGAAATGTTGCATCAATCGATTGTTCAATCGATTGTCGTGATCCACTGATTCAGACCTGATACCATAATTTCATTTCACTCGAATGAGCAATCGAGTTATTCAATCCTGGGTGCTCACTGTGATATGAAATATTGCATCAATCGATTGGTCAATCGATTGTCGTGGTCAAGATGACTCAGATACTGCAGACAATCAAGTTGCCAATCGAGTGAACAATCGAGTGGTCAATCGAGTGGGCACAGACTGAGTGCTCTCTGTAACTTGAATTTGAGCATCAATCGAGTTGTCAGTCTATTGTGCAATCGACTGGACAATCGAATGATCTTGTTACAGACCTCAGTTGTTTAAGACAGTTTATGTGCCACTCGATTGATAACCCATGCAGTCGATTGTTCAATCGAGTGTTTACAGTTTTAAGTTTCATAACACATGAATGAATGATACAAACTCATTGGCATGTTTTGTGTGAGACTCTAGTGATTGATTCCTTAACTTTGATACCTAGACACTAAATACAACTATACTAAGACTGCATCTTCCTCAAGTGCATCCTCCAACTATGGTTGATTTCTTGAGTTGCAAACTTTTGTTCCAAGTGTTGTAGTGTCTTCATGTGTGCCTGAAATGTTTCCTCATTCAAAACATTAGATCAAGCAACTATTTAATGTGCACTTGTATGTTTGGTACATAAATCAAAACTAGATCAGGGAAGCTTATTGCTTACAATCTCCCCCTTTTTGATTTAATGACAAACATACAATTAATATTGAGATTCTATATATAAACAAAATCTCCCCCTGAGTTTTGGAATGCATGATGCAAACAATTTAGTGCATGACCAGGGAGTGAACGAATTTGTACATCATGTATTAGATTCAGATGGAAAAATGAAGCATCAGAGCTTAGTATGTATCAGATGATGAATGTGCATTATTCAGGACATGTAATGCAATATCAGATATCAGCAAAATAAAGCAGTAGTACAACATCAGCATTTTGCACAAAGTCTCTATCAGATCAGTTAATATCAGAGTAGTACAACATAATGTTAATCCATATATATCATCAGATACAACACATACACCAACGAATCAAATACAACTTAATCTCATATTAATCAATCTCATATTAATTTGAATAATCTCCCCCTTTTTGTCATTAATACAAAAAGACATACGACAAAATATAAGAGGAAATTAATGGGCAACATATGTAAGAACAAGCAAACAACCAGAGACAAGCAAAAAGCATTAAAATAAACTAGACCACTAAAAACTCAGGCTTGATCCTCATTATCACCAGCAGGAGGAGGAGAGACCGCTGTATTACCCTCAGCAGGTGTCTTCTCCCCATGAGAATCAGAACCAATCTCAGTGTTCTGGTTTGGTTCAGCAGTTGATTGCCTCCCAATCTCTGCAATGTCTTCGAAAGACATCTTGAGACCCAAGTGCTCCTGGATGTCTGAAACATCCTTCTGAACTGATTCCAAGGTTGTTTGAAGCTTTAGAAGAGAAGCTTCTATCCTCTCACAGTGTTCATTTTGGTGTTGCAGAATCTCCATCAGTTTTGCCATGATCTCAGACGATCCTTCAGCTGATGTAGGTGCTTGGGCACTTGTCTGGGCTTGATCAGCACTTGGTTGTGCATGATCAGCAGGTGTTGGAGTCCTTGTCCAAACATTGTTGATCCTTCTTATCTGCATTTGGTTGACAATAGCTTCACCAAATGTATGAGTGGTTGTGAGTGATTCTTCATTGGCTAGAGACACCTTGAAATGCCTCAGAATCCTCATAACCAATTGGGGATAGGGCAGGATGTGTTTCCCTTGTGCTGATTCATGCATGTTCAGCAGCACAATCCAAGCCCAACTCATTTTGAGTTCCTTGTACAGTCTCCATAGCAGGACAACGTCCAGCCTCTGTACAACTGCGTGATTTCTGGCTCTAGGTACTAACATTCGTGTTAGCACATACATGAGCAGCCTGTGCTCAACCTTCATTTGACCAGCTTGAATGGTTCCTTTTTCAACAAATCCTTCCATCATCAACTCTTGTAAGGCAGCATGTTTGTTGATGGTGTTTTCCCAACCTTCATCTTCAGGAGCGTCTTGTGCTCGGCCATCGATGGTATATCCATAGAACGGCAGACCAGTCAACTTTGAAAACTCTTCAAAGGTCATTGCCATTCTTTTACCTTTGACTTCAGCAGCAAAACCAGTTTTGGTGAGGATGAAAGTGGAATAGAAGGCTCTTACCAGTTTTGGATAGACATCCAAAGAACAGGTAAGGAGGTTTTCCAAACCATGGAATCTTAAATGGTTTTGAAAGGAAAAACCATTTTGATCAAAATAAGGAAAATCCAGAGTTCTAGCATCTTGGATTTTTCGTTTGGCAAATGAATCTAGGACAGCCTTCCCTTCAGTAACCTTCTCTTGTGAAGGCTTAGCCTTTTTAGGTGGAGATGAAGGCTTCTTCTTCTTCTTCTTTAGCTCTTTCATTGCGTCTCCCAGCAGTTTTTCCGACGGAGGAACCTTCCTCTTTTTGCTAGCATCAGGAGTAGTGGCAATACCTTTGCCTTTGTCCTTCGCTTGTACCTTATGAGTAGGGATTGAGACCCTTTTTTCTGGAGGTGAAGAAGGTGGAGGAGGTGATGGTGAGGGAGTTCTTCCACTAGAGGTAGAAGAATATGAAGATGAGCTGGATGGTTGAACATCTCTGGATGAAGGGCCAGCAGAGGTAACAGCTGGTTTCCTACCGGTGCGTTTAACTCTAGCCATGGAGTAATACGAATTAGAAGTTGATTGGATGAAGAACAGGTTGTAGTTTGATGAAGAAGATGATAGCAGAATGCAGTATTGGATTGAGAAATCGAGTAGTGAAGTCCAGATTTATATACTACTGTTGAAATCCGATTGCCCAATCGCCTGTCTGCATATCTGGGTTTAAAATATGACCGTTACACTCATCCAACGGCTATAATTTCCTCAACGGATACTTGTCAATCGATTACCCAATCGATGCTCGGGTTATTGATTCCCAAATGTTCTCTGACTTGTGGTTCACTTAATCCAAACAGTCGCGTGTCCAATCGAGTTTTAACCAACTTTCAGTGCATCACTCGATTACCCAGTCGAATATCGAAACAAAAAATCAGAAAACATGGTTCCAGATACATGAACACTCGATTTGCCATCCGATTGACGTGATGAGAATTTCAACAGACATCTTTCTGAGAAATTATCAATCGAATCCCCATTCGATTGAAGCAAACATAAAATAAAACGGACATAAACAAAATAAAACTGAGACCCATCCATTCGATTGTGCAATCGAATATCGAATTTCCAGATTGACACACTAAGGCAGTTTTCATCAATTAGTCGATTTCACAATCGACTAGTGAATGAATTAATGCCAATTTGGCCACAGGACACTCGATTGTGCAGTCGAATTGGGTATAAGGATCAGATTTCATTGGGATCAATAATGCCCAGTTTCATTCTTATAAAGAAGAAACTGTCCTTAGGCAAGGCCTTGGTGAAAATGTCAGCCAACTGCTCAGTTGTATTGACATATTCCAACTTAATCTTGCCCTGTTGATATTGATCTCGAATGAAGTGATGCCTTATCTCAATGTGCTTGGTCCTAGAATGCATGACAGGATTCTTAGTAATGTTAATAGCACTAGTATTATCACACAAAATAGGCACAGTCCCTAGGTTCACCCCAAAATCAGAGAGGTGTTGCTGCATCCAAAGAATTTGAGCGCAACAACTACCAGCAGCAACATACTCAGCTTCAGCAGTTGAGAGTGCTACGCTGTTTTGTTTCTTGCTATGCCAAGAAACAAGCGAGTTGCCTAGAAGTTGGCAAGTGCCTGAGGTACTTTTTCTGTCTAATTTGCATCCAGCAAAGTCAGAATCAGAGTAACCAACTAGAGTGCAAGTGGATCCCTTAGGATACCATAAACGAAGATCTTTGGTTCCCAAGAGATATCTGAAGATTCTCTTGACAGCACTGAGGTGAGACTCCTTAGGATTGGCCTGGTATCTAGCACACATACACACACTAAACATGATGTCCGGTCTGCTAGCGGTTAGGTAGAGAAGAGATCCTATTAGGCTTCTAAACACAGTCACATCTACAGCTTTACCCGATTCATCCTTATCTAAGTAGCAGGATTGACTCATAGGCGTGTCAATGGATTTAAGTTTTTCAAAGTTAAATTTCTTTAAAAGATCACAGCAATATTTTGATTGACTGAGGAAAATTCCATTTTTGCTTTGTTTGATTTGAAATCCCAGGAAGTAAGTCAATTCTCCCATCATGGACATTTCAAATCTGCCTTTCATAGTATTTTCAAAATCTTTACAAAGCTTGTCATTTGTTGATCCAAATATTATGTCATCAACATAAATTTGTACCAACAAAATGTCTTTTCCTTGTCTTTTGATAAAAAGTGTTTTATCTACATTTCCCCTTGAAAAATTTTCTTGTAAAAGGAAATTGCTCAGCTTATCATACCAAGCTCTTGGAGCTTGTTTCAAGCCATAGAGGGCTTTTGTAAGTTTAAACACATGATTTGGAAGCTTAGGATCTTCAAAACCAGGAGTTTGACTTACAAAGACTTCCTCCTGAATGTCTCCATTTAAAAAAGCACTTTTAACGTCCATTTGAAATAATTTGAAATCCATTATACAAGCATACGCCAATAAAATCCTGATAGCTTCTAGTCTGGATACTGGGGCATAAGTCTCATCATAGTCTATACCCTCTTCTTGGTTGTAACCTTTGGCCACTAACCTAGCCTTGTTCCTGGTAATCACACCATTCTCATCCATTTTGTTTCTGAAAACCCACCTAGTTCCTATGACATGTTTACCCTCTGGTCTAGGAACAAGAGTCCACACTTGGTTTCTCTCAAACTGATTTAGCTCGTCTTGCATGGCTACTATCCAGTCAGGTTCCAAAAGGGCTTCCTTAATGTTTTTGGGTTCTACTTGTGAAACAAAGGCTGTAAGGTTGCAAAACTCTCTAAGGGATTTTCTGGTTGAAACACCTTTTGAAATCTCTCCAATAATGTTATCTATGGGATGGTTTTTGGCAAACTTCCACTCTTTAGGTAGGTCAACTTCCCTAATAGGTTCCACACAGTCAAGGTTGGTTGGAGGTTCAGGCTCACTGGTTTCTATGGATTCAGAATCCACAACATCATCCAATGACTTTTCAACTATAGAAAGAGTGCTGTTCAAGTTTTCATCAAATTTGACATGTACAGACTCCTCTATAGTTTTGGTCCTTTTATTGTAGATTCTATAGGCCTTACTAACTTGGGAATACCCTAGGAAGATACCCTCATCTGACTTAGGATCAAATTTACCTAAAGGTCCCTTCCCATTGTTTAACACAAAGCACTTACACCCAAAAATCCTAAAGTAGGAGATGTTAGGCTTTTTCCCTTTGTATAACTCATAGGGAGTCTTTCTAAGATAAGGTCTAATGAGAACCCTATTCACTACATGAGCAGCAGTGTTAATGGCATCAGCCCAAAAGTACTTGGGAAGATTAGAATCTTTGAGCATTGTCCTAGCAAGCTCTACTAATGATCTGTTCTTCCTTTCTACTACTCCATTCTGCTGTGGAGTTCTAGGGGCTGAGAAGATATGTTTGTTACCATGATTTTCACAGAAGGTTTGAAAAGCATCATTTTGGAATTCACCTCCATGATCACTTTTTATGGATATGATTTTCTCATTATTCTCATTTTGAATCAAAGCAGCAAATTTTTTGAAAGTTGAGAATGCCTCACTCTTGTGAGTCAGAAAATATGTCCATGTGAACCTTGTGTAATCATCTACCAAAACATAGCCATATAGGTTCCCTCCAAAACTTCTAACCTGAGATGGACCAAAGAGGTCCATATGCACCAACTCTAAAACCTTCTTGGTTTGAACCAAGTCTATAGGGGGAAAGAGGATTTGACTAGCTTACTCCTCTCGCAGGAGTCACATAGTCCGTCCTTAGAAAACTTCCTATTTGGGAGACCTAAGACTAGCTGTTTGCTTACAAGCCTGTTCAAGTGGTCCATATGAATATGAGCCACTCGTTTGTGCCACAGCCAGCTCTCATCAGCACTAGACAACAAGCAACAGATATCATTTGCAGGTAACGAATCAAAATCTATCATGTAAATATTATTAATTCTTTTACCTGTCAGTTTCATACCTTCAACTTCCTTATGCTCAAGCGTGCAGGATATGGAAGTAAAGTTTACCTTAAACCCTTTGTCACACAGCTGACTAATGCTTAGTAAGTTGTGTTTCAGACCTTCAACAAATAAAACATCCTTGATGATAGCAGTTGAGTCATTTCCTATATCTCCAATGCCAAGGATCTTTCCTTTGTTGTTGTCTCCGTATTTGACAAAGCCACCACTTTTTAAGTTCAGAGACAAGAATTTGGACTTGTCTCCAGTCATATGCCTGGAGCATCCACTGTCCAGATACCAAGACTGATTTCTGGATGCCAAGCATATCTCCATAAAATAATCAGGTTTTGGATTTAGGTACCCAATTTAAATTGGGTCCTGGGGGGTTAGTTTCAAATGATGGTTCCTTAACTTTCCAGATTTGTTTCCATCCTCTGTTGGCACGTTTTTTTAGTTTGCAGTTGAACACTTTATGTCCTTTTTTACAGCAAAAGTGACATGTAACAGCAGGGGATGGCTTCTGATTTGGTCTAGTAAAGTTATCATACATTTGTTTAGATTGAACAGATTTCTGATGCCTTTTCAAATGCATGTTTTGCTTATAACCAAGTCCAGTTTTAACATCTAGATTTCTCTGATTTCTAAGAAGTCTTTCTAAGTTGTTTTTACCACTGTTGAACTTAGCTACATCATATTTCAGTTCATGAGTTTCTCTTTTCAGTTTTTCATTTATATCTATAAGAGACTCAAGCTTCAAATTAACTTCATCAAATTGCATGCATTTTTCTTCTAGCTGTTTCTTAGTACTAATCAGTTGTTTAAGTACACTAACATGTTCAGTATGCAGTTCATTAAAGGCATCATGAAGTTCATCATAAGATGGATTAGATGTAGTACTTACCTCACTGTCAGATTCTGAATCAGTATTAGCCATGAGACACAAGTTAGCTTCTTCATTTTCTGATTCTTCAGATGAATCTTCATCATTGTCATTCCAGGCAATGCAGGCTTTCCTGTTTGAAGATTGCTGATCTTTGCCCTTAGTCTTCGTAGGCTTGTTTCTGTTTTGCAGCTTGTAACACTCAGATCTGATGTGGCCTGTTTTCCCACATTCATAGCAAGTTATAACTTTGCTATCACTGGTATCACCCTTGATGGAGCCTTTTGTTTTGGAATTCAGTGGTTTCCTTGACTGGCTTCCTTTCTTTTTCAGAAACTTCTTAAATTTTCTGACCAACATACCTATCTCAGGTTCTTCACTTGATTCACTTTCTGAGCTTTCTGAATCTTGTTCAGTTTTTGTTTTTTGAGTTTGAGCTTTCAGTGCAATTCCTTTGCTTCTTCTGTTTGATTGCTCTGTCTCATTTAATCTATGTAGTTCCATCTCATGTTCACGAAGCTTTCCAAACAGTGTTGCTATAGTCATGTTGGCAAGATCTTTAGACTCAGCAATGGCAGTTATTTTGGGTTGCCATTCTCTTGACAAACACCTCATGACTTTTCCTATCTGTTGTTCATTATCCACACTTTTTCCCAAGGCATGTAGATTGTTGATAATGTGGGTGAATCTAGTTTGTAGATCATTTATAGATTCATCTTTCTTCATGCAGAAAAGTTCATACTCGTGCATAAGTGTATTTGTTCTTGCCCGTTTGACATCTGTGGTACCTTCATGTGTTTCTTGCAAAGTGTCCCACATTTCCTTTGCAGTCTTGCAGTTTGACACTCGGAAGAATTCTTCTGCACTTAAAGCTGATGTTATGATATTATTTGCTTTAGCATTGTAACCAACTTTCTTTTTGTCATCCTCAGACCAGTCAGCTCTTGGTTTGATAATGCATGATGATCCATCAATACCTGCAATTTTAGGAATGTAAGGACCATTTTCCACTGCATCTAAAATGTCCAGCCCACATGCTTCTAGAAAGATAAGCATTCTTTCTTTCCAGTACATGTATGCTGTACCATTAAAGGCAGGGGGTCTGGTTAGAGATGCTCCTTCTCCTAGAAAATCCAAAGAAGTCATTTTCTTTTATGAGTTTTTCTCTAAAAAAGTCAGGCTCTGATACCAATTGTTGGAAAACTATGACTTCTTTTTGATTAATAACAAGAGAATTAAGATCAACTCCAACTAGTTAAACATAATTCCCAATTCCAATTATGCACTAATCATACAATTTACAAACACAGCGGAAACTTAAAATCACATACAAGATTTGTTCAAGGAGCATGCAAAACAAGCAATTTAACAATGCTGGATATTAAAGAAAAGAGGGATAGGAAAGATTGCACCAAGATTTATCCTGGTTCAGCCGTTGATCCAACGGCCTACATCCAGTCCTGTAATCATAATCATGATTCCAGCTTTTTTCCACTATAGAATGAATTCGAGTACTTTTACAGATTTTCCAGTCTTCTACACGACCTATCAATCTAACTCCCTTCACTTCTATCTTGTCACCCCTTTGATCCTTGTAGTTTATCCCCAAACTCACACAAGATCAAAGTAGACTTCCTCTTGATGATCCCACACCAACAAGGATGGCCACCAGTTTCCAAACTGGATTTGTTACAGCTTCAATTACAAAGAATTGTCTTTGTCACTAACAAAGAAAAATAGTATCAAGAAATGTATTCAATCATTCTAGCACCACACAAAAGATTTGATTTGCCAATGAATATTTTTGTGTGTTGGAAAAACTTTTCTTTCAAAGTGTTTTCAGAGATATGCAAGATTGAGAGCAAGAGGTTCTGAAAATGTGAAAAGTTTTTATGCAAGTATATTTTCTTGTTGTGGTTGTATATTTAAAAAGTTTTGAGTCACCACATATATATGTTCAAGACAGACACCAGGACAATCGATTGCCCAATCGAGTTTGTAAGGATACAATCGATTGCTGCATCGAGTGTCGAATATTCTGTGTTTCTGGAATCTTGAATTATATAGGCTTCACTTGATTGGTCAATCGATTGATCAAGTTTCTGAATCAGACCTGATGCTATGAAAACCTTTCAATCGAGTGAGCAATCGAGTTGGCCAAAATTGGGTGCTCACTGTGATATGAAATATAGCATCAATCGATTGGTCAATCGATTGTCGTGATCAAGTGATTCAGACCTGATGCCATAATTTCCTTTCAATCGAGTGAGCAATCGAGTTGGCCAAAACTGGGTGCTCACTGTGATATGAAATATAGCATCAATCGATTGGTCAATCGAGTATCGTGGTCAAAATGACTCAGATACTGCAGACAATCAAGTTGCCAATCGAGTGAACAATCGAGTGGTCAATCGAGTGGGCACAGACTGAGTGCTCTCTGTAACTTGAATTTCAGCATCAATCGAGTTGTCAGTCTATTGTGCAATCGACTGGACAATCGACTGATCTTGTTACAACCCTCAGTTGTTTAAGACAGTTTAGGTGCCATTCGATTGATGAGCCATTCAATCGATTGTTCAATCGAGTGTTTTCAGTTTCAGGTTTCATAACACGTGAATGAATGACAAAAACTTATTGGCATGTCTTGTGTGAGACTCTAGTGATTGTTTACTTAACTTGATACCTAGACACCTAATACAACTATACACAAATTGCATCTTCCTCAAGTGCATCCTCCAACTATGGTTGATTCCTTGAGTTGCAAACTATTGTTCCAAGTGTTGTAGTGTCTTCATGTATGCCTGAAATGTTTCTTGATTCAAAACATTAGATCAAGCAACTATTTAATGTGCACTTGTATGTTTGGGACATAAATCAAAAACTAGATCAGGGAAGCTTATGGCTTACAATCTCCCCCTTTTTGATTTAATGACAAACATACAATTAATATTGAGATTATAAAAAATCTCCCCTTGAGTTTTGGAATGCATGATACAAACATTTTAGTGCATGATCAGGGAGTGAATCAAATTAGTGTAACATGTATTAGATTCAGATGAATATAAAGCACCAGAGCTTAGTATGTATCAGACCATGAATATGCATTAATCAGGACATGTGTAATGCAATATCAGCAGCAATGCAGCAATGTAATATCAGCATTTTGCACAAAATCAATATCAGATTATCAGAGTTATAATATCATAATGTTAATCCAGCATATCATATACAGCATCAGATACAAAACAACACATAATCAAATACACATAATCTCATATATTAATCAAAATAATCTCCCCCTTTTTGTCATTAATACAAAAAGACATACGACAAAAATACAAGAGGAAATTAATAAGCAACAAATGTAAGAACAGACAAGCAACCAGCAACAATCAAACAACATCAAAATAAACCTAGACCACTAAAACCTTAGGCTTGATCCTCATTATCACCAGCAGGAGGAGGAGAGACCGTTGTATTACCCTCAGCAGGTGTCTTCTCCCCATGAGAATCAGAACCAATTTCAATGTCCTGGTTTGGTTCTGCAGTTGATTGCCTCCCAATCTCTGCAATGTCTTCAAAAGACATTTTGAGACCCAAGTGCTCCTGGATGTCTGAAACATCCTTCTGAACTGATTCCAAGGCAGTTTGAAGCTTTAGAAGAGAAGATTCCACCTTCTCACTGTATTCAGCCTGATGCTTCAAAATCTCCATCAGCTTTGCCATGATCTCAGAAGATCCTTCAGCTGGTGTAGGTGCTTGGGCACTTGACTGGGCTTGATCAGCACTTGGTTGTGCATGATCAGCAGTTGTTGGAGTCCTTGTCCAAACATTGTTGATCCTTCTTATCTGCATTTGGTTGACAATAGCTTCACCAAATGTATGAGTGGTTGTGAGTGATTCTTCATTGGCTAGAGACACCTTGAAATGCCTCAGAATCCTCATAACCAATTGGGGGTAGGGCAGGATGTGTTTCCCTTGTGCTGATTCATGCATGTTCAGCAGCACAATCCATGCCCAACTCATTTTCAGTTCCTTGTACAGTCCCCATAGCAAGACAACGTCTAGCCGCTGTACAACTCCATGATTTCCGGCTCTAGGTACTAACATTCGTGTTAGCACGTACATGAGCAGCCTGTGCTCAACCTTCATTTGACCAGCTTGAATGGTTCCTTTTTCAACAAATCCTTCCATCATCAACTCTTGTAAAGCAGCATGCTTGTTGATGGAGTTTTCCCAACCTTCTTCTTCAGGAGCATCCTGTGCTCGTCCATCAATAGTGTATCCACAAAACGGCAAACCAGTTAGCTTTGAAAAATCTTCAAAGGTCATTGCCATTCTTTTGCCTTTCACTTCTGCTGCGAACCCGGTCTTTGTGAGGATGAAAGTGGAATAGAAGGCTATCACCAGCCTTGGATAGACATCCAAAGAACAGGTAAGGAGGTTTTCCAAACCATGGAAACTTAAATGGTTTTGAAAAGAAAAACCATTTTGATCAAAATAAGTAAAATCCAAAGTTCTGGCATCTTGGATTTTTCTTTTGGCAAACGATTATGGGACAGTCTTGCCTTCAGTAGCCTTCTCTTGTGAAGGCTTAACCTTCTTAGGTGGAGATGAAGGCTTCTTCTTCTTCTTTAACTCTTTCATTGCGTCTCCCAGCAGCTTCTCAGACGGAGGAACTTTCCTCTTTTTGCTTACTTCAGGAGTAGTGGCAATACCTTTGCCCTTGTCCTTCGCCTGTACCTTGTGAGTAGGGATTGAGACCCTTTTAGCTGGAGGTGAAGGAGGTGGAGGAGGTGATGGTGAAGGGGTTCTTCCACTAGAGATAGAAGAAAAAGAAGATGAGCTGGATGGTTGAACAGTTTTGGAAGAAGGGCCAGCAGAGGTAACAATTGGTTTCCTACCAGTTCGTTTAACTCTAGCCATTGAGTAATGTGAATTTGAGGTTGATTGAATGAAGAAAAGATTACAGTTTGATGAAGGAGATGATAGCAGAATGCAGTATTTGATTGAGAAATCGAGTTGTGAAGTCCAGGTTTATATAGTACTGTTGAAATTCGATTGCCCAATCGGCTTACTACATTTCTGGGTTCAAAATATGACCGTTACACTCATCCAACGGCTATAATTTTCTCAACAGATACCTGTCAATCGATTACCCAATCGATGCTCGGGTTTTGATTTCCAAATGTCCTCTGACTTGTGGTTCACTTATTCCAAACAGTCGCGTGTCCAATCGAGTTTTAACCAAATTCCAGTGCATCACTCGATTACCCAATCGAATATCGAAACAAAAAATTCAGAAAACTGGTTCCAGAGACATGAATACTCGATTTGCCATCCGATTGACGTGATGAAAACTTCAACAGTCAGGCTTCTGAGATACTAGCAATCGAATGCCCATTCGATTGAAACAAACATAAAACAAAACAGACATAAACAAAATAAAACTGAGACCCATCCATTCGACGTTGCAATCGAATATCGAATTTCAAGTTTGACACAGTGAGGCAATTTTCATCAATCAGTCGATTTCACAATCGACTATTGAGTGAATTAATGCCAATTTGGCCACAGGACACTCGATTGTGCAGTCGAATTGGGTATAAGGATCAGATTTCATTGGGATCAATGATGCCCAGTTTCATTCTTATAAAGAAGAAACTGTCCTTAGGCAAGGCCTTGGTGAAAATGTCAGCCAACTGTTCAGTTGTATTGACATATTCCAACTTAATCTTGCCCTGCCTTATCTCAATGTGCTTGGTCCTAGAATGCATGACAGGATTCTTAGTAATGTTAATAGCACTAGTATTATCACACAAAATAGGCACAGTCCCTAGGTTCACCCCAAAATCAGAGAGGTGTTGTTGCATCCAAAGAATTTGAGCGCAACAACTACCAGCAGCAACATACTCAGCTTCAGCAGTTGAGAGTGCTACACTATTTTGTTTCTTGCTATGCCAAGAAACAAGAGAGTTAATAGGTTTCCTCCAAAACTTCTAACCTGAGATGGACCAAAGAGGTCCATATGCACCAACTCTAAAACTTTCTTGGTTTGAACCAAGTCTACATGGGGGAAGGAAGATTTGACTAGCTTACTCCTCTTGCAGGAGTCACATAGTCTGTCCTTAGAGAACTTCCTATTTGGGAGACCTAGGACTAGCTGCTTGCTGACAAGCTTGTTCAAGTGGTCCATATGAATATGAGCCACTCGTTTGTGCCACAGCCAGCTCTCATCAGCACTAGACAACAAGCAACAGAAATCATTTGCAGGCAACAAATCAAAATCTATCATGTAAATATTATTAATTCTTTTACCTGTCAGTATCATACCTTCAACTTCCTTATGCTCAAGTGTGCAGGATATGGAAGTAAAGTTTACCTTAAACCCTTTGTCACACAGCTGACTAATGCTTAGTAAGTTGTGTTTCAGGCCTTCAACAAATAAAACATCCTTGATAACAGCAGTTGAGTTATTTCCTATATCTCCAATGCCAAGGATCTTTCCTTTGTTGTTGTCTCCGTATTTGACAAAGCCACCACTTTTTAAGTTCAGAGACAAGAATTTGGCCTTGTCTCCGGTCATATGCCTGGAGCATCCACTGTCCAGATACCAAGACTGATTTCCGGATGCCAAGCATATCTGCATAAAATAATCAGGTTTTGGATTTAGGTACCCAATTTAAATTGGGTCCTGGGGGGTTAGTTTCAAATGATGATTCCTTAACTTTCCAGATTTGTTTCCATCCTCTGTTGGCACGTTTTTTTAGTTTGCAGTTGAACACTTTATGTCCTTTTTTACAGCAAAAGTGACATGTAACAGCAGGGGATGGCTTCTGATTTGGTCTAGTAAAGTTATCATACATTTGTTTAGATTGAACAGATTTCTGATGCCTTTTCATATGCATGTTTTGCTTATAACCAAGTCCAGTTTTAACATCTAGATTTCTCTGATTTCTAAGAAGTCTTTCTAAATTGTTTTTACCACTGTTGAACTTAGCTACATCACATTTCAGTTCATGAGTTTCTCTTTTCAGTTTTTCATTTATGTCTATAAGAGATTCGAGTTTCAAATTAACTTCATCAAATTGTATGCATTTTTCTTCTAGCTGTTTCTTAGTACTAATCAGTTGTTTAAGTACACTAACATGTTCAGAATGCAGTTCATTAAAGGCATCATGAAGTTCATCATA